>JAQMCX010000021.1:13032871-13077942 GCA_029814765.1 Acanthurus leucopareius | reverse complement strand
TGTGTGTGTGTGTGTGTGTGTGTGTGTGTGTGTGTGTGTGTGTGTGTGTGTGTGTGTGTGTGTGTGTGTGTGTCCGTCTGTCTGTCTGTCTGTCTGTCTGTCTGGGGGCTTGGTAAGCCTTGGTAAGTTCCTCATACTTATGTAATGTTCAGTGACAAGAGTTGAATGGAAATAGGCTGTCATGAATTTCTTTTGCATCATTTAGAGAAGGATTAAGTCTCCAATATGTAGTTTTGTTATTTCCAACTAAATAGATCATTTATTTAAAAAAAATCACAGTTACTTTGTTCATTTATTGACATGCAACCAAATAAGCTTACAGTTACAGAGAACTTTATTTCAGACCATTTGCAAACATTAATGCAATAAACAAATGCACAAATACAAATAGATAAATAAACTTTTGTGCACATCAAATATAGCTCAATACTTAATATGTTCAGATCTAGTGCTGCTGCTTGGCTGTCATTTTGTCCCCCTGTGCATCTGCAGATCAATAACAGAAGAACTGGTTCATGTCAACATGCTGTAGCACTTCATAGAATAATTTAATGGTATTAAATGTTCTTTCATTCAAGCTTACAGCTTCAGTGATTGTTGACAAGGGCTGCTGTTACTAACTGTATGTGGTAACATTGTGGAACAAATGATGATCATCTTATATAAGAACAAACTATGTCAATTCAAGCACCATAAATGATGTCAGTTCAAGCACCATAAACCTCCTTTTACCTTATGAAGTGTTAATTTTTGGTGACAACCTTTCTTTTAATCCAGATATTAAACCTGAAACACGTCTTGTACTCAAAAACACATTTACAGTGACAACACTTGACTTGAATTTCCAATATAACTTCACTTTGTTGAAACACTTTTTGCTCCAATGCACTCAAGTGACCCTTGAAGAGGTTGTTTCAGCTCCCTTGATCCTTCTGCAGTCAGAGGGGTTTGATACAGGCAGGCACTGTCACTTCCATAAAAGCCAAGTGTTCACTAACAATATGTGTTTTAGAAAATCTTTCTTTCGTCTGCCAAGGACCAGTAGACTGCTAGCAAGTTTTAATAATGAATAATGGCAATAATGTCAAATTGTTTTACTTTTCTAATAAAATATGGCCTTTCGATATTTGTTAATTAACTCCTTTGATTGGCTCCTGGTGGTTAAGTACAAAGAGGCTTTGACAGGTGATAAGAAGCACTGTGATTTACTGGCGTAAGGAAAAAAAGAAGCATGAATATGAACTCAAATACCTTCAAACTGTTTCATTCAGTAAATATTTTTAGGTCCTCTGATGAATGGTTTTGATGTTTGAGTGGCTTTGACACGCTTATGAAAGCTTGGATTACATATATTTTCTCTTTTTAAATCAAGTGTTAAGTTATAGTGTATTTTGGAAAAATAAAGAGAAGTTAATGATTTTATCGTTAGTCTGATTTTGGACAAAACTGATCCACCCAGAAAACAATCCTTGAGTCACACACACACACAAAGGCTTCTTGCTGAGAAAATAAAAGGAAGTAATGTATCATTTCTGACAGCTTGTTTCCTACTGCCTCCATATATGTCAAGTCCACCATAGTCAACAGCTCCATCTAGAGACTGTGAGTGGAAAAACAGCAACATTACTGCCTCAAGCACAGGTGAGTCTTCTCCCTAATATATTGTGCTGTTACTTAATCATTTCTTGACACATTTTAATTGAAGCAGAAAGTAAACATAATTAAGTAAATTAGGAGCCTTGTTATTTGGTTAATTTAAAACATAACACACAGTACAGAACACAACCCAGTGCCTACATCAGAAATAATTAAAACTGCATTAAAGAATATTGCATGACTGTACCATCATGCAAACTCATAAAGGCTTTCAAAGCTCAAGGCAGAGAGGAAGGACAAATAAACAGCATCCATTAGAGAAAAACATACCATCTCTTATTTTCAGTGCAACCCTGTTAAATCTGACAGCTGCTTGATTCTGTGAATGACAACAGGAAGTAATGTGGCATTGTTTGTTTCTACCAACCAGAGGTGCTGAAACTTTCAAGTTTCCTTACATTCTCTTAAGTAAGGACTTAATATTTCCGTGGTTAAGGTCTGAGTTGGTTTAGGCGTGAAAGGAAATGATTATGCTTTGGTTTAAAAATACCAGGTTCTGTCCCCAGAAACATGGCGGCCACATTTCCCACATCTCCTCATGAAAAACACCCATCATTTCTTGCAAAAACATTTAGACGAAAAAAATGTCAGGAAAATGCCATTGAGGTCGAATAATCTCCCAGTTGAAACTGTCCATCTTAAAGACTCTTGATGGTCATTTCACCTCTGTGTCGTGCCGGGACCATCACCTCCAACCTCCAGGTGAGAAACTTCAGCTCATACAGGCCTACAGAAATGTAAACTGTTAAAATTGTTTGTATCTGTAGTTTGCAAAAATGTAAACTTTGAATATTTTTGTGGTGACAAACCTCTGGAAATCCCTTTGGCTCTGCACTGTAGTAGTTTGCATCTGTATGTGATTTCAGCTAAGAGAGTTATTAAACTCCCACCAGAGTAATATTTAGAAATTAGAATCTGGAGAAATTAGATCATGCAGCGAATGTAATAACAACATAATCAGAGTCATGGAAAAATGAAAGAAGCAATGCAATGGGCATGAAAGGCCACAAAAAATTGGGAAAAAAATAGTTTAAGCTGTATTCAAACTCATCAAAAGAAAACTTGAAGGAAATGTTTCTATCTTGACTAAACTGCTTCAAGTCCATCAAACACTGAGCCTGTGGAGCTGCAGTTTTGTGAGATGCTGGGTGATATAATGCTGTATGTATTCTAGTTTTTAGTCCAATCCTGGCACATCACACTGTCTCGGTTCAGTTGAAGCTAGGTGTACTTAAAGGATTGTTCCACCACTTTGTGCACGGTTCAGAGAGTTCTTATTAAAATTAACCATTGCAACCTTTAAAATGAGGGCTGGCACACACCGGAGAGAACACAGTGTAAATGAGCCATATCTTTATCCTGGCATCCTTAGTGCCACTACACACCACAGTCCCCTCGGGGCAAGCCTTTGAGTTTACTTATACACTTGAAAGTCTCATAGATCTTCCAGTCTGATCGGCAAAGCACCAGTCAAACAGGGCTCATGAAGAATAATATGTCATCAGCTCCCCACTACCCTTTCTTAACCTCCTTTAATGCTGCAGACTGATGGGAAACATACACACTGCATTCACATGATAGTGCAGATGATCTGCACTCTTTCCTTAAAGACTTGCCAAAAAAAGACATGGCGGGGCATTTCTTCTGTTTGTGTGGCCGCCTGTTGTTCATGCTGCACTGACCTGGATGACAACAACATGAAGATAATGGCTTTAAAGTAGGCAGCTTTCCTGGACAATTACCATCAAATATCTCCCCCAACGCGCACTCCTCCCTCCACTGTTTTTCCATTTCAGCCTAATTTCTCTTCCTCCATCTCAGGTGCCCCAGGCCACCATCAAGGTGATTTATTCCCCAGGCTACCTCCTGGCAAGGCTCCATTCGTCTGTGTGTGTCCCTTTCACACACAAGTTAGTAGCCTATCACTTCATGATTGACTTTAGGGCTGCTTATAAAAGCCTGTGCTCCACAGGAAAAGAAAGAAAGAAAAAATGGCTGCATTGCTTTTACACCAACAACTGGTCTGGGCTGTGAGGTGATTACATGCACCCATGGGTGGGACTTTAACATCAAAAGGCGGGTTGACGTTTACGGTATAAATACTGGCAGCGCATCGAGACTCTCAATGACCCAGTGAGTGACTCCTCATCAGCTCAGGAGAAATCCACAGGACTGTCTTCCGAAGAGAAAATCCTGGAAAACAGACAAGATGTTACTCTTTGCGTCTCTGCTAATGAGAGTCTGTGCGTGCGGACATCAAGAGATTGCCTCGAGATGAAAAGTCAAGTGTGAGGTGGTTTTTCTCTCCAGCGAGAAAATTGATTATGACCCGGGAGACAGCGCACGTTTTTGTAAACGCATGATCAGCGCGCGAGAGAGGCGCATCAGAGGATAAAGCGCACAGGAGCGCACAGGTATGTTACTAATGTCACAGGACTTACCTAAAAATAACGTGTTCACACAATGAAATTAAATTTAACTATGTCTTTTTTTTTCATTGTGTGAAAGATATGATGAATTGATTGTAATATCTGACTTGAGTCATTTATCAGAGGAGGTGAAGCTTATTGTAAAAATGTAATGAACCTTTATTCATGTATTTAACTCAGATTTGATAAACCATCCGTGGGGACGCTTCGACTATTTCGATAATTACTGTGGGCTACAGCTGTTATGGTTTAGTGGACAAAAATGTCAAGCCCCGTGCAGCCTGAAGCGCACAGGGGCTTCAAGTGTTTGTGTTCCCAACAGCATGCTGCGGGCTGCGCGTCACTCCCGTGTTTTGAAGCGCGGTTCAGTGAATCTGCACGTCAGACCTTTATTTGTGCAACACATTTTCACAGCCTGGGGTTGCAACGTCTCACAAGCGACTGTTATTAAATCATTATTACTTTAGGTCACCTACAAGACACCAGGTAAGGACAGACAGGTGTCTAACTGCAGGTCACTATCACCGTGGCAGCGTGAGATCATTGTTAAGGTGCCGTTTCTCTCGTTTTACGCTAAATATGATAATATAAAATGTATAAAATATGCACAGTGTAGCAGATTGATGTCTTTTAGGGACAACTTCACAACCTTGAGACCCAATGCAGAACATGTAAAGAATCAGTTTGGCGCCCTCATTAAATCTGTTTTAAATTTATAAAATTGAAAATTCAATCAATATAACACTTTCTTTTTTAAAAAAAACAAACTACTTAGAAAAATTATTTTCTAGAAGACACTATCCTGATTGGGATAAATGTACAAGAATTTTACAAAAACTTTACCTGCTCTGTAGATACAAAGCAAATGTAGTGAATGCTGCCTTAATTGCTGCAAGGCAAAAGAGTAAAAGTACAGATGCAGCAGCTGGAACAGAAACATTTTCTCAACTTTAACCAAAATTTGCTGCCAACTGAGCAAAGTCGCAGCAGCTGTCTGTACTTTCAGTCAGTAAAGTCTTCCTTTATGTCCAGAGTAGTTCACCTCCTAAACACTAGTCACCCCACTGTGACTGAATTTTCAGCTCTATTTTTATGCTTAAATAAAGTGCTGAAGAATTTTGGCTAAACTCCACAATTAATATACATTTGTTACCAGTTCATGCAAACAATAATATAAATAACAATTTATTTTTGTTAAAACGTTAAATTTGGGTGTAGGGCTGGGAATATATCATCTACATCTACTTGTGGGACATTATTGATAGCCTGCTCCATTGCCAGATATTGATATTTTTATTGGAGCATTAGGGCGCAGCAGATTCCCCTGACATTTTAACTCACCAGAGTCATCACTTCATTCACTAGTAATGTTGTAAGTCATGACATATATCCTCATATTTCTGCTTTTTTCAAGTTCAGACTCCTGACAGTTTATGGCTGTTACACACTGAAGTGCAGGCACACAAGCACATGCACAAGCTGCAATCATATGTGTGTGTGTGTGTGTGTGTGTGTACAGATGGGTGGGGAGGCTGTTAAATTAGCATTTAGCTATGATTCAATTCACTTTTTTATACTGTTTCATCTTGTCTAAATTCTGTGAAACTGACACCACAAATCAAGGAATAAATTTGTAATTTTCTGCCTTTGGCATTTTTAGGAGGGTTCTTCTTGTGCCCCTTCGCAGATAACACGATTTGTCATAGATGATGTCTTGCATAGTGTTGCAAATTCCCTCTATTGTGATATTATCCACTGTATCTCGATAGTCACGTATCATGCGTTTCTCTGTGATTGCTACCCCTATTTAGTGATGTTAATGTTGACATCATGTATATTTGTCAGTGGAGCACTCTAGCTCCTGAGCATGAGGGCTACTTTCCACTTGGCTGCACGTTTTTGTTTCTGTCACTGCCCCCCCCCCCCCCGTTATGGTCATCTTACCTAATGGCAGTGACAGTATTGTAACCTGCATAACTAATGTCCTCTTCTTCTAAAGTGCAACTCCCCATTAAGGGGAAGGGCATGTTGACCACACGCCCAGACACTTCAATGAAAAATGTCCCGGCTCTCCTGGTAAATATTTGAATCCTGCCCAGAGAGCTCCCGTGTGTCGTTGGGAAAGTCCATGGGGCAAAAGACAGACACAGCAGGTTTTCTTTTTGAGATTGTCGGTAAGTTTCCAATGCAATGGATTTAAATTTGCTGTTTCCTGCTTTAATCCAGATCACCATCCTTCAACATGGATGACTACAATTTGACATCAATACCCTTCTCCCAGTCCTACCCCAGCTACTCCAGCCCCAACAACATCTCAGAAATGGCCACACCAATGCCTCTTGATGTAGTCACCGCAGTCATCTACACCATTGTCTTCATTGTTGGACTTCTGGGCAACACACTGGCCATTTATGTGGTTGTTCGCTACGCTAAGATGAAGACAGTCACCAATATATACATCCTTAATTTGGCCTTGGCGGATGAAGTCTACATCCTGGGTATCCCCTTCCTTGGCACTAATAGTGTGCTCTCCTACTGGCCGTATGGGGATTTCTTCTGCAAGGTGTGCATGACTGCTGATGCCATGAGCCAGTTTGCCTCCACCTTTTGCTTGACGGTGATGAGCATCGACCGCTACCTGGCTGTGGTCCATCCTATTCGCAGTGCCAAGTGGCGGAAACCACAGGTCGCCAAGGTTTTTAATTCCATGGTGTGGTTTGTGTCCTTCCTGGTTGTGCTGCCAGTCACGATCTACTCACATGTACAGGAGGAGTTCAACACCTGTAACATTACCTGGCCTGAACCACGTGAATTGTGGTCCATTGTTTTCATCCTCTACACAGCCATCCTGTGCTTCTTTGGGCCCCTGATCGTCATTTCCTTCTGCTATCTGCTTATCGTCATTAAGGTAAGAAGACAGATCGAATTGGTTTTTGGTTTTTATTGGTTTATAACTCAATTTTTTAAATTGTCCTCTTGGATTTGGCTCTCAAAATCTAATAAAACCCTTTCAATCAACCTTTTGACTTTCAGGTAAGGTCAGCAGGTGTGCGTGCGGGCCTGACTCGGCGGCGGCGGTCGGAGCGTAAGGTGACACGCATGGTGGTGATCATCGTGTTGGTGTTTGTAATTTGTTGGCTGCCATTCTTCACAACCAACATTGTCAACCTGATTCACATCATCCCTGAGAACAATACCACCCTGTACTTCTTCCTGGTCATCCTCACCTACGTCAACTCCTGTGCAAACCCCGTCCTCTACGCCTTCCTCTCTGACAATTTTAAGCAGAGCTTCCAGAAAGTGCTCTGCATCCACAAACCGAATGGTGTTGGCACCACAGACCAAACGGGTGGTAGACAGAAGGCACCCAAGGAGAACCACAATCCTATTTTCACACCCACAAATCACACACCGAACAGACAAGGGCAGAGCATTCAGGTACAGCACAGTACACAACAGTAGTCATGTGATTCATGTGATTTCTGAGCAATAACTCTCTTTTTTTTAATTAAAGCATTTTACAGCATGCAAGCCCCTGTAGTCAGCCAATTCAATTTTTCAAATTCTAATGCATTAAATAGTTATGTAAAAGAAGACTGTATCAAAGGTTAAAACTGTGAAAGAAAGGTGAAAATGGAGGGAGACATGTTCTATATTCTACTTTGAACAAATTTACCACCGCAGTTTAATTATTGAAAGTCCGTCTTAGTAACATGTTTAATAGGGTTAACAAGTACAGGTACAATCAGCAGCCCCCACTGTCACTTCAGCGTGTTGGATCACTAATACCTTCTTTTATACCAAGTGAAAATCTGAGCTTCTAACCCTTTCCTTTAAACTTTATTTACTATAACTGCTGAGTTTTCACGTTTTTAAGCTCATCATTTATGTTTTCTCACTCTGTCTCTCTGTCACCTCTAATATCTGTGTCTGTTGTGTCTTTCAGCAGTCCGTCCAGGTGGATGTTATAGGGGATTTGGATAGTGAGCCTTTAAAAACAGCAATGAATGGCCAGCAACCGCTATGATTTTTTGAGCGTATCCACCATGTGTTCATGTGCTACATGGAGCATTTACTCCAGGACCTTGTGTTGATGGTATTTCCTATGTCTTTATTGCTGATCTGTCCTCTCTTACTGGGACATTTGTGAAGAAGACCAGAGGAGCATATTAGTGAAAGAAAAGGACATTCAGCATTCATCTCATTTGAATTTTTTGTCTTTGTAACTTAACTGTGTTGGCTGCATTGTACAAAGCATTATTTTGCATAATGATGTAAGATGAGTATGAACAAGATACAGTAATGAGATTTCAAACGCTTTAAATTCTCACATAACTTTATCTGAACTTTCATTTTTTTAAAAGGCTTTCATACTTAATCATATTTTAGTAAGAAATCTTGTTTTCTGGTCTGCTTTTGTTTGATTTGCTGCTGATTTTAGTGCTATGCTACCTGAACACTCCCTCTATGTTTACCTGTATTCTTGATGAAGTCAGTGTGATGTATATTCCACAGCATGAGACAATTTCACAACAAAGTTAAAGTAATAGATTGACCATTTTCGAACCTACAGTAATTAGCATCCTGGTGGAGATTGATACCAGTCTGATATCCATCTGTTAATCAAACTGTTAAACTAAGCCTTAGCTTAGCTTAGCATAAAGACTGGAAACAGAGGGAAACAGCTAGTGTGGTTACATATTAATTGCTGCTGACATTGTACAAACCCCTACAAATACAGCTGCACAGACCATGCTGAGCAAAGAAAAAGTCTGGCTCATAAACCTCTGATGTTTATTTATGTATTTATTTATTTATTTATTTTGTACAGATCAACCAAAGAGATTGAATATAGTATGACTTAGTGAGCTTTAGCTGGAGAAATTTGTCACATTTGGACGAAAGGCTATTTCCTTCTGTTTCAAGTCTTCATGCTAAGCAAAAGCTAACTGGCTACTGATAAGTAACCTTATATTTTAAGACATATTGCGATAAGAATAGATCCTACAAATTTTCATTCACTTTTCTTGTCTTTTTGTGCTAAATATCTATTTTGTATCAAAATCTCTCTTTTCTTTCCTTGTAAAATATTTTCGATGGCTCATCTTGAACATCATCTTAAGGCATACATGACATTACTAAAGCTAAAGATGCTAACTTTCATCTGACATATCCAGCAGAAATGAAAGTGGTGTTGTTCTTGTCATCTAAATCTCAGCATGAACGATGAAACATGTATTTCCTTAAAAACGGTATGACGGAACAATACCTTGAGGAGGAGAAACTCGGAGCGATAGAGTGATGGGATTGGTGCTGTGGAAAAGTACATTTTGCTGAATTTACCATGTGAGCCATGACAGTACAGTTCACTTCCTGGGCATCTATGGCCCCAACACTTACAGATCAGTCACTGATCTCGCCTTAGTTTGAAAATTAACAATGTTTAAATTGTACCTCCATAACAAGCAAATACTTTTCTGCTGGTTACTGCAAAGCTGACTCAAACAGTTTTGATGCTCATAACGAGTACTTTCAATTGGCTCATCATTTTTAATGGGCTTTCTGTGACTTAAATTTTTTTTTAAGCTGTGAAAAAAATCTCCAAATAACGCAGACAGCCCATATTCTCTGGCTGATTTATCTCCTCTCTCTCACATGCTGGACTGGACGCCATGAGGAAGGAGGATATCACTCTCCAAACCTCTAAAACAAACCTTATCATATCCTGACTCACCCCGGAGCTGCTGGACTATGAACTGATAGATTTGATGCTGACATGATTTGGAGGTTGATGGACAACACTGTGGCGTCTCCATTGCTGTAACTTGAGCTGTTAACAGTGTTAAAAATGAGTTAAAGCCTCTTTGAAAACTACCCATTATGATGAACCTGTGGATACATGGCTACCTTACAGGAAACATTAGATTTATTTGTGTTAGAATACTGTGAATTTAGATGAATAGATTTTGAATATGGAGTATGGAGTTATCTGATATCCCCACACAGAACAAAAAGACTAAATTTGCCATTTTCTATAGTTCTCATAAATTTTGCTCAAATATGAAGTCAGCTTTGCATGTTCCTCCTGCATTAAGCCTGTGCAGTACAATGTAAGAACACTGATGTTTGCCTGCATGTAACAAAGCTGTTGTGTGTACATTTATCCCGTTAACAGACAGTTGATGTTTGTTGTCGCTGTGACTTATCAATGTTATGGCTGGTTTATGTTTCACTAAAACCTGCCATAAAACTTGCACTTTATTGTTATTTCCAGTCGAAAGGGAGCAGTGGCAGCTTTACGCATGAATGTTAATGTCTCTCCACACAAACCAAATCAATTTTTTGTCTTTTAGTTTTGCAAGTTAAAGAAGTTGCATTGAAGAAGCAGAGGGAACAAGAAGTGGTATTTTTATTCCTGCAGGTCATTTGAACACATTTAGATGTGTTGTGTGATAACAACTTTAGAGAAATGGCTAGCCACAAAAACAACCATTTACATAAAAACTTGAATAGATGTCAGCAAAATAAAGGGGGCAGTTCAAAGTTCCTCTGTAGGTTGAATTTGTATTCGTTGTTAATGGTGGTGGGATTTTGTTTGTTTGTTTGTTGTTTTCCAAGATTAAAGATCTGACAAACTCATTACTGTTAATAAATGCAATTATACACAAACATTGTGTGGATTTTTTAAAGACTATATGGATTCACTGCCATTTTGCAACATGAAGGAATTACTAGTTACTGTCATCATTATGTTAAATTTCTATATTGTGGCTGCAGGCTTGAAAGGGATTGCACCTTTAGGAGAGGAGGAGTATTAGAGCAACTACAGACTTCTTACAATACATGTGAGAAACAAAATAGAGCCTTAAAATTCAATTTAATCTGACAGTAACTATTTTAAAAAATACAAAATGTGATAGAGTTGATATGTGTTCAGCACACGTGGCCTGTTTTTTAGGAAAGTGGCAAACAGTAAAATGGGATTTAGATTCTATGAGGCCCATTCGGTGTCAGCTGAGGAAATAAGATTCATTTGTAATTCTTATTCTTGATTTCCAAATCCATGTGATCCTCTGTTTACTCTCTGTTACCTCTGCAGTTCGTACCTCACCTTCAGCTTCAGCTTCAGTGATCAAGGTGTTTTTCAATCTTTGGATTAGTTTTGTACGTATTGTAAAGGGTTTTTTTTTTCATAAATAACCATCAATAGCCAGTCACCAACATTAGCCTGTATTTCAAAGCTTAGCTAACAAAAGTTCTCTTTGGCTTATTTTTTACATATTGTGCTTAAAAATGATGGTAAAAATCAGAGTGACTGATTAAAATATTATTGTGAAATTCATCAGTAAAGCTCTAACCTCAATTTTGGATAAGGCTTTTGAAATGTATGTGCACAGATACATTGTCAGTCACAAAGGTCCTGCAGGATTCAGGATGGTAACTTCAGGATGGAAAAGCTCTTTGGTTTATGCAAAGGTTACTGTAGAGGTGACAGAAGGTAGACACACAGATCGTAAAATACACCCACTAGCTTTTCTAGAAGGATGTTACTTCAGGTTGAGTTGGCAGAAAGGTGTATTTTTTTTCACCTTTCCACTGTTAGCAGCTGTAGTGAATGTTTGCAAAAGGCTCATCACACATTTGAAACTAATTAAGCTATATTTTTTCTCAAAAGGGATTCAGTGGGCAGATGTTGGCAAGAACAAATAACTATCCTCACATTTATCCTCACATCTTCTCCCCCTAATCCTTATCCAGTAGCCTGCTCTCTTTTCTCTTTTTCACTGCTCCCAAAACATGTATTTATATATTCCCTCATTTCTTTATATACTCTAATTTCATTTCAGCCCTTATTTCACGTTTGTTTACAGACAACCTGTTTGTGTGGCTGGTTGTGGGGGTAGAAACACACCGTGCCTTCTGTAGCCTTTGGTTACCTTGGTGTTTGCGGTCATGCTGCTTTTGTTCCATTAACCTCAATGTCAAGCAAGAGAATGAAGGTTACGCTATTGTAACCCTCGTTCTACGGGTAAAGCCGTCTACTGGACTCTATGGGTGAAATTCTTCTCCAGCGGGACTCACAGCCACAGTGGAAAGCACAACAACTGAAATTAAAGTACTCAAGTGTCTCATGATCCCAAGAAATTAGTTTGTTTGCAGAGAGATTGGCATTTCGCTGGCAGCCAAAGGGCCAAGCACACCCATGCTGTTGGCTGCTGCAGCCAACTGTAAACCCTGATTAAATGTTTTCTCAAATAACTGTTATCTTATCCAGTTATCTAGTGTTAATATTAAATTGAAAAAGAGCACATTGTTCAGAGAAAAAAAGTTGTCCAGAAAAGGCTAGCAGTTTGTTAAGGATAGTAATTATACATTAATATTTGTCACAAAATAATAGTATGATATATGTGCACAAGTTTGCTCATTTTTTCTACATTTTCCTTGTTGACTACTATTATGAGCAGTCACATTAACAAACAAACCTCAGGAGTGTTTTTATATCTGGGCAGAAATAGCATTAATTGCCACCCCCTCCCCAAATCAGCAAAACGTCCCATGAACTGCATATACCAGCAAAGGCTTTGGGCAGTTTTTGACTTTGGCTTTAGAAGGTCTGATGCTTTAAGGCATATTTCATTTCACATGAATTAATCCCAAAAGAGTGAGTAACCCCAGTAATTTCTAGGCACATTAGCAGCGTGGAGACACTCAGTAGACCACTAAAACTTGAAAAACAAGGTGACCGACTGAAACACTGAAAGCTTTCACTAGGCTGTTTTTTAATAACATTAGCATGTGTATTTGAATTGTAGGGGGTAAACAGTAAAAAAGCTAAAAAAACTGTCCTCTGTAAATTGAGTTGAATAAAGCAAAGTGCAAAATGCAGTAGAGTTTGCCAATCATCTTTTGCACTTCTTTTTTTTAGTCAATTAAGTTTTGATTACATGGGATTTGAACAATGTAAAAAGCAATCATTATGGGGAAAAAAAAGAATCAAAGATAGACCAGCATACTCATCAGATGTTCAATCACAACTCATGAAAGTTGGAATTCTTTCCAACATTAAGTTGTTTTTCATTTTTTGTGGTCATGGTACATTTGGTGCTGTGGATACTTTCCCAGCCCCTGATTTAAACAGTGGTTTACACAGTGGATGGTAATATTAAGATATATGAGGACGTACTAACAGTCCAAGATGAGGAGGAATGTTTGAGGTCAAACTTTTACATAAAGTCAAACATTAATGTAAGTAGAATGTTTTGTAATATGTGAGATATTTGCCCCACAATTTAAAGAGCATAAGACAATATTAAACAGTTCACAGGATGAGTTTGCAGGTACTGACTAAGAATAAATTCAGTTCTCATGCAAAAAAATATGTATGTACATTCATAACCAAGAGCATGTAAAGCCATGAGTTTTTTTCGTCACCAAAAAACATACAAGTTTCATCCTCTTCTTATGTAAACATTCATTTAAAAACTTCTTCTCACTTTCTTTCTTTTTTTGATGCATTTTAACTCATAATGCAGCAATAATTAACTTTTAAGTGGAGAGGGAGACTGGGATGTGATTATAGGATGAAAGCCTGCCCAGAGAAGCATGTTGAATCCTGTAAGTTAATTATTGCACAAACCACTGTCCCCATTATAGCCTTCCCTTTAACAGTTCAAGATTTCAAGGGAAAAGACATTAACAATTAAAAACGATTAATGACGAGGTTTATTCTCATGAAAAAGACTGTCAAATTTTTGAATATGATGCAGGAAATGTATCTGTTGTTCAAATGTGATGGGGTTTTCTCTCATCTCTCTTTACTGTGAAACTAGCACATAAAGGATCTTGAAAGAGTGCAAGTAGTTTATAAATAAAGGCAGCAAAAAGATATAAGGTACTCTTAATACCTCAGGAACTCGTTACACTTTGAACATGAATGATTATATAATTATTTTAGAAAGCTTTTACAAGGTGTTCATTTCATGCAGGCTTATGTTCGTGCTCTGGGCTCAGTATCATTTACAGAAAATCTATCAGATTTATTTTAAGTGGAAGACATTACGTGTGGGACATGTCCTGTCATCGATGTTCTAGTGCTGCTGGGAAAACACAAATCAGACAAGAGGGAGCCTGACCTCACCTCACTTTATGGACACATGATGGGTGAGTTGATAAACTGAGGAGAGGAGAGGAGGAGGGTGAGTATTTTGGCTCTATAAATAAACCATATATGTGTCTGTGTAGTGACAACGAAGGGAGGAATGTGAGCATTTATTTTGGTGGTGGTGAAAGCGACGCCATGAATGGCTGACATCTGAGAAGCACCGAGTGAAGAGTGAAAAGCTGTGGTTCCACTTTCAAAAGAGGGGTCATATCTATAGCAGATTCTACAAAATAAGTATTTCTGGGGGAAAAAAACAGGCTACAGTGCTAAAAAACAAAAAGAAGTTTAGGAAACGTGCTAAAGTTGTTTCCAGGCATTGATTAAATTCTTAAGAATGAATTTAAAATGAAGTTTTTTAATGAAAATTCCCCTCACACCTAACAATGGCTAAAATGTATCTGTGCCTTTAAGATTGGGTCCGAGATTTCAGGTTCCTCCAGGAACGAAGGACAAATACTAACAACATGGATGAAACATATGTGCCTTTGTACATACATCACAGCGAATCATTGTCATTGGAGTATATATATTTTACTCCATTTATTCAAAATTTGTAATATGTATTTAGAATAGTTATGAACATTAATAATGAAACTATTTTTGTGAAACTTTGCTCTCACCAGTCCGCTAAAAGCATCTATAGCATCAAGAAAATAAACAAGATATATCATAAAAAACTTTTTTTTTGTTTGTTTTGTTTTATTGAGACTTTTATTTATTAATTAATTTTTTATTGAGGGGGGAGAAATAAAAAATGGATATTTTAAACTGAAGTGAGAATAGTGAAGAGGGGAAAATGTGCCTAATAAATACTGGAGGACAAAAACTTTTGCAAATTACAGTTTTAAATAAGACTTCGAATTGACTGATTCTGTAAAATGTAGTCGTTTTACAAAAAACATTTTTGCAGTGATGCTGCTTTTCTGCTTTTTTTAATAGTTGTCAATGTCAGTCTGTCACCAGACTGTCAGTCAGTTGATTGGTTGGTCTGACATTTTGTCCCAGACATTTTGTTTTTTGCACAGGCATTCATGGTTTTGATGAGATGAATGCCTCTGACTTTGATGGTCTTACTTTTCTTGTGTGCATCCATGAGGTGAGCTTTCTTAATTCACTGCTGCATGAATTGTCAGGAAATGAGACACAGACATTAATGTCATTTTCAGGATGAATTATAACAACTTTTACTTTGGTTTAAGACCATCCCTGCAAAACCAGTGACACTCAGTCTCAACTGAACTATGCGTTAGGTGCCAAGTTGAATGTTGGCATGATAACACAACTTACTGTTGGTGAACTAAAAATAGCTTCATCGCTTTAGACTCTGTGCTTGGTTTGGGGTCTTTTTTATTTACAAAATAAGCTGCTAAAGAATGGAAAAATGAAAAAAACAAGGATGTGGTTAGTTATGATAAATCTTAATAACACACACCACTCTTGTCTTCCTCATTTGACTCTGAAAGACTAATTTACAAAGTAATTGCTGTACAAGAACATAGGATACAATAATGTGCTGGCTTCCGAATTAGCTGCACCTGAACAAAGGCTGAACATTATGTGCAGACACTTTGGTCTGAAATACATGAGTGAAGCTGCTAATGAATCCTTTTCAAATGTCAAGCATGATGTACTGGGTTGTCTTGTGCCATTTAACCCATCTGAGCAGGATTGCAGCTTAAGACTAAAACAACATCTTTTGTTTTTTCCTCAGTGTTGCATTGCAGCACTACAACAAGCCAATCACAATCCAGCCTGAAGCCGAAACTGTGCATCGTCCTCCAAAGTACGAATGAAAGTCAAGAGCACTTTCTCTAGCAGTTTGCAGTTTGTCTTAGTTGCAAATGTCTGCATATTGAGCAGCACTGGGGGGATCAGAAGGAGGAGACTGAGGAGCAGGTTACCCTGTGTGGCTAATTAAAGCTGAATGCTGTGCCCTTCTCCACCCCACACTGCCTTCTCCTACATCTGCCGCTGTCTGTTTTAATAATAAACAACTGGATGTAGAAGACTAGTTGCTCCAGTAAAACAAACCAAGTATACAGAATATATTCATGCTGCCACTCATTAACAGCAATAAAGTCAGAGTCCATCTCAAGAAAACTACAGGCAATGCTACGAGCCTGATATAACAGTAGAAATGAACTACTGCCACAACAGTGAGGAGATGTTGAACTTTCAGGTGGAAATAGTGATGAGTTCACAAAGCATCAGTCCAAATCATAGCAATCATTTGAGGAGACAAAGTGGCCTTTTCCTGGCACAGGTTTCTGTTTAGCTTTGCCTATTTCATATTTTGGTGACACCACAGGAGGAGGAGAAGGAGGAGAGGCGCAGTAGGGAGTGTATCAGTGTGTCAGTAGCAACTAAACCCACAAAGCACGTGCAAGAGAGTGTGTTTATACAAATGATGCACATTTAAAATAGACAGCTCACAGCTCAGAGACAGTTTTTTGTGAATAATTCATAAGACAGTTTTCCAAATGCTGTCAGGATGTGCGATGGCTCGAAGGGTCAGTCCATCTTCTACAGATGTCAGAGGCTGTTGGATGAACTGAGACCCACAACTCTCTGAGTCTTAGTTGCAATTTTTTTATGATTTTTTATAAGTTGCTTGCATTCATGCCACAACAACTTTTTTTTCTTTCTAGCAAAACTAATGAGTCAGCATCAGGAAACAGCTAAATTGAGCAGACATTTGTTGTGTCCTATAAAAAACCTGGAGCCTGTTGTAGACGTTGTGTGTTTGTTGACTCACGGAGTCATTAAGGTGAAGATGTGACAAAGACTAAACTTGGACTGTCTTCTTCAGTATAAACACAGGCCTCACAGTGTGTGTTTGTGTGTGTGTTTGTATGTGTGCGTGGGAGGAAAACGATGACAGACGGCTCACAAACCCATCCATTACCGATAAAGGCGAGGAAAAGGTCACAGTATCACAACAGCTCTCCATCTGTTTTTTCTTTACATTTGCCGGCACTCGCCCCGCTCAACTCCTCTTTTACATCAACGAGCTGTCAATCAGTGAACTCCAGCTCCCCCTGCAAGCTTCTCCATCAACTCCCTTGACCCCTTCATAGACCAATTAGGGAAGAAGCAGTGATTGAAATGAGAGAGGGGAAGGGGAAAGACAGCAGGAGAAGGTGTATCTAAAAGCTTAAGGAGAGGATAATGATTCTGTTGCACCTCTTGATCTTTTTATACCTGCTCCTGGAGACAGAGAGACAGATATAGACAGACAAAGAGCGCTGCAGGAAATTGAGAGCTTAACATAATTAAGGCTCGATAAACATGTTAAATGTGATAGTCCCTCTAATTGAGGTTTAATCTTTTCATCAATGGGCGGACTTTTCTGCATGTGTTGGATGTCTTCTTCATTAAACAAACTTTGTCCTCTATAAATATCTCGTGTATATTTAGGTGGTTGTCAGCTATGAAAATGGCCTCTAGAGTGACTGAAGAAATTCTTGTACTGCTAGAAAACATCCGTCAGAGTTTTAGATGACCCAAAACTTGGCAAGAAGACACAAAATTCAAGGTAAAATGTGCAACATGGAGAACCGAGGGCAGAGCGACACATCTGCAAAGGAAAAATTCAACATCTGTCTTGTTGTTTCACTGTATGTCTTACTCATAAACCTCATAAAGCGTCTGATTTGATTTTCTGAGTCACTTGTGTGCTAAAATGCAGCTGTTCACCTCATCCTTAAAATAAAGATCATGCCTTAAATTTTAGGCCATATTGTTGAGTCTACCCTTAAGATATTTCCTCTTAAAAAAAAAAACAAATAGTAAAATGATTGAATAAGTGGCGTCATATTTGAAGCTCCAGTGCTTCTGGTTCATCTAAGGACAAAGAAATACCAACTAGGTTTTTCACAGTTAAAGCAATTTGTTTTTACCTCAGGACAGACACACACCAATCTAGAGATAAAGTTATCCCCCTTGTAGCAACAATAACAACCGTCTCTGCTCAAATTGAGTTCACTACATTCCCTGATGAAAACAATGATACGTCCTGGCCTGATTGGCTGGAAACTGATGCATTAATTTGAACAGTCATCAAGATTAGACTCTCAATCAGCAAGTGGGTGTATAGGGAGAAAAAAAAATTTTTGAGCAAGCCAGCACTCAAGAGATGACAAACGCTGGTCTGCTTGTGTATTTTCCCCAGAGGGGCTGATAGAGGAAATGACTCGGAGTCATTGCCAACGAGAATATCTGTAGCTCAATAACAATTAACTGAGATTTGCTGTTTGTTTTTTCCTGCAGTAAGCTGTGAACGCCCACTGGATTTTTATTGATATTATTGATAGAGTACATTGAGGATGAAGGACAGAGGTTCAAGTATTACAAACCTGCAATTTTACTATCAACAACAGAAATGAACTGAAATGGTTGTGAATATGGATAAAATAACTCAGTCAGTAATGAGTTTTTTTAATGTGAGTCTAATGTGAGGCCCTTAGAGCTTCTCATCCAGGCAATATGATAAAAAAAGTAATAAAATAAAATAAACGTTTTCTTGTGACTACATGCAGAATAAAGACAAGTGGCTGAAGCAAAGCAGTTAGATGCAAATAAAATAATCATTTTCATCAATCTAAGTTCCTTACTGGCAGTAACATCAGAAGTTGAATAAATGCTTTTACAGATTATTATTGTCTTAGAGGCACTGTATTTATTGAGGAAGCCTATTTGTTGTGTCATGGGTCAACTTCATTTGTACTATTCATGCCCACTCTGACATACATTTTAGGGTAAAATTGTGGAAAAAAAATGTATAACCCATTATTACTTTATAGCAGTTTTATTTTAAAAGGTTCAATCATAGGTCAAACCCTTGGCTTTCATCTAAAACTGCCTCGACTTTGGTGAGGAGTTGGCAGTGAACATACATGACGGAATAAATGGAATTATGGGACTTCACCGCCATCATATGGTCTCAGTGAGGAACTGCATCAGTTCCTAATGGCTAATAGTGTGAATAATGTGGATAATATTGTTGATAACGTCATACAGCAGTTAAGCTGTTTAATTTTAGCCCATGTGTCGACTGATTGACTCTGTTTAACAGTACAGAAACCTGTATGCACCCAGTCCTTACAAAATAAGTCCATTTAACTCCTCTCTTTAAAAATTTCCCAATTGTTACTCCCTTTTTCTGCTTTACACAAAAGTAAGTACCAGAGGGAATAAGTAAGTGTTTATATGTACTGATTCATACGACCATATTCACATATTACTGTGCAAGTGTCAGGAAATTACACTACACTTTTATTATGAAGTGTTCACCAATTTTCTCGTCTGTTGCAAGGTACACAGGCTACTTTGGCCCTTTGATGCAGAAAAGTACATCTAAAATTGCGAAGAGTGAATTATGAACCAGGAAAAAAAATTATTAAAGATTCAATTAATATTTACAATAAAGTATAATTCAGTCAAGGACTTTGCTAAAATAAGGTCCGGAAATCCACAGTTGCGTTCAAACAGGTTTAAATGAATGATACTGTTCGGTATTGTGAATTGAGACTCTCTGTAAACTAAGTGGGAGAATGCGTGAGAAATTCGCATCACTGCATAGCTTTTTAATTGGCCATCTTGATATTTACTCAATACAGTATCTGTTTTCTTTGCGATGATCTGGTATCGCACTTACAAATGTGTTCACAAACCTTGTTCTGCCACCCAGGGGCAGTGTTGTTTCATTTTGAATCCTCTGCCTTTGTCCTGAATATTTCAGTTTCCCCTCAGAAACAAACAGGTAGCCGAGTTGGAGGGAGGTGGTGCTATTGCGCACAAGGCGCTAACCCTGCGCAAACTACAGTAGCTCATAACAGCCCATAACAGCCTGCACGTCTCCAGACCAGTTTTCATCAGTAAATGTCTGGACAGAGCGCCGGGAATCTTTTCGCATTTAATGCGTTTGCAGCAGACACATACCTGATGATGCTCTGAGGTCTGTGCGCCCTGCGAAGGATCCGTTTTGGAGTCGCCATCGGTGCGCTTCGGCTTGATACAGGACACAAGATCTGGAAGACTGGTTGCATCGTTTTCTTGAAGTTGAAGTTTGCTTCCTTTTTCGTATCTTTTTTTTTTTTTTTTTTACAGTGGGATTTCTTCGTTTGAGTTGCATTTGGAGTTGTTTACATTGTTTTGTGTGTGTGCGTGTGTGTGTGTGTGTTACTCGAGTATGGAGGAAGGCGTGCGTATGGAGCAGAGATGTTTTCGCTCCGTGGAAGTTTAGCCCTGCGCCAGCTCTCTTAAACTCTCATCTTTGCATTCAATTATTTCACTGAAACTGAAGACTGCGGGAGGTTTAAAACAACAGATGGAAATGAGCAGCGAGCGGAAACCGCGGCTTTGCATCATGACGAAAGGGGAGAACGGGTATGGATTTCACTTGCATGGCGAGAAGGGAAAGAGCGGACAGTTCATCCGAAAAGTGGAGCCCGGCTCTCCAGCTGAATCGTCGGATCTGCGCGCCGGGGACCGTGTGGTGGCAGTGAACGGTGTCAACGTTGAGAAAGAGACACACCACCAGGCAAGTAGATACGCATTCGTGTTGTGCTTTTCCTCCGTCTGACAGCGTAAATCAACAGGTCACACAGTTCGTGCGTGCATCTCGACACACTGGCATGGGACGGTGACAGCAACACACACACACCATCTTAACGTGGAGATAATGAAAAATGCTTGTTTGCGAGTGAATGTGAGGCATGGGAAGTCCTTTTAGTTTGCTCACGTAAAAATAAAATGTCATTTTCTTCTATCTGTTTCTGCTTTGCTTGCACGTTCCAATTAATCACGTGATCCATTTCATGTGACTAACCTGGACTGTCCCTTTATTAGAAAGATGACGGTATGCAGAGGACTTCAGGCTGACTGAGTAGGCTGTTAAGCTTCATATAAGCATAAGCATGAGCATGAGCCTTAACAGTCTAATTATAAATCAGTCTTTGAAAAGCATTTACAAACTGTCCTCACCTCTGTCTGCATGTCTTGTTTCACTCTGTGCTGGCTGGTGGTCAGATACAAACAGCAGGCACAGATAATCATTTTCCCATAGATCAGCACAAAGAAGCTCTGTGTGTGTGTGAAGGTTTCTCTGCATCCTTGTTGCTGCAGAGTTAAAAACAAACCTGTGAACTGTTGTGTTTAAAGCTGTTAGGACATTTCTGCTGCCCTGATGCTTCTGATTTTGGTTAACAGAAAGAATACAGGGCATCATAATCTCTGTCAGTGGCTTAGAGATGTTTGTCACCTACATGTTAGAGACCTCTGCAAAAAAAATCTTCCCTGTCTGGTATGTTTCTGTAGAAATTTTAAGTTTGTAAACGGATTATTGTGGGAATGTTTGGACTCTTCCTGATGTAAACAGTATTCTAGGACTGCAGCTCGACTGTTTTCATTATGAACTGCACCATCACATGTTTGATGATTTTGCTGAAAAAGTGACTTAAATGCCATCTAACAGTGCATGCAGTCTGTGGTCGGTGTTCTGCACTGCACAGTCACATGTCTAAGTGTGATTGTGTTAAAAACTACGGAGAAATTGTTCCAGCAATGACAGGATGCTTCTAGAGATCATTTAACCAGATGATATTCTCTTTAATCGATTGGACTGCAGCCAAATACTGGAGTTCATTTTGTTGTGCTTCGACACAAAAAATGCTTTCATAACCTCTCATCTCGTCCCTCAGGTGGTACAGCGGATCAAAGCTGTGGACAATGAGACCAGGTTGCTGGTGGTGGACCCTGAGACGCATGAGAGTCTGCGCAGCCTGCGCCTCACCGCCACAGAGGAGATGGCCGTCCTCGGGAGCGGACCTCCGTCCTCTTCCTCTCCCCCAGCTTCCCCTTCCACTCCGCAGCCCTCAGTCCCATCTTCCCCCAGCAAGAAGCGGGAGAACGGCTCGTTGTCCAAGCAGCCAGTCACACTGAGCAGCCAGGTGCAGAAGCCCACCAGGAGGTCACCATCAAAGGCTGCAAAGAAGGTGAGCTAGCCCTCCACCACAGCAGGACATGGGGGGGCTGCAGTTACTGTCATAATCATCCACTTTCATGTTTTCTTCTTACTATGAGGACTGTTCACTCTGCAAATTCTTAAAATAAAAGTGAAAACAGTCAAGTTCGGTTGGTGCCACATATGGACGCAAAAGAGGATCGTTAGGTGGATCTATGAGGGGAAGGCCTATTGATCTTTAAAGCTGATTGGTTCTTCTGTTTTGTTAATTTATCTGATCATTCTTGCCTCCTGACTCATGTAATCTGATCTCAAAGTTACACCTTTAAGACTTGCATTCGAGCTGCACAGTCACACAGAGCTGCAGGTTTATGATGGTTAATTCTTTCAGTTTTTATTCAGAATTAATTTTATATAGAAATATATTTATATTTTCTTGAAATAAAAGAAAAAGGGATTATTTTTGTCCCATTTAGGGTCAAAAACATTTTGTTCATCAAAGACAAAGGAAACCAGCAAATATTCCTTTTTAAATTGCTTGAAATTATGATTTGGTTTTTCCATTTCCAACTGGCAAAATAAGTTAGAGAAAATAATTTTATCAGAGCATTCTGGAAAATGTGCCATTTGCTTCCTTCCACTTATATCACAGGATCAACACCGTTATCATGGCTGCCTAGTAAATATTAAGCTAACACCAGCAGTCAAATAGCTTTAGCAGGAGAAAGAGTTAGCCTGGCTCTGATCAAAGGTAACAAAAAGCCTACTAGCACCTCTGAAATTCACCAATTTACATGTTGTTAAATCAACACAAAAGGTCAACCTAAAAAATACACAAGTTGTTGTTTTATAGTCACTTCCTGGAGTCCTGCAAGGCCACAACATGTCATTTTTACACTTTGGTCTTTGTATGGATTATGAAATACTAGATATGTCAAAGTTGCTTGTTTGCAGATTATTGAAATAGAAAAGTTTTCTCTTGATTTCCAGTCTTTATGCTAGGCTAAGCTAACTAGCTGCAGGCAGTAGCTTCATATTGCTCTTACAGACAAAAGACTCCCTAAAGAATATTTAGAGAGTCTAACTATCTTCTTGAGGCAAGATATTGTTGAAACTGAGCTACTAAAACAGTCTATATGAGGTGAATAACAAGTGTAAACACATTGATAAAGCCTCTCCAACACTTCTCCCTCTGAGCAAACCGTCAGGTCACCGGCTTTAGCATAAACAGAAGCTCAGACAATCTGAGACACTCAGACAAAGCATCCTTGGAGATTTTTCGACTCCCAAACACAAGAACAAGAGTTAAAAATATGAAACGCTTCAGCAAACAGATTGCAGGTAGTGAGTCAACTCTTTGAACAGATTCTCCTCGGCTCAGACATGCTTTCACCCCAGACTTGTTATCTGGCTGCCTTGCCAGTTTCAGATTAGATGAATAGATGTCATGCAAGTTTCCATCCTGTTCCACAGGCTTCCACGCGTTTATATCTGGCTGTGAATTTGTGTTTGTGTGTGTGTGTCCTGAGGGGAAATCTGTGGTTGCTGAAAGCATTCCAGATGTTGTGTTAGAGGTCAAAGGGTCCAAGAAGGGTCAAAAGGGTGGGAGCCGTCACAAGTTAGGAATCTGGGATGGACAACGCCGAGACTCTGCAGAACAGGAAATCCACAGGAATCGTAAAAAGTATATGAATAAAGAGGAGTGGCAGGGAGATCCTCTGAATGCCTTTCTATTTTAGACTTTGCATTTATTGTGAAACTGCAATCCAGAGGCAACGTCTTCCTACAGGCCATTCACATCTCATCTTCCTTTGTTTATTTACACGTGCTCTTTTGTCACGGCTGGTTGCATAATGCTCGAAAGTCTATGAATACATGTCACTGTTTACATTATTCGTTGCCGACATCTAGTCGCTCTGTCTTTTGTGGGACGTAAAGATCTGATCAGCTCGGGATTCACATGGTCCCTAGCAGCCAAACAAGGCCGCTCAACTTCTGCTCTCTACATTTAAACAACATGTGTTTTCACTTAGTTTTGCCCTGCCAATGTGAGCGGCACTCAGGCTCTATTTCTACAACAGCAGTGACAGGGCCAATAAGTTAAAATCCTAAATGTGTGTGTGTGTGTGTATACGTCTTTGTTCAGCTTTGGCTTGGGCGACCTGTGGGAAGAAATCCCAGTGCTTGGTGGGGTCGAAGTGGTCCGGCTAAGGCTCAGGAAATGCTTAGAGGTCTCTTGTTACTCTATTTCACTTAGACTTAAGAGACTAATGAAAGAATGGAAAGAAGGTTCAGCAGCGTGAGCCAAAAGGCATTAGCAGCGCAAAAGCAGGAAAATTGGAGGACAGTGTATGAACTGCTGATGGAACAGTGATTTTAGAAAAATCCAGTTACTGAAGGAAGTTTGACCGACCATAAATTACCTCTTCATGGAGCCGGAGCATTGAAACCTCCACAGTTGCTGCTCCATTAGCACCGTGATAGTCTGCAAAGAGTTGGACGTCTCTGTTTCCTGTCCCATCTCAGAGGAAGCTGTTCCACTGCAGATATGCGGACTCTGTGTTGACACTGCATGCTGATTTTGCATATTATATCTGGCGGGTAGTAGTCGTTCATCCATGTGGCTGGCAAGGAGCTTTGGCAACCAATGCAGTGTAATTACCACAACAAAAGCAGAGGGGAAAACTGACTGAACAGCAATGAAACCATTATTAGTCAGCAAGTTAAAAGAGCGGATTCATTGCTCCCTCAAATTCTTTGTCCCGGTGTCTGTTTGCCTTTCACAGCTGGAAAGGTCGACTCACTTTGAGATGTTTCATTTTGCTCGCTCTGATCTGCAGGAGAGGGGAGACCGCTGAGAGAAGCACATTTCTTCTCTTGTTTTTATTTTCAAGAGAAGGAAGTAGAGAAAGGAATGAGGGAGCGATGGAGAGACAGAGAGCAGACAGCGTTTGGACCAGAGGAAACCCAGGAATGAGAGCAGCCAATAACAACCTTGAAGATTTGTTGGAAGGAGTTTCGGGAAGTTGGCCCCCCCCTCGGTGGGGCAGGGGAGCCGGGAAAGCAAATGTTTGCAGGGGTAGTGGAGTCACACAGTGAGGGGGAGAGTTGATGAAGAGGATCAGTGGTACCTGAATGCCTCTGCATGTGGCAGTGTGTCAGTGAAGGTGGGTGCGTTCGTGCACATTTGGGATTTTGTCTTTATGAGCTGCATGTTTTCAGCGCCTCGCCTTCTGCTGAGGATTGAAAACATTTAACAGCCAAGCTGACAGACAACAGGATTAACAGGGTCACAAGACAAATGCGATATCATTTTGTTGTTCTTTCACTTCTATTTCATTCTGATTTGAGTAGATTTATCTTTAAGATAGATTGTCGAGTAGAGTAGAGTTTTTTCAACTGTAAGGTGTGTTTGTCTAAAGAGGCACAGATGAGGTGATGGAGGAAGAGTCATCCTGCCTGAAGTGAAAGTGACAGTTACGGTCGTAGCTGTAGTGTTAGTTTGATCCATTTATCAGCCAGGTTTGACATCTTGTGCATCAAAATTTGTGCTTGTAAATCAGTCAAATCAAATATACAAACATAGTTCAAATAGTTTTTGATTTAATGAGGCTTTGACTTCTTGAAGGTATAATTATCACTGCCATTAATTATGAAAATACATCAGTAATACACCCACTTAAAATATCACAGAGACAGACCCTCCATATAATCCAGAACTTGCCTGGAAATTATCGTGTTTTGAAATTTTCTTGCATGTCAAAGTGATCCAGTGGCTTCACTGCAAACAGTTACTGCTAATAGCTAATCTGGCTTTATTTTATGTTGCCAATTTGCCAAATTAAGCTAAAAATCAGCAAGGGGGGGGGCCCAAATGTCAGATTTGTGCAAGGAATATAAAAACTTTGTTTCAGTTCGTCACTATCAGAAAAATGGCAGTGCACTCGAATGCCAAACTGTGTCAGCAAAATTTTAAGAAAGTGTTACAGTTTCTTTCCTTTATCCTCTCCTCTCTGACAAAGTGACAGGAAAATTTACGCCTGCAGATTACATTTAAAGGCCCTGAAGGACACACAGCATGCACTCACACACACATTTAAAAGTCTGCACATGGTCACCAGAGGAACATAGATAGTTATGAATCTTTTCTGCAACTGTGACTGCTTGCACATTTGCATAATAAATCCTTGCAGTCGGGGTTAGTGTGCTTCTGTGCATCCTCCCCAGGTTACCAACACTGATGCTATTTGTTTCTGTTTCATAGCCACTTATCCCCCAGGTCTCTGTTTTGTGTGTATCTGTTTGTGTGTCACATATAGTATGCAGTGTGTACAGACTGTTTGTGCTTTTGTCATTCTCTCTGTGTATTTCTAACTCAATTTCACAAACAATAAACAACAAACAAGAGCCATTTTTCTCTATTTTGCCGCTTTTCTTCACCACGGTTTCCAGCACAACAGGATTACAGATGACTCATGTTTGGCTGAAAGTAATTCAATGTTCAGGCCTTAATGGGTCTTTAATGTTTACCATGACCAACAGTAAATCACATAAACTTACATAAGCCTGGTAAGTATAGGGGACTGCGTATAGCTAAAAGCTCTTTTGTTGTAGTTTTGACTCAAGGGCCGACATCAGAGAGAAATGCCACTGTCTCAGAGCATAAAATTATATTACTGTATTACATATAATTTGCTATATAATATATTATATTATATAGCTCATTTTTAAGCTACTTTTGACCTATGTTCAACAGTTTAACCAGCCTTTTGTACTCTCAAGTCTGCTCACTAAAATCCATGTGCTTACAATTACATCAAATGTTACAGTGGCTGTCTAAGCTTTCCATTTTATACAATAATTGTGTTTCACTTTGGAGTTTATCATAGTTAAGACTTTATGATATATTGAAATTGAAAGAAGACTTTGCAAAAAAAGAGACTAAACCTTGGAGAGCATTAAAACTCTGGGAGGACATGTCGTCCTGTTTTCAGGTCAAATCTGTGACAAGATCAGAGAAAATGAAATCCAAATTGAGGCATGAGCTCAATTCACTTCAGTCACTTTCTTAGATGCTGTCTCTTAAAAAGTTTTCCACTCTCTTTCTTAATCATTTTCTCGGAGGCTGGATGGTAGCCATCAGACTGCGTCAAACACATTTAACTGAAACAATGAGTGACGCTCCACTTGTGCCTGTTCCAAGGAGAAAGGAGGAGACGTCTCAAGAACAAGAACATCGTGACTCCGGTTTGAGATGTATCATCTTACCTCGACACACACCTGAGGTGTCGGTGCTCTGTCTCTGTGCTTGTCTTTGTTCCCTTTGCACACACATGCACTTAGGTGTGTCATGTGGATGTATCATTAACACCAGTGCCGAAGATAAAGTGTCAGGTGTCACTTTCCCACCAGAACTTTTTTTAACTTGTCAACACACAAGATGAAAAAATTAATCTGCAACTATCTGTTTTGATGATTCCAAAACTTCTGTTATTGTTAAGTTACTCAATCTGACTGTTTGTCACAGAAAACAAGACATTTAATTACATTACCTGGACTCTAAGATGTTGAAAATTTTCATTATTGTTGATGATTTTCTAGATAAAACAATTGTTTAATAAAATAGTCAGCAGATTCATCATAAATGAAAATAACGGTCAGTTGCAACCCTACATACACAAACACACACAAGAATATCAACATTTTAACTTGGCTGCGACATGACTTTATGCTTAACCAGAGGTTCCAGCACAATTTGCATCTATATGTCTTCATTGTGTGTGAGCTTGTGCTCATTCAAGTCTGTGCAGGTGGTTTTAGTGCTGACACACAAGCAGCACCAGCTGGCGGCCATTAAATGCATGTTAATGAGACATCTTCTAAACACAAGGCATTACAGCAGGAAACAAGTTCAAAAGTAAAGTGTATCATCAATATACATACAGACAGAGAGAGAGAGAGAAAGAGACATGTTTCTGCCCTATTTTATGAAAGTTGACACATTTTGGGGTGAAATTGTCCCCGTTGCTCCCCTCTTCCTCCCCTCCCTGGCCTGAATTCGCCCTCTCTGTTGGCACTGAGGCCTCAACACACACACATAAACATGTTGTGGTCTTTTGTTGTTGTTCTTTCCAGTCCAGCTGCACACCTGGTCGGTATAACACCCAGCTTGCAGGAAAGTACATGGAAAGTCGTTGTTATGGTAACAGTCAGCATCAGGATAAATGTGCTGGAAAGATACATGTGGCTTTTTTTTTTTTTTCAAATAAAGGACTGATGTGAAGTGTGTGACAATGGAAAAGAGACAAAGAGAAAATGCAAGGAGATAAGATTTTTTTGCAGAAACAAGCACATGACTCCGGCCGCACATGACGCAGCCCCTCTGTCTCCAAGTGACGTGTTCATTATGAGTTTGACCTTTAATAAGGTTACTTCCAATAGCTTTGGAGCTCATATGATGTTTTGGCTCAGTCAGACACAAATCAGTGTAAAAAACAGTCGCAGTGGTCCAGATGATCGGCTCAGCTGTGAGCATGCAGACCAACATGTGAACAGCACTTTGTGTCGTAAGAAGCCTCAGTGCATCATGTGTAGGATTTGCAGAGGCCTGTAGCAGATCATCTGCTCCCTGTAGAGCAAAGACACACATCTGCTAAAACACTTAAAGAAAGAGGAGTGGTGTGTGTTTGTGGAGGTGGTCTGTGTGCATGTGTGTCCTTGCACGGTGAGGAATGTGGTACAGCTTTATGTGATGTATGAAGATTCATAACGTATAGGCTGCATTCCAAATGACATAGTTTTTCTGTCTACTTTTAGCACGATCCACAGCTGCCATAGCAAAAAAACGTCTGGGTGCAAGCAGCATGCACACAACTGGGAAGCATCGAACTCTGACATGACACGGAAGGCCTCCTGACAGTGCATCTGTTTAAGTCTGTAGCACAAAATTGAGGTAGAACAAAAAAGTATGAATCTTGCTCTGTGCAGCTCAGTTGATGTGACAAATTTTCTGCTGCACAGAGGATTGTGGGTCAGGAAAAAAACCATGATAGTTTGCATACTGCAGAAAGCGACCAGATGCAGAAGGACACCCTGACATTTTTTTTAATACTGCATTTGATATACATATAATCTTTTTTTTCATTGTGTTTGTATGTGTTATTCAGTGTGAATGTGCTCACTCAAGGCTACAGCTTTGTATGCGTGTTTGTGTTTAGCTCAGGGAGCTCACACGTGTGTCACAGGTGGTGAAACCTTAAAAGACTCAGGTTTCTATCTAAACACCAGCAGAGACTAAACAAGTCAAACGTGGAGATGAAGTATGCGAGGGAGTCCCGACGGTTTTCACAAAATCCACCTACAGAAAACATATGCGAACACATAAACGAGCATTTTTAGGAGTTGTGATTGTAGCATTTGACCGAAAGAGATCAATGAGAGGACATCAGATGGAGAGCACAGTTGTCAAGGGTCAGGGCTTGGGGTCATGGGTCAGGCTTGAATAAACACAGATAGCGGTACTGATGGATCTTTGGGAGACAGGAGGGCAACAGAAGAGATGTCTTTGCTGACAATAAACAGGAGGAAAATGAGAGGTACTGTAGCAGTAACTTCCCCTGAGAGCATGCTGCGTCAGACACCCATACACATGCTAAAAACACATGCTCCGTTCCATTGATTTTCAGCACTAAACAGACCCAAAACTGCAGTAAACACTTTTTGTTTTTACTGATCTCTTCCTCAGTTTTTCCTTCATCTCTTTGCAGATGCTGCAAAGATGTCAACTGTCATGAAAAAGCAGACTGTCTGGCACTTTATTCTCTAAATGTCCCTTTGGTTGGCTGCGACCAAAACAATCATCTCTAATCTGTAATGATTTCTAACAACACACAATGAGTTGATGGCTCAGGTCAGGCTGCCTGACATCTCCTCAGCGTCCTGTTCCCCAAATAAGTTTCTCATTTTGCCCAGGATAATGGGGAAAAGATGTTGCCTGTCGGCTCTAATGTAACAGCACACAGCACAGGAGTCGTCTGGAGGTAGTCAGCACTTCAGCCAGTGTGATCGTCTGAGCTGCGTTCCTGCCTCCCAGATGTATTTGTCGGGTTTTTCCTGGTTGATTTGACAAAAAGAGGCATTTAAAGGTTGTGTGTGATACTGTGAGTGTCGAACAGTAGCAGTACAGTTGACATTAATGTTGCATAATGGAAACAATACAAGACTATTCTCTCTGTTTCCTTTTAGCAAAGAGAGAAGCCTTCACGTGTTGTTGAACATTTCTTTCTCCTGGCATCTACAAACAAATTTTTTTTTTCCTCTTTCACATGAAATGAATACTTTAGGCCTTTTTGGAATCAAACTGTCCATGTAAGATATCAAATGAAAAATAAATTTACATGCATTTGGTTTGTAAGTAACAAGGCTTTGGTGAGCGTGAGTCAGTAATTCTTTTTACCAACATCTGGAGCTTGTGTGTAAGACATCACCCCAACCCCCCTCTGAATACCAACTGTGTTACATCAAGATGCAGGGGTCTGGATTTTGTGTGTGAGTGTGTGTGTGTGTGTGTGATAGAGAAAATGAACTAAACTCCTGGAGCCTGTGAACTGTGGAGGGGTCACAAGTGGGGAAAGAGGGCGTGTGTGCGATTGTGGAATTAAAAAACAGGGAGGGTTGAATGAAGGTAACGTAGGAGAGACGTGAACAACCGAGTGCATTGTGTTAAAAGTGTGTGGGGGTGTGTGTATGTGTGTGAGTGAACACAGCTGCATGTCTCCATGTATTATCTCCGTAGGCAGAGCTGGTAATATATTCAAACGTTGTCCTTGTTAATCTTGAAGACATTGACTGACTGTCTCTCTGTGGACATTGTTTGACTTTACCAACATCAGTATTTGTTGGATTTCTACAGGAAATGTCTTTGTCAGTGTGTCATGGCCTAAAACCCACAATATGTCATTTCGACTGCCAGAGGTCTCTTAGTTAGAACAATGAAAACAAAGAAGTAGTTTGATGATGTTGTGAAGGAGCGTGGGATTATGGGAGTTGTTGTCTTTAATAGTCAACACTGTTGATGAAAATCTATCGACTGACTCAGGGAAAAAACTTCACAGACGAGGTTATATTTAAGTTTTACTCATTTTTTATTGTGTCCCTTTTTTTAACTTTCCTCCATATTCTCTCATCTGGTGGTTCCGCAGAAGTTAATGAAAGGAAACAAAATGAAATGTAGCTGCACTTTAAACGAAGTTACTAATTCCTCTGTGTTTTAACATTGCTTGAGTCATTGTGTATAATGTTGGAACAAACTTAACAAAATGTATTGCAAAGATGCAGTAATTGTTAGACATTATGTGATCATGTAGACGTATTATACTTTTACCTTACAGTGTTTAATAATTTGATATAAAACATGCAGAACGATTCCTTATCCATGATCTCAAATCTCAATGCGTCACTGTTAAAGGTTTGACTCTCATTTTAACTTAAATTAAAATCTGCCTTTGATACATAGATCATGATATCTTGATTTGTCATCTAGCAGATATTGTAGAAGTTGCAGACAATGCTCTCAAGTGATCCTTGTCTCCTTAGTTTACTGCGCCTCTGACCTGTGGAGTACCTCAAGGCTCCGTCCTTGGTGAGAAAAGTCTGATAAGCAGGTTTCATCTGTTTAGCCCTAGCTTTGTGTCAAAAATGTTTCTGTTGTCTTCAAATCTTATCCAACTTTTGATTATTAATAAGTATTTTAGTATCATTCTCACTCGATAAAGATTTTCATGCGTTCATCTTTTTCAAAATTGATATTTGTAACTTGCTACATGTACTAATGGCAAAACCTGCTCATGCTTCCAGTTGTGCAGCCAGTCTGTTAATATTAGAGAAATAAGGGTCACAAAAATTAAAATTTAATTCTCCTTTGATTAGCTTTTAGTTGTTTATAAGGACTTATTGTAAGGTATTACTAATTACTTCAGTGCTTCATAGTATGGCTAAAGGAAAAATGTCAGCTTCTTTGTTGAAATGTACCTGCACTCAACTTCAGATCCTGCAACAAAACTCTGCCAGTGTTTCCCTAAAAACAGACTGAAACCCATCTTTTACCTTAGTGACTTTGCTCTAAATCTTTACTTAAAGTTATTTTATATAACTTTCCATTTCTAAACCATGGAAAAGTGCTGTACAAATAAAGTTTATTGTCCTGCCCCAAACCATAATTATACATAATATAAAGCTCTAACATTTTCTTTACTGAACCAGTTGTGTCTCTTGCAGTTGAGATGTTTGACCCAAATCTTTAACATTATTTATAGATTGCACTACTTTATAGTCATTACTGGGTCAGAATGTGGAAAAACAGGCCTGCCATCTTTAAATCATTTGGGACTGACATCTAAAATCCCTTTTTGACATAATCAACACTGGTAGTTGCTCAGTTCCTAGAACTTTTGGATATTGGAGTTCATCCCAACAAATAGTTTTTTAAAAAAATGTTTTTTGAAAAACCATCACTTACTGTGCCTCTCTAACTTCATTTTCTTAATTTCATCTTGTAAATATCAGTTGTTGGATGTAGGAATATCAGTGGAGCGTAGGTCGGCTGTAGCCGGGCCGAGGATCGATCTATGTGCTGCCCACACAACTGCATCGCCAACAAACATGAGAGAGAACCAGAGAGAAACCAAAGGCAGGCAGCAGAATATTCTTCTCTGCTAGAGCTCATTACAACTGATCCAGAAGTCCTTGAAAGCAATAAAGAGGGCTTTGCAGCTAGTTATACTTCTGGTTTTTTTTTTAAATCCTGTGAGCTCAGTACACACGACCTTCATCTATGAGCTGTTATTGTCACTCTTTCGCAGTTCAGCCGTTTTCCGTCTCTTTCACACGTTCAGTTTGCATCTGCTCACTGCTGCGCTCACAGCTGTGATCCAGGATACGTTCCCACACATCGATCCACGCAGTGTCCACACACACACTTTTTAAAAAACACAGTCAGGCGTTTGTTTCCAGTGTCCCTCTGGTGGCACTGCATTTCACTGAGTCAACACATCAGCAACTTGGATCAGTTTAATTGTTGTGTTTGTGGGAGTGGAGTTGATGCGATGGGAATTCTATAGATGCTTTAGTAACTTTAGACAGCAAGAGGACGAGGTTTAGTTTATGTGTGTGAGACATGAGGTTAATGTACATTAAAGTGTGTGCATGTGTGTGTATGTGGCATCGCACAGCACATAGGAATCCCCACTAATTGACTCATTATGTTTTGGAAAATAGAAGAGGGAAATTTTATCCATCTTCTGTCTCTTTCATACACACACACTCTGCTTCACTCTCTGGGCTGGTGTTGACAGCATGTTTGTGTCTCTGTGGTGTTACATTGTACTGCATGTCTTCACAGCTGGGAGGTTTATAAACAAACACATATAGAGTCATATTTAGAGATTATTCTCTTTTTTAATTATCTGAAGGTTTTGTTTTATAAGTAATCTCTTTTTTTGGCCCATAAAGTTTCAGTAAATTGCAGAAAATGCCTGTTTTAGTTTTTCAATGCAGATGATTAATCACCAGCAAGTGATTAAATTATTCACTTACTGGTGCAGGACAAGGCATTTATTGATATCTGATGATAAATAATTTTCTCTTTAAAAAACAATCATGATACTAACCCCCTTGATTTTATGTTGTAACTTTTGTTTTGTTTTGTTTTTAATTGAGATAAGATATTCTTAGTTTTACTGTGTTAAAAAACCCCCAAATATTTTCATTTTATATTTACAGAAAACTCATAATATCTGTAAATATTCCTTAAACAAGAGTTTCAACAACTGTAAGATTCATTGATGCGACCCCATATACAGACTTCACACACGCACACATATATATCTTTCATGCTCAAAAACACTGAGTATCTGCCACACACTGATAACAGGGGTGTGGACACACACAAACACACATACACATACACATTACATCACCAACATCAACTGCTGTGTGATCACCCGTGGAAAATACAAATAGAGGAAAAAAAACTGACAAAAATCTGAAGGGGAAAAACAACATGTTTAATGATGGATTGAAACAACCAGAGAAGAAGTGAAGAAAATAGCTGCATTCATCTTTAAAAGACTCCCTCCTTCATCTGTGACACACACGCACACACACACACACACTCAAACACACACATAGCAATACATAACTGCTGAATATATCAGCGCTGCCATCAACCCACACAATTTAAATTGACATTTAAATGCAAATAGGCAGAATGTTGTATTTTGCAGCCTTTTTCCCCACGTGTTGCAGCCTGAGGCAGTCGGAGATAAGAGGGGGACAGAGAGGTGAGACAGAGTTAAAAAAGAGTTCAAGAATTTAGAGAGAATTCAGACATGAAACACCGTGACATGGAGGGTGGAAGTGTGCAGCACAAAATAAACAGAAGATTAAGGAAGAATGTGAGAGACAGATGGAGAAAATGCATGAGAGGGGGTTCAAACCACCTGTTGATTTGCCCTCTTTCCTCTCCATCTCTCTTGCTTTCTGTCTCTCTTTGCATAGTTTCACCGGCCTCGTGATCAGCTCTGATCATGAAAGCGAAACACAGGGAAGGATGTGTTGTGACACTGTTAATGCACAGACTGAGACAGCTGATAAACAGGCCAGTGACAGCTTGATAAACGTTGATGTGATCTGGACGCCAACATCAAGCATCTTTTTTATAATAGTTTGTTTGTCCTCATCTGTGTTTTTCATCCCTTTTTTTTCTCTGTGGTCTTCACAAGCAATTTGCTTGAAATAAATCAAGGAAAAATTCAGTCAACTTCATGCAGCAGGTTCTCATGGAAACTGAGCTGTCTCACAGAAAGGCCTATCAGGGTGACATGAGCAAACACTTGTGTTGCCAAAGCACTCATGGCATCAAGAGTCTCACAAGCCTTTTGATGACAAACTAACTTCATGATGGTCCTATTTAATCTTCACCATAGTCATGTTAACTCCAGCAGGCAGCAGAGGCTATTGATAAGAGAGCACTAAGAATAGAAAGAGGAACAAATACAAGAGATGTACACAAATATGTGATCAGTGCACAAACTAGTTAACACTCACACTTATTCCACACACAACCTGTTCAGCGCCACAGCTGACCTGAGACCAGCCAGAGCAAAAATGTCAGCAACAACAATGAACATCTGATTGAATGTAATGCATTTAGCAGAGGGGAGGTCATGATAACAGAGACTTAACAGCTGATTATGATGCAAGGAAGATTTCACATTTTTTATACCCAGTTTGATAACTTACCACAGTAAAAAACACACACAGAGACACACAGAGATACACACACAGAGACACACAGAGATACACACACAGAGACACACAGAGATACACAGAGATACAAACACAGAGATACACACACAGAGACACACAGAGATACACTCATCTTTACACACTTACACTCATCTAATTACTCCAGGTGCAAAAAGAAGTTTAAAACTTATTGACATGATGATGGATTACAAGTCCGAAGTTTTTTGTTTAAAAGCCAATTTTACATTCTTGTGCCAAATGACACAGACTTATAGTTAAGAACAGTCACCTGATTCTAAATCTATAGTTACATCACATTAAAGTAAAAACAGTGGCCTTCGGACATGATAAAAGTCACAGTTGGCTGCACAGTACCAGCTGTCTCGAACAATAATTTGAAGGACATGTTTTGAGTTAGGGTTGACAAGGGTAACATTTTGAATACATTGTTAATGAAATGATACCATGAATTTAAACCTGCTCCCCATTAATTATCCAAACAAATCTGAATGTCTTTTTTTGAGGTGCTTTGTTTAATTGAAGTGCTTAGGCATTTAATTCAGGAAGATCCATCTCAAACGCAGAGAAGCCCATCATCACACATGACTTTCACAGTTTATCTTTTTTTGCTTCCTCTGTCAAGACTTGTTGTTGTTGTTCTTTGGCCCTCTTTTTTTACCATTTAATGGCATATATGCTGCCCTCATCAGGTCTGGAAGAATTATATCCTTCATATCTAGGGTACTATAGAGAAATGTGTCACATTTTCAGAACTTTGGCACAGACTTAGACGTATCAGTCCTTGTGTCTTCCCTCATTAGCAGTGCAGTAAAACCATTAACTGGCTTCACTGATTATTTTTGCATGAATTCTTTGGCAGAGCGCTTCGCTTATTAAGCAACTTCTGTACACATACAGTGTTTTTACACGTTTCATTCATCGAAGGCCTCTCTTGAGGGAAGCACTTTTCCTCCATATGTCATTGCAATATGTAAGATGTATGATTCAGAGAGTGTGTTTAGGGCCCCTTGAGTGAGAACGTGTTTTTTAATCACATATTCTCTTTGTTTTCCTGCAGTTACACTCAGAAAGGGAGTTTAACCTTGAAGGGACAGATTGACATCTTAATGTGTGGAGCATGGGTGGTGCAATATCCGTTGTGATTTTTCTAATCTTCTCAAAGGACAAAATGTGTTTTGTGTAATATTATTTTTGGCATCACAGGGGCTGATTTTTGTTTGATCACACATGTTTGAAAATTAGGAGAAAAGTGATTGTTGGCCTTAAAATATAGATCTATTTACGGTATGAATGACACTTTGTTGGGAGGCAGACAGTCATCCTGTCAGCATCAAGGCTTTTGTTCTGTGCTAATATTAAGCTGAGTTCCCTGAAATCCATCATGATCTCATCCGTGCTCAGTGGCAGTCCAGCCTCAAGCTACAACACCCTTTATGTTTGCACTCAAGAATTTTGCAGCAAATTTCAGCTTCAGCCCTGCAGCTTTTCAGTCAGTGTAAGTTTGAGCTGCAGGCCTTTTAAACAGGTGTGAAATGACATAAAAACCTCATACTAACCTGTTTACGTTAGTACGGCGAAAGTTAGAAAACTTTTTCAAGCAGCTCATTTGTAAGTTTCACTCTGCAGTCCTGTATGAAGTTTGTGGCTGTGAAATAGGATGTTGACAAAGACAGACTGTCTCACAGACGGGGAATGAAGGGATTTTTGGTTGTTTTGACTTCACTTTACTGTATTTTAGTTGATCATGAAGACACCGTATTCATTAACGCTGATGACTGATGCAGGATGTGGAAACCTGCCTCTGGGACATTGTGACAGCGTGTTGAGTCATTGTCACTGACTTGTGAAGAGTTCAGCTCAAGACTTCTTCAGCATGTCATCCTATCTACTCTTCCACTGGCAGATTTTTTGTTTGTTTTGTTTTGTTTTCTTTGTTTGTTTGTTGTTGTTTAAATGAAAAGAACTATTTCACAATCTTGGGAAGTACTATTTCCACTTTATTGATGAGTCTTACGTGAAAGGCTGACAATACTTAGATATTCGTATGATAGATATGTAGCTATAGCTAGCAGCTAGTTAGCTTCAGTTAGCTCAGCATAAAGAAAGCAAAAGAGGACAAGATTGAAGAAATATAATTGGCACATCAACTGCAATGCTTTCTAATTAACATGTTGTAAGTTTAATCCCAACAAAAAACTGAAGGGTACGAGCAGCTGCTGGCTGTTTCACTTGGTCAGGAGCAGTTTTGAGGCAGTGGGCGAAGATTCTGAGAAGTTACTACCTCTAGCAAAGAAACAGTCCAACTAATAAATCGCCCCAAAATGGTTAATCATAAATTTCTTCACTTTTATCAAACAAACAAGGGATTGGGGGTTTTTTTTAGCTTGAGGAGTGCTGGTGGATAGGCTTTGTCGCTTGAAGGCAAAAGCCAGACTCCCAGTTTGCCCAAGTTTACAGTCATTAGGCTAAGCTAACTCCCTGCTGAATCCAGCTCATTATATCCACCATGAGGACATGGAAGCGGTAACAGACTTCACATTGAACTCTCTGCAAGAACGTGAACGAGGTTCATGGAATATTCCAGATGTAAAATGTCGAGAAAAACATTACACCACCCACCTCCGTGATAAGCTATTTGTGTTTATTTGTGTTCAACTTTGCAACTTGAACTGTGGTTTCTATTAATCCTGAATTATGGCGCTGAGGGTACAATATAACAACATGTTGCATGGCTGATATCAGTTTTCCAGTCTGATCATGTTACATTGGCTTCTGCTTCGTTTTTTTATCCTTCCATTAATTTGTTCCAGGTGGCATATTCACTGTTATTTTTTTTACACTTTTCTCTCTCCTTCTTTCACTTGCTTCTAAGTTATAATCTCAGGAAACACTTTCACAGCAGGTAGCATTCACACACATGCTGCACAGTGCAGGGGACAGTGTAAACAGATCCCAACGGGTCTTGTACTGGTTAAGCTGAGCTGGACACATAAACACACACAGTTAGCCTTCGAATCACAGAGCTGTTATGCAATACACCTCTAAACCAGTGGGAAAAACAGTTGGTTATCAAGATCTCTGGCCAGTCCTCATGTTTTCATGTTCTTTCTGCTCTCTCTAGTGCTGCCTTTCATCCTATCCTTCACATTTTCTTTACCTTCCTGACTCCTTCTCTCTCTAAGTCCTTTTTATTCCTATTGAATTTCCTTCATTTTTTTAATTTTATAGGCTCCAAATCCCTCTGTGCTTCTCTCCAGCTGCCTGTCATTTCCCTTCCCACTCCTCTTTCTTTCTCGCCCACAGTGAACTGGCCAGATTTCTCTGATTAGGCAACATTTAAAGCAGCTGCATGCAGGGCACACACACACACACACACACACACACACACACACACACACACACACACACACACACAGACATATACACACTCTCATACAACAGTATCAGGGTAGAGCTGTCAGGGCTGACAGCTTTTCTTAATTTGCTTAAATTCCATGTAAATAGCTTTTAAATCATATATCAATTGGCTTTGGTAACACTTTTGAAAAGCAGTGAAAACTGTGCATCATTGAGACACAAAGTAACGTCAAAACACATATTGTAAGATTTAAATCTCTGTGAAATCTAGTTAAGAGATGAATGCAGCCATGTAGGCTTAGATGTCTTTGTTAATTTTGAAATTCTTAAAAAGCTACACCTCTTCACTGACAGGTGGAACTGGCTTTACTGGTTTTACCGTTCACTCCTCATGCCAGCTGGTTGTAAACAAGACATCAGCAAAGTTCCCAGGTGCTACTGCTGTTTACACGTTGCCAGCATCATCAACGGCAGCAGCATTTCCTGTCAGTGCAGTGTCTTTGACTGACTTTAGGACGACAGCCACCAGGCTGTTCTGCTGATTTTTTCATGGTCTTTTTTTTTTTTTTTTTTTACATCTTGTCAATCTAAATGCAGTTATGTAATCTTTTTTTATCAACACTGCAGTGTGTAAATGAGGATACTGATGTGTTTGATTTGCCCTCACCACTAAAAACATTGAGAGTTTAATAACTTCAACAAGCAAATAACTACACAAGCAATGAAACCAGCACACTTTAACACATAGGGCACTAATTACACTGCATAGGTCAGAAAAGTATACAAAAGCAGAATGTGGCTAACTGATTTGATCATCTGTAGCCAACCAGCAAAGCTAATGCTAACACTGAAATGTTAGTGTGAACTTAATATAACTGTTGGTTGCACTCTATCTCCTGATGATTTTATAGTGTTTCTAGCTGATTTTTTTCACACTAAAAGTCTAAAATATGAACAAGATGGTTGCATATATGAAATGTATTAAATTTAAGTTTCATGCTAGAGCTGCATGTCCGAAGATACAATGGTCACCTGGTAATGATCCATAAAATCTGTGCATATCAAGGAGCAACCACTTGTTAGTCACCCCCAGTAAAAAGTTCAGTATCATGATTACGTATTTGTAAACAAAATTAATTAAGATATAATTCAATGTAACACAGCAGTTGGGTCATTTGAATGCTAAACAGAACCTACTTGGGCAAGTCAGTTGTTTAAAAGTCAAAACAATTGTGAATAGCCATTTGCTACAGGAGAACATGTGAATGTATCCTTTAGTGTCATTGTTTCCAGCTGTTTTCAACACTGTAGGCTCAGTGTGATTTCTGCATGGCAAACCCACCTGGAAAATAGGCTGTCAACTCCAGCAGAATTTTTCCAAGCTGAGAAAAACTGGAATCCAGTTTTAAGGTCATGGAAGAACTCTGGTCCAGCTATGGAAATTCATGTAAAATTACATCAGAGCCATGAAACCTGAAATGATTTCAGTTTAACTGCAGATTGGATTTTCTTTTTAAAATACTGTGACACAATGATTTCTTTTCCAGTTTGTTCGGTATGTATATGCACTGTACGCATATGTGCAATGGCTTGTGCATTTGGATCATACATTTATTAAATTCAAAGTAGTTCCCAAGATTGAATTCATTTATTTGCACTCTTAAGTCATGCGTCTGAGTGTGCCACATATGCATTTAGCAAACCAAACCCAGCTGGAAAAACTGCATACTTTTGACTCAGGGCTCAAAGGAAACGAGACCTCCTGATTTGTTAGAATGGGGATATTAAGTTAACGATAATCCCCTATAGGAAGTGTGAAAGTGAAAGCATAGTGCCTCACATGCACACCGACACACACACTGGATTTACAGTCTCTCTGTAGCAACTCCATGACACGTAAAAACAGCACGCACACTTCTTTGTGTTGTGGGCCAACAGTGAGTCACTGATCCTTGGCTGTGAAAGGGTTAACAGCGGTCATGATCCATCCATTGCAGTAGGCCATCGCTCAATTATTTAGCAAGCTGCGATCTAGTTTCATCAACTGCCAACGCCACTGCCAGCAGCCGCATGCAAAAGGAAGCACACACGCATCTGTGTGCACGGGGAGACACGCAAATTAGACAATTGTATACCAAATAAACATCAGATTGATAACGGGACATACAGTTATAGAACACATAAAAAAAAAGAAGAAAGTTCAGATATTGTATTTTGTACGTGGTTAGAGCAGTTACAGCTAACAGCACAACTCCGAGGTCACTGACAAACAGGGAGAGACAGAACAACATTATCTTAAGTTCACCCACTTTTTCAGTTGCCAAACATACAGTGTTGATTTTCCGTCACTAAGAAAAAATCTCTTTAGTTAACTGTTAACGGTGGTGAACAGTGATTTTTCCATTCATAGCTAAGCAACAGTAACTAGGCAAAGCAAGTCCGTCAAGCTTTGGGTTTCTTTATATGTTGAAACCAGTGATCATAATAAAGATGAAAAACACATCTTCATCTCCTCCCACTGTATGTAAATGAAGCCTAAGTATCACTCATACGGGCGCTGCCGTCCTGCGCTGATGATAGAGTCTTTAGAAGTGATCTGCCAATGGAGGTGCAGGATTGAGATTCTGCCCATACAGCCGCCCGACTCAAGTTAAGTAACTTAGTTATCAATCATAACTTGAAACACCTCTTTTTAGCCCCAAACAATTATACTTATTAAAAGAACAACCTATGAGAGAACTGGATTATTGAGTTTACAGCAGTGTGGTAAATTATCTATATAAATTCATGTGTTTCTCAGGTTAAGATACGATTCATGTTGTAATACGTGAAGTAAAGAAAAAAGTTGGATTTCTAATGTAATCAAACCAAACCACAGAGTCACTCACAAATCTTGTGTGTACACTGCTCTCTCCCCCACATGTACTCCTGAAACAAAGGCTGATTGTGACGGGAAACTGATGGAATTCATGGGATGGCACTTGTCCCTTTGACAGCACATCCTCATGGTCTGTGCACTGAGGTCAGCACATGTGTGTCGGACCATCAAACCCCATAATGTTCTGCTGTGGGTGTGAAACGTTCCATATGGTTTTCCTTATAGAAAAACAGCCTCATTTATGCAGAATTTTCCATGTGAATATTTTTTTTTTTTTTTATCCGAGCAGCTGCATTCATGCACCTGGAACAAAACGCAGATCCTCTGTTTTCCCAGCAGTTCCGACCGCCTCTCCTCCCATTGGAATTTTTTGGGAAAAATTTCCATTGTTGATAACCGACCTCTTTCCTGATTACAAACTAGTTTGCTGACAAAGGGAGAAAATGTTACATCTAGTTCTTTTTCTCTCCATCTCATCAAAATATTTTTCACAAAAAAAAAAACCATCCGGCTTTCAACACCCACAGTTCAAACAAACAGAGTGACCACGTTTCACTTGATGGCCTCTAAGTTTGGGAAAGGGTTGTGTGGTAACTTCAGGGCCTCTCTGGCCGACATCTCCCAAACCAGAGGGCTTTGTCTTTTACACTTTCACACACAAGTCAGACATCTGCATCCATGCACCACCAGCAGGCAGTGTTCTCATCACTGACGCTCGAACTTACACGGCGGAGTTCGTACAGATCAAACCCTCATCACAGAGAGTACAAATCAAATATTACACACTGATGTCAAAGACCAAGACTTTAAGAGATGGCACAGGCCACAGGGGGTGATTAGCGGGGTGCGGGCAGGCATTGAGAGGCAGTCGGAGGTTAGATTGGCAGACACTTGCGTCTCCCCCACATAATGACTCTCAGCTGTGCTACTCTCACTGTTTATGTAAGAGGAGTTCCACTGCAAACTCTGTTCCCTCCCCGTCGCGGCTAACTGGAAACTTCTGTCATCTTGTTTTTTTTCTGCCTGTCTGTTTATCTGTTTATGTATGATGTGTTTTTCTACACTTCTCTTAACTTGACTGTTTCTTTTCTTGTACTTTTTTTTTTTTACTCAATTCTGTCACTGCGTCTCACTTTCTGTCCCCTCCCACACACTTCACCTCGCTTGCTCCCCTTCTCCTCTCCCTCTGCCATTTCCCAGAATGCTCATACTTTTAATTGCAGAAATATATTCTCCTCCTTTGTAATATCTTTGACTGCTTCCCAACCTGGGCACTTCTTTTCCAACCTTGGAAAAAAAAAGAGGATCTGGAGGGATTCATGAAGGCTGTTGTTACTCTTCCTCACTCTCTCTCCCTCCCTCTCAGGGCAAGCTGCCCAGATCACTGCTACCCGAAAGAATTCAGAGCCTGAAATGAAATTACACGTTGCCATCTGTGTTATTTCTTTACAGTGGAGGTTCAAATTGGAGGCAGTGTTTTGGCGATCAAGGCCTAGCTATGATTCCTACAATGTATTTGTAATAATGAGTTAAATTACTGATTATTTACAAAGCTGTTTCTTCCTGTCAGAATAAATTAGAAGCCGTCTTTTTCTCTCTGCACACTACTGTACCTCTCTCTCTCTTTCTCTCTCTCTCTCTCTCTTTCTCTCTCATTCTGCCCACATACTTTATATGTATTTTTAGCAGGCACATGCTGGACCATGATGGTAGCTTCACATATGCAGTAGAAACAATAGACTTCTCATGTTGTGTAATATGAATGCAGATCTGTCCTGTGCACTCCGCAAGCGTGCTGTACGTAGACGCATGTGGTCACCTGACACCCGCCCTACCTGTCTGTCACCTCTACAGGGAATATCAGCTGAGGTTACAGAGCTGGTCACCATCCTATTATCCTTCTCACTGCACATTTTATCCCACTGTGTAGGTGGTAAATCAGTGTGATCACACTGTGGAGCTCAAGGCACAATAATACAGGTTCTATAAATGTCTTCATCCAGGCTGTTAGGAGTGTCAGTGATGTGCTGCGAAATGGACAGCTTCAGTCCCCAGTGAAATTTGCTCTGAAAGAAAATCACATTTATTCTTTGACTGAATGAGAACAAAATGAAAATATGAAGAGGAGGATTATTGAAGTAATGCAATATTCTTTTATCTCACTCATAATAGAAAACGGTTAATCTGATTCGGAAAATTGCAGTCCCTCACAATGCAATAATCATGAGTGCCTTGAGGTGAATCTTTTCTCTTTTTTTTTTTGCAAGCAACCTGCAGGCTTGAAAGGTGTTTTTTTTTTAGATGTCCAAAGTGACTCAGATGTGTGACTACCATTCCCTCAATATGTGCTGCAACATTCAAACCTCTTTTATTGGCTTTAAAGTAAAAATAAATCCCAATTTTGAGGTGTATTTTCCAGCAACTTCCTGACTGAAAACGATCCCATTTCCCCTCTTGTGTTCCATTATATTTTCTCGTCATCACAAACTATTGGGTGAACCTTAGCATTTATATTATATATTTACTCGAATTCTCATACTAACTTTTATAACTTTCATACTTAGATTTCCTAATTATGCAATTTCCTACATTATAGGTGTGATCTTTATTTAAAATGGTAAACAGTGTGTGTTAAGTGAGCACGCTGCTTAATTTGAGTCCCTGTTGAAATGTGCGTCGATCTGAACACTGCCTTCAAGTTGAGTTACATGTGCAGTGATTTGAGTGTTGACTATACAATATGTGAAGCAGTTTCTTCTGATTATCAAGATGTTTTGTAAGAACCTGTGCTTAAATCTTAATTCACAGCTGAAATCAGAATGAGTTTAACTTGAGAGGAACATGTAAACAGATTGGGGTGTTCACATGGCAGAAAGCACAAACTTTTCTCGTTTTCTTTCAGGAGGCCGTTGCCCAGGCTGAATCCCACACGCAGGCCCAGTCCCAGTCTCGACCCCAAGTCGACCCTTCCGAGCTCGTTCCACGCCTGTGCCACCTGGCCCGCTCTGAGCTGGGCTACGGCTTCAACCTCCACAGTGATCGATCTCGACCAGGACAGTACATCCGCTCCCTGGACCCCGGATCACCAGCAGACCACGCCGGGCTCCGACCACAGGACAGACTGATAGAGGTAGGATGGAGGAGTGTGGATGAAGTGTCCATGTGACATTTGAACGGGATAATATGACAGTAAAATGACACTGTTAGATTCAACTCTCCTGTTTGACTTACCGTATTTTCCGCACTATAAGGCGCACCTAAAAGCCTTTAATTTTCTCAAAAACCGACAGTGCGCCTTAT
>JAQMCX010000021.1:12975951-13032771 GCA_029814765.1 Acanthurus leucopareius | reverse complement strand
ACAGTTTTAAAATAGGCCATTCATTGAAGGTGCGCCTTATAATCCGATGCGCCTTATAGTGCGGAAAATACGGTAACTACATTATCTTACCATCGTTATTTTGTTCAGTCTGTGTTAGTGTTGGATGTATATGAGCTGATTTCACCCAATAAACAACAGACTGCATCCAGATTTTTACAGTAATATTCACCAAATAATTTAGGGACTGTATTAAAAGTTTTTTTAATAGCTTTCTCATTTACTTTTTTTTAACACTCAAGACCAATTTAATCCTTTCATTTATGCAGAACCTCCACTTTTACACAGAAAACATGAAAAATGCACAACTTTTATTCAGACGTAGTTTAGACTTAATTAAATTTTCATTTTTGTTTATTTTCTATTTTGTTTTTTATGTGGGTTTTGAATACATATCATATGTGACTATAGGATGAATTTAGGTTGTTAAATACGGTTATTTTGTCGGCAGCTAAATTATATCATAATTACACATTAGAGTACACATGAGGAGCATTATAGCAATTGAAAGCAGTGAAAATGAGGCAATCCAGATGTTTCCCAACAACTTCTGGAGCAGGTCCGAATACAGATACAAATACAGATATGTGTGGGAAGTCAACCAACGCAGTATGTGACTGGGTGGTGGAGCAAGTAAGAGTGTTTTATGAGTGTGCTTAGGAATAACTTACAGTGCTGAGAGGGAACCTCCACAGCAGTGGTGATAAGCTGAAAGGAATTTGGGTCGTAGAACCAAAAGCACAAAACGGTGAGTTAGTTTTAGTACAAAAGTGTTTTTAATGAACACATGCACTCGGTCAGCACAGCAAAGTTGGGTAAAGGAATGAGGAGATTATGGAAAATGCGCATTAATGATCATAGATAAATGATTCAGGGTTAGTGTGGTTCATGTCAGCCGGTAGAAAAAGATTGATTGGGTGTGAGACAATATCTCCAGAGGCCCCTTGTAAGCATTCATCTTGCCACTTTGGAGAAGTGTGTTTTCTTCAGTGTGTTTGATGTGTTTGCGTATGTTTGTTAATGTGTGCCTGTATTTCTGATTTTTGACGAATTCCCACATTTCTAAATAACATTAAGTCCTTAACTTCCAGAGAAGTCTCTGTTTATACTTAGACGTTCATCCAAACAAAAATCAAGTATGTAAGATAGACGGAGTTTTTACTTTTCAACACTAGTCTAAAAAACTGAATCCTGCAGCTCAGTTTCATGCATTTTCCCACACATGGTTGAGTCCAGATGTGAACATATGTACCAATGGTGTGACATCTGTATATAAAAGACACGAATGTTACTCTTCTGCCTACTGTCAGAGGCCCCCTGTGTCCAACGCTAACAGGACCTGAAGCCTGGACTCTGTCTTCGCTGTGTGTCGGGCTGGTGAGGGAGAAGAGGCCGGTCACAGGGGAGAGGAGAGGCAGCTATGAATCAGTCTGATCTCAGGGGCTGACAGTGGGGGGGGGGGGGATGAGGGGGAGGCGAGACTGAGAAGTTTATGTTTCTGTGTGTGTCTCTTCTTTTGAAACATGGAGAGAAATAGAGGAAGAGAGAGTGTGTTAGATAAGAGAGAAAATAATCGGCAGAAAGCAACAACACGTGGACAAAAAGGATGATAGTGTATTTATTTAAATGCCAGTCACATGAAAGTTTCAGGTCATTTATTTAATTGAAATATAGATTATTTAGTTTGTTTATTTCTAATTTTCTTGCTCCAAAAAGGGGGAAGGAAATGGGTGACAAAGAGCATGAGTGTTTAGTCAACTTTCCCCTGGTTTAAAAAAAAAAAAAAACATCCTGGCAGTAACATTATAATTCTCGGTATAAGCTGTTTTTTATTTATCTGAGTATACAAACACAACTTCTACCCTTCGTTCTCATGACCTTTGACCTCACTGGCCATTCTTCAGGGTTCAGACCAGGCTGCAGAACAGGCCAAGCAGGATCCCACTAGGGTCTTATAATAAGGTTAACCGGAGTTCATTAAGGACCTCCAAACATGACAAGGAACACATTTGTTGTTTTTAATGATTTAGACAAGTTTTTATTTAATTTAATTTTCTAACAAAATGTCTCAAAATCGGCATGGAGAGACAAGAAGGTTGTGATACAATGAGATAATCCTACACACTAAAGGTGACTTTTAATGTTGCATAGTAATCCAGTTACTCTGGATTTTTTTTTTTTTTAATCTGGAAAACAAACAAATATCAATCAGTTGTTTTAAGGGGATAACGTCCTAAGACATTTATCTTTTTGGTCAAAAACAGACACTTCCTGAAGCCTAGCTAGCTGTTTCCTTTATTTCCAGTATTTTTGCTAAGCTAAGCTAAGATAGCCTGCTCTGATGTATTTACAAGACAGATATGAGAGTGGTCTCAATCTTCTCGTCGGACTCTCAGCAAAAAAGTGAATAACTAGTTCTCAGAAATGTCAGACCATAATGTTTTCGCTCAGCAGCCAACCTCTCAAATCTTGACTGTTGGAGTTTCTATAAAATGAGACACTTTTATCTGCTCATCACATCACAGGATTCGCATGTCGTAGTGAACTTACTGAATAAAAGTTTCTGCCTGCAAAATAGAAACTAATAAGCGTGAGTATTATAAAGTGTGGACGATATGTTGCTAATGAACCAAAACAGTGATAACCATTGGTACAGTCCTGAGGCAGAGTAAAAAAAATGCTGATTACACTCCAGTAGCAGTCTTGGCATTAATAGATGCTGATGTACTGATGCTGCACTGGAACGTTACACTGTTGGTGAGAGTGTGTGGGAACATCCTGTGGCAGGTCACTGATAACAGCCACAGAGCCCCGCCTCCAACGTCTCTGCATGGAAACACAAGTACACAAGCTAAGGATCACATTCACATATACACATTCAGATGAAGTCAAAATGTTCATAAGACAGTTTCAGGACAAATTAATTTCATCTGGAGGAGTTTTATTTGCTTGATGTACATGTGCAAAGATTAAGTATAAATTACTTTGAATAAGACAAGATGTCTTATAATATCTGTTTTGTTTAGGGCTGAAACATGATGTGATTAATAATGTGATTATAATAATAATGTGATTTGAATATCACATAAGTAATTTTTTAAGCAAAAAAAATCAACTTTTAACTACGGCTTTACCAAAGTTGGTATTTGCCAAGTTCTTAATTGGTTAAACAAGAAAGTAGTGGAGGGAATTAATCTATTTCTAGTAAGTTTCATCTCTACTTTAGTAGGGATGAAATACTCACAGCAAACTGTGAGCACTCCTCTAAGCCATGTATCCTTTTACTGTTTATGTTTTAGCTCTTTTGTTTTGTTTTTGTATAAAAAGGAAAATCTGCTTACTGTTTGCATAAAGCTTGGCAGCTTTGCACAGTTTCTGTTTACAATTATCTTCCGTTTCCTGTGTGATGCTGTAAGTTAAACCTACTGAGTCTGAAAGTGATCTGATGAATATTCATAATATAACGTAATGGTAAATGTGACTGAAAAATCTTTGGCCTTGCTAAATCAGTTGAGCGTGTGTGTGTTTTTGCGTGTGTTTTTGTGTGTTTTTGCGTGTGTACGTGTGTGTGTGTGTATGTGTGTGTGTGTCTATGCATGCTGATAATTGCAACCGTCTCTGACCATGCCTCAAGAAAGCTCTTGTGTTATCTGTCAGCAGCTTGTTAGGGAGGTGAACAACCATGACAGATCTCTCTCTCTCTCTCTCTCGTTGTCTCTTGCTGTCTTTTTTTTCTCACCACGCCCCATTACACTGGAGGTGTATCAGCAGCTAGTGTTGTAAAGGCCGTGGTGAGAGCTCGGCTCTCTGCCGATGTTTTGGCAGACACCAGTGAACGCCTCATCAGTCTCAGTGCTGTGCCTGCGCTTAACAGTGCGTACTCTGGACCTCTCACGAACATGCAAGTGACATCAAAGAATAAACAAAAGGTCACCACACACACTTCGGTCCAGTTTAAAACCCCTCAGCAGCTGTTGGATAGATTGTCATCAAATTCTTGTACGAACATGCGTGATTCCTCCGGAGTTTGCTGATCTCCTGCTTTTTAATTTGTATCATCAGAAGTTCACATTTGTCACTTAACCAGTACAACTCTTACTTTTCATCTACACGATTAATTAGCACTAAATTCAGTTCTCTTCTTTTTCATCTGTTATTTTAGTCATCCCCTCACTTTTTCTGAAGTGCTACCATGAGGTTCACATTTATGATTTAAAATGAATAACAACTGTTTCGTGAGTTGCCATTAAACACGACACACACATTTATGTCATCTTTATCCTTGTTGTGAAATGTTTGTCACTGGTGTTTCTTTAACCTTTCCTGTTTTACCCCATTAAGTCTTAATTTAAGTTTGTCGAACTCTTTAATTGATGACCAAGCACCTGCAGAGTTGATGGCATTCCCATCAGCCTCAGCTGTACTTTAAGTGTTCTTAGTGCTTCTTAGCACGTGGTTTGCTAACATGATAAACTAAGACAGTGGCATGGTTAAATGTTTAAACATGCTTAGCATCAGCACGTTAGCATTGCCACTGTGAACATGTTAGCATTCTGATGTTGACATTTAGTTCAAAGCGCTGTTCTGCCTAAGAACAGCTTTACAGAGAAGCTGATATCGCTGCAGACTCTTTGTCTTCTTTTAATTTCAATCAGACAGAGATGAGCAGGCGTTTATTTCTAAGAACTCTGACAATGAACAAAGATCAAAGTTATTTTAAAAAGTTAACATCCGTCATTTTGACCTAGAAATGGTGTCTTTTGCTAAGACATTTGTATGACACTTTTCCAATACTGTTTTAGTCAGTCGATTACGGCTGTTCTGAAAACATAAAAAATTACACCAACTTTTTTCACCACAATCAGTTTTCAGGTAAATTTGTAGGAAAACTTCATTATTTATAACGTCTAGTTTAACAATGTCCCGTAGTTTTAACTGGCTTCAGTTCATATCAGTTTCCAATTCAGATCTGAGTCTTTGTGATGCTAAACTGGAGACTAATAAGTTAAAAATCATTTGTTGTCATATTCACAGATGTGTGGATGTATTTGAAGATATTTGTTTTGATCAATCCAACGTTAACCTGAAGCTGCTCGTACACACAGACACACACAGGGACACACCACATCAAAAATGTACCAGTGGACTTTGGGTGACTGGACCTCTCTTGACTTTAAGCAGACACACGCACACTTGTATCAAGGGGAAATGTCCCATGAGAAATAGGCTCCTGTACTGTTCCTACAGCATGTATTAATTAGCGCGGAGAGCAGAGTGTATTGTCTAGTGTGGGATGGACTGTTAATGAAGGGCTGTGAAACATGACACAACACCTGTTGTTTGGCTGAATACAAAGATGCTTGTTCTCTCTCTATCAAACTGTCTGTCTGCTTCCTGGCGGACTGATGTCTGTTTTTTAGGTATCTTATCCGTCTGTCATGAGTCCTGCGAAGAAAGGAGCAGTCAGAGTTTTTTGACGTGAAATAGAGGAAAGATTCACATGTTCCATGCGTTGATTTGACTTTTTCCATTTCCAGTGATGTCTTCTTTCCGTCCTCTCTCTCTCTCTTTCTCTCTTGATCTTAAATGTCCTTCTTTTCTCCCCTGATAGGCCCATGAGGTCTGTCTCATTGCACCTTTTTGCCTACAGTCCTATTTTCCACATTTATCTCACCCCACTTTCCTCACCCACACATAAGAGCAAAGGCTAATTTTAAGAGTTTGCACTTTGCTTTATCTCCCTCTATTTTAACACATCTTATCTTGTCATAAGCAGTGAATTTTAAGCAAATTCTCCCTCTAGACTCCTGACACCTGAAACCGGCAACATAGCCAGAGCACAGGAGAGGCATCAATAATTGATTGTGAACCAACACTAACTTGGCGTGGTGCGACGCCGCCTGCCTCAGAGAGGCCGAGGTCCTGACGAAGCTGTCGAAATTCAGGCTTCCAATTCACACGACATCTAGATAAGAGTAATAACAGCCCATTATGTTTTGCTAGCTAGGTGTAGAGGCAAGGACAATATTGTTATACAGATGGATAGACACACAATGCGTTCATTGTGCCCCTGTGTTCTGCTGTTTCTGGCCCTGATGTTTTCTGATTGTTGTTGTGTCAGAAAGTATAAATGACTTTTTTATGTCTAAAATCTAAACTCCTGCAGCCGTAAAGATTGAAGGATTCACGATTAATGTTATATTTGAGGAAAACTGCATGGAGCAGGCACTCTGAGAGTCATGTTGAACAGTGTGAGTTTATCATTGGTATGTTGGTCCACAGCTCCACCTACTGGATGAAAGAGGTAACACAGGCCCTCAGCATTACATACAGTATGTCAACAATAAATAATCAGAACTCAGGTGCTCTGTGTAACTCTGATATTCTGCTGACATGGATAATCTGGTTGGTTAATCCAAGTAGTCATAGTAGTGGTTGACCTGGCAATTATTGTTCATGTGTTCAGCCTTTCTGGGAGAAAGTGAGACATTAAATGTCCTGCATACTGAGTCTACGTTTTATGCTTAATTTGTGTACAATATGATGCCTTCCTCCTGAAGATCTCCGTGGATGCCAGCAAAAAACTGAGAAATCTTCTCCTGTGGATATCTTCTTATACACAATCAACTATCTTTGCTTCATGGAAAAGAAACATTTTCAAATTAACTGCTTAAATAGGATTGCTACTTTCAGGAAGCATAAACTGATAAATACCCCCCTTTTTTTTTTTTTTACCTTTTTTGTTTCAATTAGGCACAAAGGAGCCCGAGTACCTATGTAGTGAACTTAATGTGTATTTATATTCATACTTACACACAATTAAGAAGTCAGCTGTTGTCAGGTGTTTAATAAGATCTGTGGTACATCAGCAATGTTCATATAAGTGGGTAGTTTGCTGATAAAATACCAAGAGTTGTAACAGTAAAGTTGCACAGCCATCCACAAAAATCCACCTTTCTTCCTCCATAAAACCCTTCTCTTTTTGTCCCTGCGGTCTCCAGGTGAATGGTGTGAACATCGAGGGCATGCGGCATGCAGAGGTGGTCGCCTTCATAAAGAAAGGGGGAGATGAGACCTGGCTGTTGGTGGTGGACCCTGATACAGACGAGCACTTCAAGAGGAGAGGGGTCGTCCCCACAGTCAGCCATCTCAAAGGTGAGACTGCAGCAAGAACTTTGTTGCAAAGACGGCTGTTAAACTGGGTCAACCGTTGAGTTCTGTCATTGTTTGATAAAGTTTTCTTAGAATAACCATGAAATCAGTTTTTGACACTGGTAAAACGTTCATGTACAATGTGAGGCTGCTGGCTAGGTAACAGCGTAGTCTGGTGTTGGCACATTTTTCATTTGGAACCTAATTTTGAGCCATGATGTCTTAAATGGATGCAAAACTCCTGTAAGGCTCCCATTTGTTAAATAAGATCCTATTCTTTCTGAACATGAAAAATGTAAGAAGATTTTTAAGACTAAAGTGTAAAACAGCAATCTATTGGCTTCTGTGTGTAGATTATGACGGTCCATCCATGTCCAACGGCTCCCCCAACCCTCAGATCAACGGCAGCTCCACCACACAGTCCATCAGGTCCACACACTCCGACCTCAGCAGCCAGGGCAACAGCACACAGGTGGGTGTTGCCATTCATGTATGGCGTCGTGTTTGGTCTTTAATCCTCCACATCAAAGTCAGTACCCTCAACCCTTCTGTCTGTTTTCTCTATCTTCAATGTATCAAAATACAAATATCTCCTGTGTAGCTGGCTGATGACGAGGGCAGCCGGCTGTCGGACCCGTTTGCTGAGATGGGCCTGAGCGCTACGGCAGCAGAGGAGAAGATGAAGGTCCATGCCAAAGAAAAGAAGAAGGCACCGCAGATGGACTGGATGAAGAAATATGAGTTGTTCAGCAACTTTTGAGACACTCCCCCTCCCCTCGGACACTTCACATACCAAAGGACAGAGATGAGGAGTTCCTTGAAGCCCTCCAAGTGAATGAATTTGTGTTGCCGGAGAAAGCCCCTCTCACTTCACAGATTATGTTTTTCTTAGAGAAAATACCAAGATACAGCAGAAATATTTTTTGCTGCTTTAATCAAATGTGACAAAAGCAAAAGATTGCAGAATGGATTTTACTTTTTATGCCACTTCAGAGACTCTTAAGCAAACACTTTACCTGCTTCACATTGCTTACGGGCTGCAAAAACAGCGCAGACTTTTGCAAAAAGTCATCTCAAAACACTTCCTCTAAATCTGCATTTTTCAGATGGGAGTATTGCAGATATTTTTTTTACACATTGCCCTAATCCTCATCATTTTTCTCTGCTTCCATCATTCCATTCTCCCAAAGACTCAAACAAATGTGGGAGACAGTTATTTTTATATTTAAAAAAGTATAAACACTATTAGAAAAAAAAAACATCATTATGGACTGCATTTTAAATAGTTTTATGGACACTTTGACATTATTGATTGTGGACTTTGTGGGAGAATTGGCCCATCAGTCAGAGGAAGCCCAAAGTTGGCAGAAAAATCACTGTGAAAGAGTTGAGACCCTCCACCTCCAGCCCACACAGATGCTTGATAATGACCACAGACAGAGAAAAGGATGGCTGTGTGCGCTAGTTTTGTGTTATGAATCCTACATGTATTTGTACTTTAACATAGAGTGAATTAACTGATCATCAGATTGGCCCTGCTTTAATTAAAAATAACTAATCTAACTTGTTATTTAGCACTCAATCTTAACAAGCGTACCACCACTAACCTGTGTTAGTGCACATGTGCATAACAAAGGGAGGCACCACTAACATTACTTGTATTAATGCAGAAAGTAATGGAAACTGGAACATCGAGTGAAGGAAGATTTCTCAGGCAAAGGGCATGATGGATGAGTTTATCACTGGGGTTGGTTTGATGTGTTCAGCGGAGGCCAAACCTAAACCACAAATAGAGACTCGTTTGGCTAAAAACATAAACAGAGTTGATGTTTATTCAGATTATTACATGGAAGTTGAAGTCTGACTACTTTTTATTTAGGAGCAGCAGCTTCCAGCGGTTGGTTGCCTGGCAACAACTCAGAGCAAAAAAAAAAAGTCCAACAAATAATCCCCCCCAAAGCTGAAAATTGTCATATTTAAATTTTTTTTTACTGACTGTAGGGATAGTTTGTATTTCTGAAAGTGGGGTTGTATAAGGTATCCATCCATAGTCAGTTTATCAGTTTGCGTGGCCCTTGCTTGGTGAAGCAGCCTGAATAGCAGTGTACAAAGCGAAGCAATGTACAGCTGTGGAACTGCAGAAAATCGTATTTTAGCGAAAAACAAAATTTTTACATTTGTTATTTTAGGTGTACGCTCTAATTTGAATATTGCATTGTTTACCTTGTTGTCACTTTGTCCTTTTCAACAAAGAACTTAAGTCATTAAATCAAACTATATGCTCTTCAAAGTCACTGGGACCTTTGAACAAAACAGTAATTTTTTTTCCCGAAAGAACAAGGTTAAGTTCAGATTCACCAAAGTCAAGCCATAAGAAAGACAAGCTAGGTGGACCAGCGACTGCTGTGCTTTTCAAGGTTAAATTATGGGTGGTATAAGATATAAGGTGTAAATTAGTGAGCTTTAGTGGTACTAGAAGATGGATTTTGTTACCTTTTAGACGGAGCCAGGCTAGCTGGCACCTCCTGTTTCTGCTTTAAGCTAACTGACTGCTTTAAGTACGTTCACCTTTACCGTACAACCACAGGACTTGTAATCTTTTCATATAACTTTCCACTAGAATGCAAGTAAGAATATTGCACAAAATTACACATTTAATTGAGGAAGTACCAGAGCCAGGAAAGAGAAGGAGATAAATATTTAAAAAGTGCAGCATATTCAAGGCTGACGGTGGAGTGAAGGAATGTGTACAACCACAACATAAGCAGAGTTTTAGCAGGTTGTAGCTGCGGGGTGGAGGGAGTGCAGGAGAAGCACTCAGCGAGGTCAGAGATGCTCTGGAGAGATCAAGTGAAAGAGACTGTGGGAGCCATGGAGCTTACTGAGGATTATTACGCATACAGGGACAGCTGTCATACACATGCTCACACACATTTGGAGCACAATGTGTGTCTGTATGTGTGTGTGTGCGTGCAGAGAAACTATACAACACAGCAATCCAAGCAGTGTTGATGTTATGCATCACAACAAGTGGGACGGCAAGTAGAAGGAATGTCAGTCACGTCTGTGGACGTCTTGTCTTTTATTGTACCCGTTCACTCCCTCACATGTACTCCACTAACAGAAGTGTCTTGATTCATCTTTCACATCAGTCCATGTGTGCAGTAGGGCTCAATCTGTAAAAGAACTCCATATTATTATGGCTGATGTATATACAGTACAAGCATACAGTATATATGCTAGGTTGCATTTTTATTTCAATAAAGTGTGACAATTGCATTTTTTGAAAATATTAAATCGATGTCATTATTTCTCGTAGTTTCTCTGTCTGTTGTCTGTCCTGTCTTTTAACTCTACATTTTGTTTCCTATCATCCCTGTACTTCAAAAGCTTTGTCCTTTCACTCATTGTTAGTGCAATATCTCTCATATGCTCCTGTTTCTTCTCATTTTTTTTTCCTCTCAGCCCCCACTCTCTCGGTTTCTGTGTCTCTTGCTGTGGATTATGGCGCCGTACAGTTTCAGTTTCAGCCTGTTCTCTAAATTCTTCAGCAGCCAGCTGCTGCTGCTGCTGCTGCTGCTGTGAGCTCTCAGGCCAAACAGAGGTCAAAAGTGTATTTGTGTGTATGCGTGTACGTGTGTTTCTGCATTTTTATGTGTGTCTGCATTGTTCATGTCAGGATGTAAAATATGTGGTTCTGTTTTTTTGTCAGTGCAGCAACTTTACAAAGTCTATGTAGTTTGTCACCAGATAGGCAGTAGTGGAAAGAGTACTTAGATTCTTTATTTTAGTAAAAGTACTGACACTCCATTACCACTAAAGGTCCTTACTTTAAATTCATAAAAATGTGGGAAAAGTTCAAAAATTGTATCAGAAAAATGATTAAATTCCAGCATCAAAAGTAGCCCCTTTACTGTTATGGATGACATAATTAAATTTTTAATACTGATGCATTAGTGTGTTTTGTTTTGTAAGCTACAGGCATATGATAATATGATGTAAAAAATACAGAACCTCTCAATTAATTACCATTTTTTTCCATTGTCACTTCGTCATAGAAGGTTTCAGTAATGCATTTTAACACTGGTTGCTACGTGCCACGAAACCGAAAAATTCAGTGTGATTGTTCTTTTCATATCTTTTTGTACAGTTATGGGAACAGAATCTTCTTTTACCCCGTGTTTTAAGTGTGATTCATTTGCAAAATAGAGAGGAAACTCTCAAAAACAAAGTGAAAGATGAATTCAGCTGGCAGAATTTTTTCTGAAGATACTGAAAATAATATCCTCATTGTAAATTCATGAGGCCACAAAGATTGTGCCATGAAATTTGATACAATGAAACTCTAACATGTAAACAGCATTATATCGTTATACCCGAGAGAATGAGCTGGATTCAACTACAGTACTCCAACTCCTTTGGTTACCAACCAAGTTCTAGTTTGTCCCAGTAATTCTGAGGGGCCTGAAATGATTTATAGGGTAGAAAACAAGAAAAAAGTTTTGCTTACCACTTTATGTTTAGGATCTCACCTATAATTGTGAAATATTGGGTGAATTAACCTACTTAAGCTTTACACTGTACATTTTACAGTGAGCATACCGAACAGGAAATGTCTCTTTGGTGAAACTTCAAGCAGCTCACAGACATCTCAGATGTATCTGTGGTTGATATGCGGTCCAGTAATCTGATTGCCATTATGACAAAAAAATAATACTGTACATCCACATGGTGGTGCACTATCAGCATTTATCATCCAGGAAGTAAGCCAAACCTCTGTAGCGTGATACATCCAGTGCCCTGCCTGATCTTTGTCAAAAAGTAATGCCACACGTGTGCACATTATCAGGCTCCCTGGAGGTTATGGCAAGGCCGAGCAGTGACGCCAGCACATCAAAGGATGGACCCAGTTCAAAGCAGTCTGCAATTTCACAGCAGTAAAAGCAGGAGAACAGAAGCAGAGAATAGAGCCACAGGTGGGCACTTTCTGTTCGTCCGTCTCCACCAATGCAGGCATTTCTACTTATTATTGATGATAGATGATTGCTTGTGTCACCCTACGTTTCTGTTCTCCTGGACTCTAATTTAAGTTTTTCTCACAAACAATTTTATTTTTTACTTGTGCTGTTTCAGCCTTATTCGTACTCTGATAATGTCTGTCTGAATCTTCCCCCTCCGTCCTCCAAATCCTGGTCAGTATCCCACCTCGCCAACCGCCATCCCACCCACCCGAGCCAGAGTGCCACCCGTGAAATGGTGCCAGGGCTGCCTGGGATGCAGCGGTGCCCGCAAGAAGAGAAACCAGAGACTGACAGGGGGAGTGAGATGGGAATGGGGGGAGGGGGATGGGGGGGGGGTTGCGCGTCCCCATGGCAACTGTGTGTTTTTGTTAGCGCTCGTGAGTCAGACAAGCAGTGACTCACAGTCAGGAGGAAACACATACACACACACACACACAGAGTCACATTCATACTCACACTCCCACTCATTCGAAGGGAAGCCAAATAAGGACAGCTACACCAACATGCAGAGAGAGGGAGAGCGAGAGAGCAGGGAAAAAAAGAAAAGAGAGAGGGGAGGGAGTTGGCCAATTTGTGCTAACCCAGAAAAATCAAGAAAGAAACAAACAAAGGGAAAGAGTTGCGAGTGAAAAAAAAGAAAGGATCAAAGAGAGAGAGAGAGAGAGCTGGGATGGGAGTGTGCCTGAGCCGAAATGGAGGGAAGCCGAAGAGGGCGCGAGTGCGAGCGCATACCTTCTCCCAGGAGCACCCTTCATATGGGTGGGGCAAGCGGAAACACACACATGCAGACACACCCAGTTTGTGCACACCTTGGCTTAACTTGCTAAACCACCCATTTATTGTCTGACGCCTACGCAATTAGGAAGGCCACCTGGATTGTTTTTACTCAACAGCATTTTCATTTCTTTTATATCATCAGTCTTTTCAGATAAAAAGGCTGGGAATTATTCACAAACTGACAAAGCTGCACTGAGACGTGTGTTTTAGATGTTTTCTTTAACTTCAGTAATGTTTTTTGCATTGTGGAAACGAGTTGTTTAATTATTCTTGCATTCGTCATCTACGTCCCCACTGACTGAGGGGTGTATTTTCCCACGGCCCGTTGTTTCAGTGGAGGAGTCCTTTAGGTGGTGGAGATGACTAACTTTATTTACCCTAAGGAGTGATTTACGTCCAGCTACACACCATCGCTCATCCCAGTCTAAATGTGTGCTTTGGCTACTGTTGACCCTGACATAGAGGCTCTTTGTGTGAGTGCGAGTCCCCCACATGTTCTAGACAGCAGCAGAAGGTAGACCACCGCAAAAAACCCCCCATTTGGCAAAAGTGTATCCATGTGTTTTTGCAGTATCATAAAAACTGATATACTGCAAGTTCCCACCACTCTACTTAACAAAGCTGACACTTAAGTTTAACTCAGTAGTTTTATGACTTCTATCTCCCATCATTTTCTTTCCATCTTCATTTATATGCTGCCAAAGCTTGTTGCTAATACAGAGAATGATGACTCAAATTTGTCATATTTAAAATGAAGCAAGCAATATCTATAAACAAAAAGATTTGAAAGATAAGAAGAGATTTGTGTTCAACTTTGCCCCATTTTTCTTCTATCTCTTTGGCTCTCTGATAGCTGAAGTTCAGCTCAAAACAGCCTATCAGAGCCCAGCAGTGATGACTCTTCTTGTCAGTTTTTATCTCTGCAGAGATAACAGACAATAAGTGTCACCTGTCCTCTGACGGTTGTAAGTCGTTCACGTGTATTCCTTTTATATTCTTCTTTTTTAAGGAGATGGGAGTTTGAAAACAAACGTGCAGGGAAGCCAAAGCTCACACACTTTGAACAAAAGGACCATTTAAAAGCATGATGCCTCTAAGGATAAAAGTCATCAGTTTTGTTGTGTCTTTTTTTTCCCAGGCTGGTTTCAAGACAGAACCTCTCTTGTCAGGTTTCACCCTCCATCTCTGCCCCAGCTTTCTTATGACAGGTGATCAGCAGGTGGAGAAAGCTTGGTGTTAAAGTTTATGAGGGAAAAAAGAGGAGGGTCAAAGGTCATTGCTGAGTGAGCAGGCCAGCTGGGAAACAGCGTTATAGGCCAATGTCAGAGCCTGGATGCCTGGAAGCTAACAAGGGAGGGAAGAATGTGGTGCAGAGCTGTAAAGGGTACAGGAATTGGGGAGAGTGTGTGCGCCTGTTAACACACAAGTGATTAATGGGACAGAGGAAGTCACCCGGCTGTGTGTCACTCCAGATGATGTCAGCGGTTGAATGGAGGAACAGAAACACCATATGGCCACCGATAGGCTTCCTCTCTCGTTGACCACCACAAACAGAAAATGACAGTCTTACACGTACAGTTCACTACCTTTAATCACTTCCTCAAACTCAGACACAAATATATCTGCAAGCTAGTTGCACAACTGTATTTTATTCTCAATGATTCTCCCCAGTGGTTCAAGTCTGTTTCTTGTTCCTCGTTAAACAGCCACAGTGCCGTTAGCAACGGTGCTAAAAGAGATTTTGATTCATAATGAACCGTTGCTGCAAAAGGCAGTCGTTCATTACAAGTAAAAAACACCGATTATTATGTACAAGTCAATTTTGAGATTTTGAGCTGTTTTGCCTAAATTATAATTCAGATTTCTGTTATGGATGTTTAAGACAAATTTGTGCATGTTTAATATATAATGTTTCATTTGCATATTTAAAGAGAGAATAATTTCAAACAACCTGTTATACAAAAAATTTGCTGTCATTATCTGAGAGAGTTTAATGGTGACATCTTTATTTACCCTGTACAGCTGTAGTGTTTCAGTCTTTCATCTCAAATGTATGAATTTGAACAGTTTATATCTTTAAAGGCTGCTTGCTAAAAATTAGTTTTTGCTAAGACTGAAAATCTCCACTTCAATAACTGAGATTCATCAAACTTGGTTTGAAAAAAGGGGCCAAACATAAGGGTAATAATCGAGTTTTTATGGCTGTTGACAGAATTTTTTAATCATTTGACTCAAGAATTGCAATCCTGGTTTCATCCAATAATTAGATTTCTGTATATGAAAAGTATGCCATTAGAACTAATGTTATTAGACAGAAATCTCAGAAAACTTGTAATACAAAAAACCTTCATCCCACTATGAACCATTAAGCAGGGAAGTTTCATGTTGATAACAGTTACTTAAGACTGTACCCTGTTCACCTGCAGCATCTCCTTTTTTAAGTCTACACATGATTTTCTCTCTCGCTCCCTCCAGTTCTATGAGCTCATGGAAAATTAGCCCATAGAAATTAAGAAAATTCACCTTTGTTTCCTCTGTGTTTGTGTGTCCTAAGAACTCATCTGTTCACTGAGTCTCACCACCAGCCGGACCCTGATAGCTGGACCCTGATAGCTGGACCTCTTTCTATCTGGCCAGCTGGCCGGCTGGGTGGTCAGCTGGTCGGTCAACAGACTGGTTGGCTGGAGGAATGATTGGCTGCCTTGATGGAAGGATGGAGAGATGGATGGGCATCTATGTCGGCAAAAATGCCAAGCAGCCTTTGGGGTTTGGAAGGAGACTCACAGAAAGGGGAGGAAAAAGAGGGAGAAGGTGGGAGCAGACAGGGGAGTTGCAGGAATGGGAGAAAATAAAATGAAAGAGTCAGAACACATTAAAAGACTTCGCTGTTCAGTGAGATAAGGAAGTGGTGTTCAGTTCAAGAAGTAAACCAGTCAGAGGGGCAGCAGTCAAGCAGACAGAAAGAAAAGCAAGCAAGGAGGTGGGGGGGATGTAAAGGTGGTCTTGGCTGGATATTTTTAGCATGGAGTGGGAGAGGGCGGTATCTTCTCAAAGGGTTTTTCCAGAGAAGTATATTTAGAGCTGGGTTGTGTAAAAAAGACAGAGGGAGAACAGGAGGGATGTGCACTGTACACTAATGCCAGTCTGATGTAAGAGTCTGCAATAGGACCACACACATTCTTTCTTTTCTCTCCGTGGCACTTTATCTGCCTCTCCCTCCCTTTATCAAACACAAAGCACACATACAGTATGCATTTACTCTGACACCCTCTCACATATAGATCTTGTTATCTAACTATGAACTCGACACACACAGATGTTTTTTCACACTCCCAACCACAGGCCTCTGCCAAACTCCATAAACATACAATACACACACATTCTTGACCCAGTTTTGAAACAGGGGAGTAGCTTCTCGACAATGAACGCCCTATAGACGGATCGAACATTTAAACCCCTTGATGCCCGACAGCTTTTCAGCACATCAGCTAACGCCAGGCACACCAGACACCGCAAATCAGACAGAGATTTTCCAAATGTTAAAGCAGCTAGTGTGGTATAAAGTTGAAGAGGGAGAGAGAGAGAGAAAGAGGGGGAGAGAGACACAGCTGAAAAAGCAATGCTGATAATAATGAAAGAAATGAGAGGGAGAGAGAGAGCAGTGTGGTCTCCATTTAGCTTGCTAAGGATAATAGCATGCACGCTGGCTGAGGCAGACAGAGAGAGAGAGAGAGGAGAGCGAGTGCAGAGCCGCAGTGACGCCATTGTGGTTCCGCAGCACTTCCTGTCTACCGCCGCAGTGTTTGTGTGTCTTGTCTCCACGGCAACTGCCAACACATAAATACCAGAGAGGTAGTAGTGAGGTAGAGAGAGAAAAAGAGAAAGAGAGAGAGCAAAGGAAAGACAAAAAAAAAAAAAGAAGGCCAGAGGCCAGTCAAAGTCAAGTGGATCCATTCGGAGCCTCGGCTAAGAAGTGCTGGTCTTTGGGTGGACTTCATGACCGCTGGTTTGGACTGAATGCCAGTGACATGGTCCAGATGAGGTATAAGAGTTATGACCTCAAATGTCCCAGGACGGGGTCAGGGTTGGATGGAGAAAAAGACTCACAGAACGGGATGGTGGTGGGTGTGTGGGGGGGTTTACTCAGGGCCACTAATTCAGGGTGGAGTATAGAGAGAGGAGGAGGAGGAGGAGGAGGAGGAGAGGAGAGGGATTACAGTTTGACAGGTTAATTCAGGAGGCCACCTACTAGCTGACAGGTTGCTGGTTCAGTTCTCTCACTGCTAACAGGGCCAACACCCCCACTCAGCATGCGTAGCACCAATTAACATGCAGCACAGAACATCATACAGAGCAGGACTTAAACTGGAGATGATCAAACCCAAAAATGCAGTTCATCAAATCAAAGACTGTATTTTAAAGTAATTTATACATCCATAAAATAAAGGTCATTATAATAGAGAGTTGAATGGAAACCAGAGCTTCCCATTTCTGATCCAGGTACAAATAAACCTCAATCAAACTGCCACTTTGCTGTATATGTCTACATAAGGACGACAAAATATATAAGTATAGATATTTATTAAATAGTTCAGTCTTTTATTAACACTGTTGTGCACAAGGTCGACACACACCATCATGGTGTTAATGTCATGACTCAATGAAAAAGCCTTATGGAAAAATCAAGAAATTTAGACAGAGACAATAAAGCAATATGTACTTAATATGATTTTAAAAAATACAATTTAAAACTCAAGAGATTACCTGCTCATTAGAAATTTTTAGAAAAAAAAAATCTTTGTCCAGAAGTCCTAGAGTTTTCTACTTTCTTTTGAGAGCTTGATTTAAAAGGATTTATTAGGACCTAGAGTTTTATCTACATGTTTGGAGTTGTGGTGGAAACCGTGTTGTGCAGCACATCAATTCCCTTTCCTTTTTTTTTTGTCTTCATTGGATCCCCGTTAGCTTCCCCGAAATGGTTGCTAGTTTTCCTGGTTAACATAACAACCAAAAAATAGTGCAAATGAAAATTGCTAAGTATCAATCAATTGTGTACATACACGTAAACAACAGTTCATCATAACGGAAACAAGGTAGTCAAAGCACTTGCTCAAAAAATAAACAAAAACAAACAAACAGTACCAAAGAGAGCTTTAACAGATGATAGTATATTTAAGATTTTTTCATTTTTTTGACTGACTTTTTAAAGTAAACTGTTTTTGGTTTCTTTGATGTTTTCTAGGAAACGTTTTCCAGACAGAAGAACCTCTAAACAGTTTTCATCACGGAATTTGTTCAAGGACAAGGTACTGCCCAATACGCACTTGTTGAGTTCTATTCTCCTGACAAAAACCAGTGTAAACTAGTTTTTTCATGGAGGAAATTTGGTGTTCCATTCCACGTGACAGTATGCATGAATACTAGAAGACAAGAATTCAATTTAGCCTCCAAAGTTAGCCAGGATAGTTGTTTTCCATCTTACTCACACGGGAAAGAACAATGAGGCTGATCTGGCCGCTCTGCTCTGTGCAGTTTGAAGTCTTTTTTAGATGTTCCTCAGCAGCAGCAGACTGGCTGTGATAATGCAGGAGCAGTGGACATGAACATGTAAGAGCTTTTTGTGTCCTTGGGCAGTAGTATGGTAGGTTTTGGTCAGTCAACAAGGGCAAAAAAACACTGCCAAACTTTAAACATGTGAATAAATGTGTGAGAGCAGCTCTCTCTACAGAAACTGTTGCTGTTAATGAGAGTGCCTTCATGGCCGACGTGTCTGTCTGAATGAGAGTAACACAGATGCCTCAGAGATCAGCTGAAACCTTTATAGCTGCCCTTTTCCTTCAGTTTTGCTGTATTTCTTTCTTAAACCAAAACAATTTTCCACTGCTTTTGTATAATTGCCTCTGACTCACCATGACAACTAAATGGAAGTTAATTTTTTTTTTTTAAAACTTCCAGATCCTGTGGCCCCGATTAGAGTCACTTACTGTCTATTGACTCACTGTCTAAGATGGTCACTCAGCCAAGTGTGTGACTGGTTTACGCACACAAATCTACACACAGGGACACAGTACACACAAGTTACACAAATACATTTTTTATAGTTCTTTATATTTATATGCACTGAAATATATGCAAAAACAAGTAAAATTGCAGTGAAACAGCAAACACAGAAAACATGTTTTTGAAACTTGCATGCATAGAGACACACATATATTCAGGTCTGTACTCTGACCTGTGTGGTATAACACCACAGCAGAACATTCTATGGAGCATGTTTCTCTATGAACTATTAACTAAAGGTGACACATGACTCACTATGACTCCACAAGTTCACCTTCTGGAGCTCATGATCTCCAGAGTAGTGACCTGAGATATGATTGCTGCAAATAAATGACCGCACACATACTGTACGCAGAACTGTAAGCTCACACAAAATTAAAAATACACACACTGCTATGGTAATCTGTTAAAAATGGACCCATCGGCTTGAAACAGAAAAGTTCACATTCACACACTCACAGAGGACACTTGTGACCGCGCTCGCATATCATTACACTTTACATAAAGCTGATAATGTTTTACATAACCGTAAAGAACAGAGTACATCCAAAGGGGAGAGAGGGAGCACAGAACTCTCTTCAGCACCATTTTCCTAACACTGTTACCCTCCTGCAATCATCCCTGCCAGCGGGAATGATTGCAGCACATTGCACACCGGAGTTTGCTCACACCGAATTGGCTTCGGCTGAAAAGTTAAAAGATATGGCCTCTTTTAACAGCTTCATACACGCTTTATTTGGATCATATTTCACCCATGCTGGAGCAGGTAGATGTTTGAACCGAGAGTTGTTTCGAGTATTCCAGTATTGTGATGAGTGGCTGTCGAGAGCAACTTTATGTCGTCTCAGTCATTACAGTAGTGCTGTTGCGTGTGGCCTCACTAATTTTCATTTTCTGAGGGTGTGCTTGGCACGCATTGTGTAGACCACAGAATAGAAATGAAAACATTTGGGGTTTTTTTTTTTTTTTCATACAGATGACCCAGTTAACTTTGCCTGAAGATTATTTGGCACACCTGACAATAGATACAGACGAACATAAACACACAGATACACTAAAAAGAGAGACAAAAAGAGAGACGAGGAGACAGGGTGGGAAAAAAGAAATTTATGAAGCTCTGCTCTGTAATAACCAAGGTTGCACATACCACAAGTAATCTTTGCTAACTAACAATCAAAAAGTGAAGGCATTCATTAGAATTCGTTCAAGTCCCACTGTTATGCAAAGTTGTAAATCCTTGCGAACACAACATAGAAACTAGAGGTCTATAAACAAAACATTATCCCATGTGAAGATAAACGATGTGTTCGAGTCATGTGTCTTACTGGCACAGTCATTTCGCTAAGCTCAGAATGTATGTGTTGCTAAGAGACGCACAAATGTGTGTATGTGTGCGTGTTTGTGGAATGTGTGACGTCCGCGCTCTCAAAGGGGCGAGGTTGTCTGTGCGAGACTTCGCCGCTCACACACACCCAAAGGCTTCAGGGGAAGAAGGGGAAGTCATAAAGCTTCTAATAGCCTGTCTCTGAAGCTCTCGTTACTGTTTGTGTGTGTGTGTGTGTGTGTGTGTGAGTGTTTGTGTGTGTGTGTGTGTGTGTGTGTGTGTGTGTGTGTGTGTGTATTGGAGGGGGGGGTCTCCCATGTTTGACAGGTGCAGATCAAACAAAGCCTAGAAACAAACACGTCATACACACACGCACGCACACACACACACACACACAGAAAAATGCTGCAAAGACAATGATTTACATAAGTTTCTGCTGTTTTCTTCCAGTGAGGAGTCGTGGCACCATGAAACCACCATAACCATTGAGCAATTCAAATCATTATTGATGCATTATTGATGATTCATATTCTTTATCAATTAAATGCAGAGAAAGAGACTTTCTCTTGCCATGACATGGACATTAGCGTGACCGCAGTAAGAGTCACGCGAACTGCAACACAAACTTACCCTTTTAAAAGACATCAGTTGACTCAAAGATCTCTCTCTCTCTCTCCGCAGAAATTATTTTCACATTGAAATAGTGTCTCGGTTTAAATGATCTGGAAAAAATCTGCCATTCTTTGTCTCTTTTTGCTCAGATTACTGTAACTCTGTACTCCTGTCCCAGTTTAAGTCCTTCTCTCAGCGTAGAAAAAGAGGCTTGAGGTTTCACTAAAGCAAAAGATTAGACCGCTGCACACTAACGTTAACATTTAGAGCTGCTGATGTTTTGCCTTTAACCAACACTATTTAAGCGTGGGTGTACGGCCATAGTTAAGAGAAAGCTAAATCCACAGCTTTTGATTTTCGCTACCAATGGCATCTTTCAAATCATTCCATAAAGCTCAAAGATTAAAGTAACAATCATTTTACTGTTTCTGGCCTATATGACTCTACTTTGGTTTCATGTTTTCTATTATTTTCTCTATTTTATTTAATTCTTTGGAGAATGCTTTCCAAATAAAATCAGAATCATGTGAATACACATTTCACATGTGAACACAGAAATATGCACTCTGGGTTTAAAGTTTAATGATAAACATTTCAAAACAAGTTCGAAACAGCATGTTCTGATATCTAAACTGCTATTATAATGGTTTGAATTAGCAGTGTCTTCAGGCTGAATGTTCATTTTGATTACTGTCACACAAAGAAGGAGCTTATTGCTATCTGCTGGGAGGGATGATTAAAAACATGCGCTCTACAGGGCATCTTTAACATGCAAGACAGTGTAACAAACTATCTCAGTATGTTTGCCCACCAAAACACTGAACATTTAGCTCTGTCCTCTTCCTGCCTGCTATTGACCCAAACAGCCTCTGCTCATTTATTAGCAGCTGTGCAGCCAATTATCTCCCTGCCCCCTTTCCTGTGTTCTAGCAGCAGCAGCCTCGGCCGTGCACAGGGGAGGAGAGGCAAGGGAGGGAGAAGAAGGTGGGGGGGACGAGGAAGGGGGAGGGCTCCTCTCCTCTGACATCGTCATAAAGGAATCCCCAGCACTGGGCTGGGTCCGCCCACTCTCTTACTCTCACCCTGTCTGGCTCCCAGACACACTGCCGTCCACACACACTGCTGTCTGCACAGTCGAAGGAGAAACAGACCCACGAGAGAGGCGAAGAGTGGGAGACACAGAAAAACACTGGGAGAGAGAGAGAGAGAGGGAGAGGGAGAGGGAGAGGGAGAGGGAGAGAGGGGAGACGACAACTGTGAAGTTCAACTTCGTGTGTGACATTGAAGAGCGCTGGGATAGTGAAAGTAAGACAGAGGAAAAGGAGTAAAAAAAACTGTTCTCTCAGGTAGGTGCAGCATCGCGTCTGCCTCCTCAAAAGTTAACTGTTGTCTTTTTCAACTGTTTTATTAGTTTATGACCCAGCAACTTGGTACTTATTTTTACTTTTTCTTGTCTTGAACCGCTGGTTTCCCACAGAGAGGCACTTCACACTCTGTATCCAGCAACCTGTTGATCAGGACAGACATTCACACGGAGCGACAATGACGCATGCCTGCTGTTCAAATGTACTGTAATACTGGCACTGGAATATTGCCCTGATCTGAGGTCTGCCACTGTGGACCGGCTCCATTACAAAGGTCAGACGTAAATAGTTCCTTTGAATGGGATGGCTTAATTTCTGTCTGTCTGTCTGGCTGCCTGTCTGTGTGTGTGTGTGTGTCTGTCTGTCTGTCTGTACAGCGTGTATGTTTGATTTAGGGAATTTACCTCCACCCATCTGAATGACTCTCTGCATAACTGCTTTGCCTCTACCTGTTTGTCTGCCTGCCTTTCTAATTGTCTGCTTCCAGTTTGTGTGTCCTCCAACATCCCACATGTGTCATCTTTCTGTCTACATGTCCATCAGTCTGTGTGCCTCTCCACGGGGCGCCGCTGGCAGCACAGAGTGGGACATAAAAAGTTCTAGAAAACAGCCGAGAGACGTAATGGTAGTGGTGAAGCGAGGCCGGAGCCGCTCAAACATTCCTCTCATTGTTCAGAGGCCCTGTAAGGCTGTGAGCTCCCAAACCTCCATGAAAGGAAGGGAATCCAGCAGCTACTGTAGCTAACCCAGTTACAGCTACAGTTCAGGGCCTGCTGCCTCCGTCTTCCTGTCCGCTGTCCTGTTTGGTTCCCCCTCTGGGAGTGTTAGTGTATGGGCAGTGGAAGGCAAAAATGGATCTGAAGGGGATTAACATGACGCTAAACCACTGAGGAAAGGACAAGATAAGAATAAGTTGATTTAGCCCAACAGGGGGATCTGTTGCTTTGCTTTCCACGCTGCTGACTGTGCTGACTTCAGATAACCTCTAAAAGACACGAGAGAGACGAAAGAGAGGCAGCGTTAGTCTTCCTTCCTCAGTCACGAATCATGAGATTGGGAAAACTACAGGGGAAGGCCAAATTGATGAATGGATGGAGGAATAGATGCAGAAAAGAGGGAATAGAAGGAGGAGAAAAGGTGGGGATCCGGGACTCAAACCTTGGCTTTTGATGGGTGGGTGTGCCAGGCAGAAATCTGCAGGAATGGGCCCAGGCTCAGGAAACCGTGGCGTAGTGGAATAAAAGTGTATTTGTGTGTGAGTGTGAGTGTGAGTGTGAGTGTGAGCGTGTGTGTGTGTGTGAGTGTGTGTACGTGTTTGTGTGGAGTCTCTGCATCCATTTGTGCATGTGTGGTTCAGTGGCAGCAGAGCGGCTGTACACTAAGTACAGGGCTGGTGTTGGTAAGGGTGTTTGGCAAAGAATCAGGCTGAGGATAGGGTTACATGCATTGGGCTGCAGGGAGCGGACCACGGGCTTGGGCTGGGCTCTTCACTGCTGAGGCTAGCTTTACAGCCTAAAGAGACTTTGAGCTTTTTTCTGTGTTTTTTTTTTTCTTTTTTTTTTTTCTTTTTCTCAATCTGGAGCTGGAAATACTTTTTTATGACTAATGTCCCACATGTGGTGGTGCGTTCCATTGATTCCAGGCCAGCCAATAAACGTCCCCCTTTGATTCAAGAAAAGTGCAAAAGAGAAGGCCCACAGTAGAGCACGAGCCCTTGTTTGAATGTCACTGAATGTCACAGGCTCACCAATAATTACGCCCTCACACGAAACAAATACAATCTCACATACACACGCGCGCACACACACGTACTTAGACACACTCTCTGTCTGGTAGGAGAGTCAGGGTGTGGCGCTATGAAAGGTGTGTGGGTTCAAAGTGTTTTGCATTTTGACTGAAGCTTTTAGACAGCTCTGCAGATGTTATGGTTGGGGTTAGGAAACTGACAGCGCTGAAATAGCATCCGTCCACCAGATTTTAGAGGGCTGGGTGTTTGAAAGTCAGCTTGTTCTGCTACTTCATGACTGAGTTTATAATTACTTGGATTAAAAGGCTGACAGCCAGTTGCAGGGGGAAATGCTGACACAGTTTTCTGCCTCGTGTCTTCACCTACTTGGACTTGGGTGATCTAGTTAATGTAGTCACTTTTTCTTTGAGAACAACCGACTGCACTTATCAGGGCAAGGTGTAATGGATATGACGGCAATTATGAAAAGCAAATGTGGCATATTTGCACTTTAAGAAGGGCATTCAGGTGTTATTGTAACCCTTGTGCTCCAGTGTTGACATAATATCTTGAAACCGCTAAACTTAAATATATCGATTTCAAATGGAGCCGAGGTTGGCAACAAACAGCGCTCTGTAAAATTCTCTGATGCAATGGAAAGATACAGAAAAATGACATATGCTTCAAATTGAAACATGATTATTAATGAAGTGCATGCTGTGAATGTGCAGCTAGCCCGTGGGCCACCCCTCTCACTGTTTGCTCACAGCCTGGAGGTGTGAATGATGTCAGATTGGTATGTATTTGTACTATTTCTTCTTTATGAGACAGGATGAGAGGCCAGCTAACGCACATGCCGTGTTTGCCCGGCAGCCCACTGACATAACTTTGTTTGTTTATTGATAGCCAGCATATAATGTGCGGAGAGGCAGATTGCATCTGGCCTGTGGGCCTGTGTGCGTTTCTTAGTGCATCTGTGTGAGCGCACACACACAAGGGCATAGGGAGAGAGAAGATATGTCTTGAAACAACAAGGGGTTGAGATCCAGCTGTCTCAACAGAGGCTTTTCCACTTAACTGTGTGCCCTTGTGTAAACGGCAATGTCAATTCTGAAGTCTGGCTGGAGGGAAGAGACGGTCTGAGAAAACAGCCAGTGGCCACGTCTGCATTTGGATCTCCATACATTGTGTGCATGAATAGTAACTTCGTAAAATACGCACATTGCGTAAAGCGTACACGCTTAAAACCATCAAAGCAGCCACACACAAGGCCGTAAGCCATGAAGACACCCTGTAAAAACAGTTTGACTTTAGTGGGGTACATCTGCTGGCCATCGTCACACATTTTCCTTCCCTACACTTCCATCAGGATGCAACACGTTGGCAGAATTATGAGCAACCAATAAGTTGCAGCCCACACGGCAGAAACTCATGATTATTCTCCCTCATAATAAACATCCAATTTGAGAGGAGTGTGACAACAGGACTGCCTGGCTCCGGCACAGGGCTCAAAAAAACAAGACAGGCCAAATGCAAAAGTGACACATGTCGAGATCCTCGCAGCGAGTGTTTGAGGTGAGGTGTTGGACGGCGTGCGTCAACCAGAATGCCGTCATTACAGGGGAAGGGAAGGAATGAGCTCATAGACATTAACGGCTGCGGGTTCGACGGGGGGAACGCGAAGGGGGAAGAGAGAAACCGATGGAAAAGATGAAAAGGCAGGGAAAATAACACACAAGATGAACCACTGCCAGATGAAAGGATGGCGGGATAGAGGGTTTTAGGTTGATGGAGGAGAGGAGTTAAAGAGGAGTTAGGGCGCTGTCTTTGATGGGTGCTGGGACCTTAAACGACCCTCTCTCTTAAGACGGTTTTACTGTGATTTGAGACAGACCCACCAAGAGATATAATGCACGTCTCCTAAAGCAAAACTGTATTTAAGGGGCTTCTTACAACTAAAATCCAACGCAAAATGTGTAAATATTCACTTTTACGTGGCTAGGTTAGTGCTTTTTGCACTGAGAGACAAAAAAATGCTTTGTGCCACAACGTGAAAATAATACCTCTGTTAGTCTGGCCCTAAAATTATGCTAATCTAGCTGGAGCCTCAAAAATGCTTATCATACTGTAATCTGTGAGAGAGTAAAGGAAGACATTCAAGTCTAAATAGAGAGCAGACAGAGAGAGGAACACTTTTCCAATTTCTTCCCAGTAGCACCAACATCACAGTTTGTTCTGAGTGGATTTAATCTGGAGTTATTGGGTGACTGGACCACAGACTGAGAGAGAGAGAACATTAGCCTGAGGGAAACGAAAAATGTGTCTGCACATGATTTTGGGAAGCTCTTCCCAAACTCTGAGATCCAACAGGGGAACATTTGTGACAACAATGAAACAGCATTAGTGAGTTCACTGTGTCCCTGGCACAACTCTCTGACAGGCTCACAGTGACAACAGACAGCCGGCTAAAACTTATTTAGAGTCTGGACTTCCCCAAAAGTGTCCCACTGACTCATACCTTGTACATGGTGGGATAATCATGCTGCTGAAAATAAAAAAGACTTGAAGAGGACGGCAAAATGGCTTTCAGTGTGGATCTTGGGCTTGGAATGACATTCAATTATTTAAATATGTCCTGTCCAGACAAGTGAAGTTCAACAAAAAGGAATTCAGAGGGATAGGTTCCGCTCGGGGGGTGATGGCTGTATGTGCTTGTCCTTCTCAGTTTATGTGTGACGTGTCAGATATCATTTGATAGGCAGTAATAAGAAGCAATATCTTATAAATACAGTATCAGTTTCTTCAGACAAAATGAAAATTCCTGGCAGTTTTTTTTTTTTTGATGAGCTTTAGCAGTAGCTTAGCAGCAGAGGCGACAATGATCTCCAGCCTTTTTTTTTTTTTTCCACACAAGGGGCACAGATAAAGGGGCAAACGTCTTTAATGGGAGTGCCACTTGACTGGCCACTTCCTTCTAACCTAATTCTCCATTCTGTCATTGAAAAGCTATTTTTATAAGAGGCCACGGGAAGTCTGGGAGTTGACGAGAACCATGCGCATACAGTACAGCACACACAGGGCTGAGAAAGCGCAATGAGTGTGACCCGTGAGTGACAAAGATGTAGCATATCAGACTGTGATGATAATTCTCTCCTCCATACCAAAGTAGAGACGTGGGATAGATGTAATCTAGCAATGACGAGGTGGCAGTGTGAAGTATTAGAGGGTGCAATGGCGGAGGGGGTCTATTACAGTATTTATTATTTGTTTTTTGCATGCTTTGACATTTTCCTCTCACCACAAACTGTCTAGTTGTCTCTGTTGGCCAGGGGAATTCCTGGCAGAGTGATTTTTGAGACTACAGGCCTGAATCACATTGCCAGGGATTTCCAATGGCTGACATGAAGAAAGCAAGCCATTTCTCACAAACACGGGAGCACACTAATTTGCTAACTCACACACAGTCACACCCATGTTTCAGATTTGCATAGACGCACACAAACACACCCATCTCGCTCTCTGTCAGGAACAGATGCCTGGTAACCTGGCTGTGCGGCAGCAGGACTTAACCCACATGTGAACAGTGAGTGTGTGCCATGTTCACAGTGGTTAAGTTCTGCCGCCACAGGGCTGCAGCCTGCGGGGGGAGAGTAAAGGTCAGGGAGGGGCCTGCATCAAACCACCGCTCCTCACATCAACAGCAGACTCCATAAGAGCATGGCAGCATCGCCACAAAAAAAAGCTGCTCACAACAGGTGACACAGAGCCATTTTACATCCAGCACAGAGCCCAAAATATAAAGCTCTTTGGATGCAAAGCGTGTTTCTAGCCACCTGTTTTATGAGCACAGAAAATGCCGTATTTTAGTTACATTTAATGATCATTTATATTAGCTTGAGGTTTGACATGCACTTATTTGATCATTTCATCTTCTTGCATCTGTCTGGAAAATTAGCCCAACCAGCTGTTTTTCTTGAATCATCCAGCTGTGGGTGGAAACACCCAAAAATTAGCATTTTCCTTTGCAGAATTTCTAGAAATTTGGTTAAACTTTGAACTTAATATCGATGAAAACTTTACAGTTGTGTAGCTCTGTGCCAGCTAATGTGAAAACTGTATATTAAAGGCCATTTCTCTTTTAATGCAGTCTGGTGTTGTCAGTAAAGAGCCAAAACCATGCTGCTTTTTATTCTCTATGTAGACGAATTTTCTCAGCTTTCCACTAAACTTGAGACTCACACCTAATCACTTCTACAATGACAGCATATGATGATAGCCATGCAGGTCTACATGTGTGGTTTATGGTTGACTCATTTTCGTGTTGCGAAAGGATAAGGGTGGTGCACTGTGGCTGAGAGCAGGTATCACCATCTATGAGCTTTTGGTAATGACTGGTAATCTGTTGAATTAGATGAAATTGTGCGGCTTCAGTGTGTCTGCGTCTGCTAAATGTCAGCTGTCTCATTAGTGCCGAGGACTGCTCCTGTTCCTGTAGGGCGAGCAATATGTCATCGTATGTTGTCATTTGTATCGCCGGCTGCCAGCGTCTCTCAGGGGCAACGTGTGTGTGTGTGTGTGTGTGTGTGTGTCAGTGTGTGTAACTCTGTGCTTGCATTCATATTTTCTTTATTCTTGATTTGATTTCTGCATGAGCATCGGTGTCTATTTGTTTCATTTGTGTGTGTGTGTGTGTGTGTGTGTGTGTGTGTGTGCGTTTGACTTTCCTGTGTGTGCGTGTGTGTGTGAGTGTGTGTGTCTGTGTGTGTCTGTCTGTCTGTCTGCCCCCACCCCCCGCCCCTCAGCCCCTGCTGGGTCGGTCTCCTGTGCCTGCTGTGCTGATAATCAGTGTGTGACGTCGGCTGGCTCAGTTCAGCAGGAACAGGGGACTGGTCTCATTTCCACACACACACATAAAGCCGCACATATACAGACAGACACACACACACACACACTCACACACGCACACACATACATACAGCTTACATTAATAATGATTGCAGCCAGTTTTATCGCCCAAAAGTCCGGATGTCTATGTGCATGTTGAAATATATTTATTTTAAATCTCTTTTGAATTTTATTAAAGTGGACATTTATGTTAAATGTTGATTTTTTTTCTCACTGTATAGCTACAACAGATGTACACACTCACACTCTATAATGAAACACTTAACTTGGGTTTATGCCTGCTCTCTTATTGCATGTACAGACCATTTAAAGCTACAATTTAAATGAAACTCTCTGAGCTATTTTAATCAAAAACCAATGTGAAACTTAAAATTAAGTTCACTTTGAAATGCATACATTGCCTGTAAAAATATCTTTAATAAAGTCTTTTGCAAATTGTTTTTTTATTGTATGTGTTGCTTTTTTTTTTTTTTTTGATGATTCAAGGCCAAAATGATTTTGGGTCTGTTACAAATGTGTTGTTGGTAGCATTTTTGTTTAAAAAAAAAAGAAAAAGAAAAATGAAAAAAAGGCAGAAAAAAGAATAATAGAAAAAAGGTGATTGAAACTGTGTGATATTTTACCAAATTAAAAATAAAATTTAGCTTCTCTCAAAAAGCAGTACGTGTGTCTTGTGATTTTATTCAACCATTCACCAGTAAAGAATAAATCTCACATCGCAAACATGAGTCCTTTTCCCCATTCCCCTCTCTCTGTCTCCTTCTCTTGCTTTGTTAGTTGAAGTACTTTATTAACTCTAATTTTGAGAGCTCAATTTTTTTTACTCTCTGTCACTATCCTTTACATGCATACACATGCACACACAAAGACATGCATTAGCTGGAGAGACGTCAGATTGACGGGGCTCTTACTTCGGCAGTGCCAGTGTTCAGGTCAGGGACAGGAAATCAAATGCTGGTTTTCATTCCAAACAAAGATTACACCAAAAATTTTCATTAAAAAAACTTGCTCCTCCTCCCATCATGTTGTGTTTTTCATTGTAATATGCTTAGTTTTGTCTTTGGCCGGAATAAAAGTCTGCATTATGGCACCTGGTTGCCAAATGATGAAAATTAATTTTAACAAACATTGTTTGGTTGTCAAAAGTACAATTATGCTGCATTTTATTGACCTTTTATGAACTCCTCGCAGTCTGACTCTTTTTCCACACAATACTTAGCTCAAATTCCTTCTGAGATGTCGACTACAGAGGATAAAAAATGAGGACTGAAAGACAGTAATTAAGTTCAAGTAACATCATGTTACTGTCATTAAAAACTGAGGGAAAACATTCATTAAGTTCAAATCTCATTTAAAAATTCTGAACACACAAATCTATATTTAGAAAAAAAACAAATCAATATTTTTGCTCAAATGAGGGATAGGCCTACTAATAATAAAAAATGCAAATTTCACTTATAATCTCTGTTTTTCCAATTTTTACATTTTATGCCTGATTGTTAATAATTAATATTTATTTTTCCCTTTAAATTAAGCTTAAAATAAAAGCACCTATGCATTGTAAGTATGCTTACCTGATACTTTGATATCTCATTACAACAGGCACATGTTAAAGCTATCACAGTACTTTATAATAATCATGTCCTTTACAGGGAACTTGTAAGAAATATGAAAAGTTGCAGCCCTGTTTAGTAAAGTGTTTCTTCCTGTGACATTTGCTTGCTCTTTTAGCTCCACCATAACAATATGCAACTGATTACAATTTTTGTAGACTTTTTTAGGGTGAATGGTAAATTTTTGTCTTTATTTAACAACTTTTAACTGCTTTTGCCCTACACGAATGGTATCTTAAAACTCAGACACAATCTGACTTCACAGCTTGTGAGTATAGCATTTGGGGTTGTTAAGCTGCCAAGAACTTAAAACAGGCTACATAAAAAAATAATTCAAGGTACCATTAAAAATGTCTGTATATTTAGTCATTCTCACTAAGAATGTTACCATGAAATAGTCTCAGATTGTAAAAGTATTACAGGGAAATTACACACAAATAACCTTCTGCAGGAAACAATAAGAAATATATTAAAGCCAATACATATATTTTAAACTTAAACACGTTTTTATTCAAACTTGATTCTGATTTTTGTTTTTAAATTGAAATCTGTGTAGGCCTGTAAATTACTGAACATTTCGCCATTTTAAACTGTGATGATAATGTTAAGTGGTTGAGCCATAGCAACAATAATTGTGATGGTGACAAGGCAGTGAGCAGTAATCCGGATGTTTGTCCTTGCTGGGTGGTTACTATAGCAACAGTGACACATGGCCGTCATCAGCGTCAGCCAGCTGCGTCAGAGGAGAAGACGGCGGTTCAACTGACGACTTCCTGTTCCTGAGAAAGCAGCGGGGGGTCAGAGCCGCCTATCTTTTCGCCGCTATCGCTGCTTTTTACTTCTCCCGTCCTTTTATCAACGTCTTTACCCGTCTTTCACACATTTATTGCTCTATTGTGTTCCGTCTATGTCTGAATGTTTATCTTTGTCTCAGTTGGCCCCTCCTCGTTCCACAAATGTCTCCCTACCTCGTCACACCCACGCACTTGCACCCGCTTCACCTGTCGCTAACTCTGCGGGTTAGCCAATAGGATTCCGTGGAAGGAGTTCCCATGGCAACATAACAGGTAAACAGATAAAGGGGCAAGGACGATGCAACAGGACAGAGTACTCACCTGTACACACAAAGGCGTAGGTTTGGTTTAAGAAGTAGTGAGGACAGGAAAAGAAAAAGAAATAAAGATTGCTTTAAAGTTTTGTATAAATTTGATATATGTAAACTTGTATTCTTATTACAAAGACTCTGTTTAAAATTACTTTTTGCTTCCTTCATATGCCTAATCTAAAATTGGTATTGTTTTCACTACAAAAAAATCCTGATTACTACGGTTAGGTCACTGTTTGTTTTGTCTTTTTTATTGGAATGAATGACATGCAAATTCTATTTTTTTTTTTGTCTAAAAATAAAAGAGTTTGCACCACTCTTTTCAGCCATAAGTAATGACTGCAGGTTAGAGGGCACATTGCACCATCAACCCTGGCTATGTTTGAAATTACCCCTTTGTTCACTTATTTACTACTCTCTATACAATAACAGATATTAAATGGTTTACTCAAGAGGAAGCAGAAAATTTCGATTTCCAACATGATAGTGAATAGCAGATGGACTGTAAAGTGAACAGGGAGTGATTTTAGACTTAGTCCCTCACCACTGAGGTAGAGTAGATTGTGACAGCCTGTGAGGCAAAACCCAGGTCCTAATAAGTCTGCCAAGGCTGCTTACTGTGAGCATAAGCTAATAACTAAAGCAACCCAGACAACTATATAAATATTTTTATCAGCCCTTTCCCTCTTTTATCTGGAATATGGTGACTTCATATCATAAGGATGCAGCTTAGAGAGAGACATAAGTGACAAAAAGAACCTGAGACAAAAAAGTGCGAAGAGAGAAAAAATTTGGATTTTAATGAAAACATGCAAATGTGCCCAAATCTATCCACAGTGTATTTCCCTTCTTCTCCCACCACTCCTCACAAATTGACCCACCCTGCAGCTGTGCAGCAGGTCAGCTCTCCCTCCCTGTCTGGCCCTTTGGTTCTCACACAGATAAAAAAAAAAAAAACTGCCAATCTGTCCAGGAGAAGACATAATTGCCATTATGACTGCTGTGGCCCTGCACATCACACACAGTGTACTGATTGTTCCACAGAGGAGGAGGGGGCAAACACTGTCTGCTCTGTGCAGACATCACACAATATTATCATAGCGTGACTACAGCTCATCCACACACTCACACACAGTCTCTATCTCACTCATTTCTGCCTTCTTGGTCTCACTAATTTTTCCATTAAGCACAGAGCAAACAAAGTTTCTATAGGGCAAAAAAATCCATATAGCACTGCCTTTAAAAAATCTTTAACTGTCAAACCCTGGGTAAACACACACTCACATAGTGCCACCGCCAATAGGAAATGATAGAAGTACTGAATGGAAAAGCAGTTTGTACAAAGACAGGAACGCCCAACCCGAGTGTGTGTGTGTGTGTGTGTGTGTGTGTGTGTGTGTGTGTGTGTGTGTGTGTGTGTGTGTGTGTGTGTGTGTGTGTGACACATGGGGCTGAGGTTTTGGGAAAGTTGACCTTATCCCAGTTCCAACTCCACTTCTCCATTTCTGTTTCCAAAAAAGAAAATGTCACCATTCCCACTAAAAAAAGACACTCTGACACTTTAAACAACTCTATTAAAGGAAAGAAATCAGGCTTCAGGGAATATACTATTTACAAATTTTATAGAAAAACTACCCACATTTCCATTGCAAAGTCTACAAACATGCAACATGGTTTTTAATGTAACATTGATTACATGTTAAGGATATGAGAGCAGCAGTTAGCCAGAGGAAATATCCACTCCCACAGTTGCAGACTGATGTATTGTGATGGGAAATGTCTTTAATATTGTTACAGTTTCGGGTGGTTGGTTCAGCTTACAGCAGAAAGAAGGAGAGTCCCACCTACTTAGCAACCACTAAGCACCCATGCATACGTTGAGATGCTCTGACGAGGCCCTTGGCTGACTTAGAGGGGAGGATCTCAGAAAGAGCATCAGGGTGGCTGAAGGTGCTCGCCAACATCATTAAAGCACTGAAGCAGCATTCATTGATTGCAGGCGAACAAGCCTGCCACAACTCATACAGGTTAATGAGATGCTTACAACTTATATTTTCTCTTGTCTTTTGAGGACAAATTCGTAAGGGTTGGTAAAGGAAACCGTTCACACGAGGATGTTTGAGTCTCTCAGTTTTTGAGGTTTACAACACGGGTAAATACACTCAAGTTTCCACTTTATTAGATTAACCTGTACACTCGAATGCAAAACAACTGTTCTACCATGATTGCTTCAACACCACTTTTAATGAGTGTTTGTTGACTCTGCCATAGATTTTTAACTTCATCCATAGTACATATTTGTTTTTGATGACACAGTCAGTGAGGTCACCCCCCCCCCCGCCATGTTTGTAAAGGAGGACAAAAAATTAGAAACAGCTCTCAATAAAATGCAGTCAAGTACAACACCACTATGATCTCGATAATGAACATTTAGCTAAATGAACACTATAAACTTTGCTCAGGTAGAACTTTATTGAACTGCAATTCCTTGTACAGGAGTTAAACAAAGTGAACAGTGAGTGGACCTCCCCAAGCGTAACAACAGCAATATTACCTGAAGGGACAGACAGCTTACTTTTTTGACTGTAATGGAAATATTTTGCATGCTATAGAGGAGCTCCAGACTTTATTTAATATTGTAAACATTATTTTTCATCAAAGGCCACCAGTAATTTCTTATGTGCAATGCAAAATAAAAACTGTATTTTTATACAACAGAGATCATAAATCATAAGAGATCATCGCATCCCGCACAAAGACTATTTGAGATAACCAACTAAAACCAAATTTAATATAGGAAAAACACGTTCCATTTATTATTTCTTAAGATAAACAGATACATATTGCATCCTGTAACAGTGACAGAAAGGTGGAGACTTAAATAGTATAAAAACAAGCAACAAAGTCATTTTCAACTGATGCGACTGTGTTGCATCATCACACCGAAATAAATCAAACTATTTGCCTAATAACGGTGAGTGTGTATCTACCCCACCCCCCTTTCTTTCTCACTCACACACACACACACACACACAGAGCTAAAACCTGATGTATTCTGGACAGTCTCTTTGGTACATGCAATAGCATGTGATCCATGCCATTGAATAGACAGAAAAAAAATGTTTTAACAAGTAAATACTTTTATCAGAAGTAATAAGACAAGAAAATCCTTACCACTGACTTTCGTTAAATAAAGTATACAATTATCACCATCACCGAGTTTTTTCCACAGACCTGCTCAAAAGATCAAACTTGTATCTGCCTTTAGTCAAACAAAGGAAGTATTGGAGGAAAAAAAGGTGGTTGCTGCTTCTGACAGACTATATAAGGAGGCAATTACTTAATCTGTTTTCTTGCCAGCGGTAAGCTTGTCAGCTTGGAGAGCGAAGGTCTCAGCCACTATCAGAGGGAAGACCAAAGAGGCGTCTGCGTACACCTAGAGACAGAGAACAGAGCAGTGAATCATTTCACTGCAACATACGCAACACACATACTAAACTAAAGTGAATGCAGTCCCTGGTTTTCATTTTCATGTTCAATGCTCTGATGCCACAGTGCACCTTTACAGCAAACACTGTGCAAACACCGCCACCTTTTGGCCAGAATAGGAACCACAGCTCCTGATAGCATGGGGTATTTTTTTGCTTTTTTTTTGTTAAAGTAAACCTAACAGTTGAACATAAAGGATAAAAAATAAAAGCAGAAAAATCATGTTTGTCAGCTTTAGGTTCTATCAAAATAGAGGTATGTGCTGTTTGTCCTTGAGATGATCCTATAGGTATTTTTTTTTAAGTATGCTATATGAACGGCTGCATTCATACAAGTCCTATCTGTGGACCTGACGTTATTGTTTAATGAAGTTGATTCAATTTGTCATACTGGCATAATGTTGCTTGGGAGTCACTGCATATCTGAAAAGTTATTTTACATCAGCCAATCACCAATAAAGGGCAAGAAAAATCCACATCTGAAAGCATTTGAGCTGCAATATCTGGGGGCTGTAAAAGGCATCTGGAAAATATGGGAAATAACTTAGTAAAGAAGAAGGAAATAAATTTCAAAATAACTTCTCATAAAAGGTTATCTGAGGATAAAACTAATAAAATGTAATGACATTAGTGTTGGTCTCTTCATGACTATTATTGTTGGATTAAATATCAGTACCTTAACAGGCTTGGCATCCATCCTGATCTTGCCCCAGGACACGGCCTCATCAGGTCTGGCCCCAGAGTCGGACCCATCGAACTCCTGACCCGTGTTCACAAACACTGCATAGTCAGCTCCATTTCTCTGGAAGTAGACAGAAAAAAAACACTGTGTTACAAGAAAGAAGAAAACAATATCCCATGTTGTTAGGTAAGCTTTGCTGACAGTGGCGTTAACACAACAAGTGAATGTCCAGTGGTGAAGAAGATATTTAGATCCTTTACTTAAGTAATAAAACTCCATTACAAGTAGAAGAGTGAGACATGAGTCATGAGCAACAGAGAGTCAAAAACAAAGATCATGTGAAGTTTGTTACCATCAGGTTAGCATTGGCTATATGATGTTTGACCAGCCCTCCTCCCAGGATGATCATTCCTGTTCTTTTGGCAAACACCGCCTGGCTGTTCAGCTTCCGAATATCTGAAATAAAAAATCCACATTTACAATATGACCAACAGGTAATGCTGAGACTGCCGTGGCAACCCTGCAGTAAAGTTGTTTTTACCTTCCACTATGTCCAAAATCAAGCCAGGGTTTTTGTACGAGTGAAAGTAGAGCATGTCGCCCAGAGAGCCATCTGTCAGAGCAGGACTGAACACTGGAATGTTATTCTGGCAAAGAAGATAAACAGCACATTTATTCACAGGCAAGAATATACTGCATGTACATGTTTAACATTGAGAGTGAGGCAAAGGAGGAAGGTAGCAATAAGTAACAAAGCACAATTCAAGTTCAAACTTTCCTATTGGACTTTTTTGTTTGGTTGGTTGGTTGTTTTTATCTTCTCATCTGTATAAAATTTCAAAATGCAAGTTTTTCTCTGATTTCAGTACATAAACTGTGTCATACATAAACTGATTTTTGACCTAATTTTCAGCATATTTTGATTAACTCCAGACTGGACACACACTCCCTGATTTAGATTTATTCCCTGATTAAGACTTAGAAAACAACTTTGAATAACCTTATGTTTTCCGCGACAAACTGTTGGATTTTTGTGTTGAGCTGATAAGTTTCTATAGTCCTTCTGTTTTTCTTTACCTTGTAACGCATTCCCAGGAAAAACCAGGACTCACCTTGTATGCCCAGTAGTAGACAGACTCAGTGTTATTGATCTCCTTGCCAAGCCGATGGATCATTTTGGAGGGAGTCCAACGGGTGCCCTGAAATAAGATTATAAAGAAAATAAAAGATTAAAAGATTAAATTTTTAAAAATAGCAACAACCACATAGCACACATCATATTTTATTACTATAAAGATATTTGACGATTTTGTGGAAAACCCATTTATGCAAGGAACTCAGACAAAAATGTACTACTATTTCATTACAAAGGTTTCATCTGTGCTGGGTGCAACAGACAATATTCTAATCACATCAAAAAGACCCACCTCAGTGTTTTGCTCCAATAACATCTGATCCAGGATGGGCATCAGCCAGTCTTCAAACTTACAGTAGTTGTCATTGGGCACCAACAGATTCCCTATCCTAGATTCAGCAAGAACAGAGGAGGTGGGAGCAAGAAAGAGGACAGGTACGAGAATTAAATGAACAAGTCAGAGAATCTGAACCTTATAAGATAAACACCAGCACCCCCCTCATTATCACATCCTTTGTCATTTAAAGGCAATAGCATGTCTGATTTTGATGGTGGTATGGTAAATTGCAGTATAATAAAGTGGGTAAAGGTAAACACTTGGAAACACACTTGGATATTGTGATCTGGCCCAAGACTGATTAACAGTACTGCTACTGATATTCCTGTGCTTAAGGATAAGTTTTTCCAGAGTTCTTGCTGGTACCATTTCGGCCGGAAAATATGACAGCAAGCCAGTTAACTCAACTAAGCACAAGGACTGGAGACAGGAGGGCACAGCTAGCCCAAATCTATTCCAGGGAAAATCTTGGCTGGTCAAGTAATAGTCTTGCATATAACCCACATAAATTAATTTCAATTGGTTTATTGTCGTTGTTATCGAATTATTCCGAGATAACATCAGAGCATCTCTCAGACTTTGGCATAGCCATATATTGCAGTCCCAGTAAATAGTAAAGTACAATTGTAACAAAAAGTATTTAATAAATGTAATCAACAGCAGGTGCAGAGAGCATGAAGATGTAAATAGTGACATTCAAAATAAAGACAACCAGCATAGACTATTAAGTGTGAAGTGTTATTATGTGTTATATAATGTATTATAAAGTGTGCAGTTCATATGAGCAATTTCCTTTCCACAGTTGTATGAGGTGGCGGGAGGGGACTGTGTATCTGTTGTTTTTGCATTTCATTTTTCAACAAATAACATTTAATGCATTGACACAAGAGTGGCACCAATTGATGTAATAAATCAGGAGCTGCCAACCTGTTTATTCCTTTCTGCCGGAGCTCCTTGCCTGGTAGGTTGAAGTCTCCTAAGTATGTGTGAGCCAGACACTTGATAAAATCCTCCTCTATGCCTCCAGCTGTGGTCACAATCACGTCCACCTTACACAGAGTAATGAGAAAGATTCAGGTTAACTAGTCTCTCAGTGGAGTTTGTTGACTGTTAACCGAGGGATAGGCTTTGGTAAGTATGACAAGTGTATAAATATTTACCATTTTGTGCTCTGCTAGGTAGCGGATGCTCTCTCTGACTCCAGAGCTGATGAGGTTGGAAGTGTAACCCAGGAAGATGGTGCAGCCCAACTTGCTAGAGGCTTCACCCGACTCCTTACACTCATTCCCCTCACCTGCCTCCACAGGCTCAAGACGCTTCTCTATCTGTGGGTGTGAAGGTACAAATTACAAATGATCATGCAAAGACTAATCATTGACTAATGAGTCTATTGCATTTAAAAAGGTCAGCCCAACCAAATCCACAAAAAACATTTGGCTCTATTGCACTGTGGCATAAAAGAAACTTCAGACAAATATCTTATCTTATCTTATCTGCATGTCTTCACAGGGTAAAATGATAAAATATGTATGTTTTAAAAATAAACCTTGCTCTATGTCCTCTCACCATGTGGTTGATCTCCTGAATGGCCAAGCCCAGCCTGCTGGCCTGGAAGCCTGTGGTAAGGTAAGACTTCATCACTGCCTGGAGATCAACGCCCTGGTTGAAGTCGTAGCCTCTGATCTTTGGGATGTCCTCTGGGAGGTCGCAGCTTGGCTTGAGGACAGCCTCCATGGCAACAGAAGGAGCATGGTCTGCCATCTTTTCTGCACAAACAAGGAGAATATGATCTGTAGTGATTACCACAAGGGAAATATCTAATACAGCCATGATCGACTAACAGTGGATGTAATCTTGTCAGTCTGTGGTGACAGGCAGCTGTTCTGCCCCCTCTGACATGCACAGAAACCATGACCGTGCTCGCCAGCTGCTGAGCCACATGTGTCTGATGTATAATCAGGATGATGTTTTATCTATATTGGCCTGGCTTGTGAACCCTTACAAATGAATCCAGCCGTTTATATATTAAGTATATTTACTTTTTTCGGAAGTACACTTGTATCATAAAAGAGCTGTCACGCCAATGACAAGTCCGGGATTTTCTTCTCCTTTTCGGACGAACGAAAATAGTTCTGTAGATATATATTAAATACTATACAGCTACCATGCACGGCAAAAAAAACTATTAACGATCATTTTGCAGCTATACGATTCATTTCAATTCACTACGTGTGAAAATATCTTAAAAACAAAAGTTTAAGAACCGCCGTCTGGATGTCGCTCACGGGACAGTCACAACACAACAGAAACAATGTGGTCTGATGTTAGCTTGGAGACAAGCTAACTGTTAGCTGCTTTTCTTCTCACTGACTGGCTTAAGTAATGATTGAACTACGAAGACAGAGACGAGAACACACCTTTTCTTGCAGGGTCGTCAGTTAATTAAGTTGGTAAAGTCGATATTAATTAACTGTCAACAAACACATCAAAGACAGTCTTTTAAAATGTGCATTTCTGCATTCAACGCACGGGTCCTCTGCGTCAGGGAAACTCCTCTTACGGAAACTGTGAAGGGACAAACAAGACCATACTGTATTCCTGCACAAAAACAGGCGCATAGTAGTTATTTGATTACATCAACAGTTGTCAGCGCTAATATCCTGTCTGTGAGAACTTAATTATTTATTAATTTATTCATTGTTTGCACTGTGTCATACAGTGGTGTTTTTGAATGTTTGGTCCAATTTAAATACTCAAATATAACATAATACCAAAAACCCTGTTCATGAACCTTTTAGTCAAAAATATTGTCTGTAGAGTATATACATTATTATTGGTATGCATTTTTAAGTTCTATTAGCTACTTAGGATTGGCAGGACCTAACAGGTATAAAAAACAAGCATCATTTGTGATCAGGAGGTAGTTCTTGAAAATGTATGTCTTTATATGGAGTCAAAGTTTTTTTTGTTGTACTAAGTTCAACAGTGAGTAACAAAGTATGAAACTTTTAATTTTCCTGTGGCTTTAATTGTTACAATACAGCTGTCTTTCTGCACAGTGAACTACAGCATTCAGATAAGTGTAGGATTAAAACCGAATATTTACATCCAAAATATAAAGCATACTTTCAAAAAATAATGGAAAATTCATAAGATAAAATAAAAAATAGTAGAAAACCAGTTCTTATAAACTGTAATTAAATACAGTACTTGAGTAAACATGAGCTGTTGTAACCTGCAGGTGTAATTAACACCTTCTTGTATGCTTGCTGGTCTCACCCCATTTTGGAATCTCTTGTTGCACTGACACAATAAAAATATTCACCTTACACATTATGCAATGAACAACATAATAAACATTTCAAATACTGATGCATTTGGCCAAACCAGCAGTATCTCCTAGTTTTAAAAAAAAACAAAAAACAAAAAACAAAAAACAGACATATTGTAGCTAAAAGGCACAAATACTTAAAGCATGATGTGTAAGCAAATAGTCTTTTCATCAGTGATGGCTATGAAGTGTTGTGTGATGTGTGTGACATTTCCAACACTGTGTTGTATGACCTTTCATATCACAGACCCTTTGAACTGCATCCAACAGTGAATAAAAAGAGGGTTTACAGGTGAGAAAAGGGAAGTCAGGAGCTTCTCTAACCAGACTCTTACTACACAACCTTCGCTAACTCTTTAAATCGGGTAAAATATTTAATAATCTTGCTGCTCCTTATGGTTTGGAGGAGGGATATTAAGTCCAGATAGAGGAACTTTTTGCTGAGTCTTTATACTTGAAGGCCATGTCAGGAAAGATGTGCAGCAGCAACAGTATTGTTCAGGCACAGAAACTGGTGGATCAACTTCAAGTGGAGGCAAGCATGGAGAGAATCAAGGTATGTGAGAATTTGAATAATCTGTTTACTACATGCACTCCAGCTTCACATCATTACAGAGCTGCACAGCACCATTTAAGATCAGTGGTTTGAAGATTTCTATTTTCAAAGTATTAGACTGATATTCTCTGTGTTTTTATTACAAACATCCTACGAAAAATAGTTTTAAAGGGTTACAATGTGTGAAAGCCTTTGCAATGCCACCCTGTCCGCCCTTTTTCCCGGCAGATTTCTCTGACAGCAGCAGACTTGGTCCGGTACTGTCAGGACCACAGGCGCAGTGACCCCCTGCTCACTGGCATTGCAGCCTCGTCAAATCCTTTCAAAGATAAGAAGACCTGTGTGCTACTTTGACACTCTTCATTAGAGATGACCAACACATGACAGCTATGATAACATCTATCCAGGAGTGCAACCATAGATTTTCTACCGTCAGTTGTGGACACCATTGACCTTTAACAATCAATCTGTTTTTGATGTTGTATTTGTTGTATTTGTTGTTTTAAAGGATGTAATTAATTATGTTCCTTGACATACTATTTTTATCAATCTATGTGTTCCGTTCCTTTCATGTTTAACTTACCACAGGTCAATTTTAAAGAGTAACTCAGATCAAGTGAGACAACTTTTGCAGGTGTTAAGTTTTATAGCTGCTTAGTCCAGTCCTGACAGCAATCACACAAAGGTTTCCTATCCACACAGGACGATGAACAAATCCAGTCAATACTTCAGACATTAGATTTCCAAGTCATTTAATAGTCTTTCAAAATGTTTTAATGGATAAATTTGTCAAGTATTGTGCAAATGACTTATAGGTAGATTTTCAAAAAAAAAATAAATGGCCATACATGAAAACTATCATACATACACACAAGGGACATGTGTAGACATGTTTACAAAGGAAAAACACATTTTAGCAGTACTGAGAGTATTCAAATAAATGGCTTTACAAATACAATCAGTGTGTCACAGAGAGCTTGAATAATTCAGTTATTTTACTGTACATGACAATTAATGAATGATCTGGTACAATGTAAATTACTCTAATGGATTCAGTCATTATGTAAGCATGGGCATACTATAACGTAAGGCAATACTGTGTGAATGTACAAGAACTAAAAGAAGAGAGATGAACTTCCAAAGTAGTGTTTGTGAAAGCTTTAAGTACTGGCACAACATGACAATTAAGTGCATGGAATAAATATCAGCAATAAAAACATCTCATTGGTTCACTTATCTGTTTTTCCTTTGTAGGAAAATTCTTGACAGGATCAAACAAGGATTAAAAAAGGGTTAAGGGCTTTTGGTTTAACTATCACAAGTGATCGCTTAAATAGTTATATTCTTTTTGTTGAGACAATGTATAGTGAAAAAGCAGTGTGGTTCCAGTATTTGTCAGGTCTTGTGCCCTGTTTTTTAAGTCCTAAGCGGCTATTGCTCAGGAGGAAGAGCAGGTCCTCTACTTTTTAGCAGTTGGATTCAATCCTCAACTCCTCCAGTGTGCATGTCAAAGTGACATACTGAACAGCCAATGGCTATTCCACTGGTATGTAAACATGGATATGATGAGCGAGTTGGCACTTTGGAGAGAAGCCGTCCCCTATTAGTGTGTGAATTTTCATGTGATTGCTGATTTGTGTTGTAATGTGCTGAAATGGGAGTAGACGAAAGATTCGGAAAGCATTGTATTAATGTGGTCCATTTACCATTTATGTAGTTCACAGGTCATGTGCTTTCATTTTCTCGGCCTCCAAACTTCCACACACGCATCCCCTGAGGCTGCAGCCAGGACTCCGGCCTCCACACTCAGCTGATTGTTGCATACAGAGACAGGCGCATTATTAATAGTGAGAGAGTGGAGAACGGAGAGAAAAACATTTCACAAATGAGACTGATCAGAATTATTAACTACAAATATCTTTAAACACACAGGAAAACTACATAGACAGCTGATGCTACATCATTATTTGTGCTTCACTTTTAATATTTATGTTAAAATTCTGTTAATTTCACCTTGAGTTACTTGTCCTGTAAAATAAAAAAATGTAACATTATCCTCAAAGATATACAAATTGACATTGTGATTATTTCTATGTAATACAAAGTACTAACCCCATAGACTCCAGCTTGGTGTTGCAGTGTGCATATTGTTCTTGGAGAAGCACAAGGGATATGTACCTGCAATACAGATGAGAAATCACAACATCAAACTGTTCAGTAGTGGAGTTAGCTCAATAGCTGAGGTAACAAGGAGTTTGCCTCGTGCTACCTTAATAGTTCGATCAGTTGAACAGGTGTAGAGGCTTCCAAGGGACCTGTGGATGCCAGTGACTAGTGCTGTGTGTCCCACATCAAACTGGGACAGGGGTTTTATGGTTCCAGCCTGCATGGAAAAGGAGTGGAGCATGCCTCTGTTGTCTCCTCCCCATACTTCACAGCCACTGTAGCTCATAGACAGCAGGTAAGAACTCAGCTAGAAATAGAGTGTTTGGTTAAAGTTAGTCTTGTCATACAAGTGCATCTGAACATATATGCAGACAAATCCAAACTTATGAAATTCTGTGTGTGTTTGTGTTTTGTCCTACCCGAAGTCTCTTTAAGCCTTTGCCTGCCCTGCAGTCATAGACAGCTACAGTGCAGTCTTTACTCCCAGAGATGATGTACTTGTCATCTGCAGCTAGGCACAGTACGGCGTTACCATGGAGACGAAGGCTTTTCACCAGGGGTTCAGCAGCTGTGGAAAAAATCATGAGATACACCAACAGAAACCAAGTGTTTTGTCATAGTGAAAGAACGATTTAAAAGTTAAGTCACAAGCTGTTTCTCATTACATTTATAAAACTAATGACCTTAATTTGCACTTTATGGACACTCTGAACTAAAACACAGGGTCTATGCTAAGCCTTCTCACCTCTGGTGTCGTACATGTTGATCCTTTTGTCAAATGTACCAGCCAGCAGTACATCCCTCTGGTAGGATAAGCTGAGGACAGCTGCCCCGGCCCTGATCATCCCCCTCTCCGCACCACCTGCCTGTAGGTCCCACAGCTTCACTGTGCTGTCAAAACTTCCCGAGGCCAGCTGAGATCCCTGAGATGCAAGGCACCAAACCCAGCCCCGATGGGTGCTGAAAACACCCTGCCCTCCCAATCTGTGCAGCAAGGTGCCACCACAGCCAGCCTGTAGGTCCCACACTTTAACATTCCAGTCTCTGGAACCTGTAGCACAGACTCTCCCCTCTCCCCCCATGAGGAGGACTGAGTTGATCTGGGCAATGTGGCCTGTAGCTAGGGTGATGCACTCCAGTGCTGGGGGTGGGCTAGGACTTCTGGTGGGTTGACATTGCTCCACATGTCTTCCATTGTCCAGATTCCTGGGGTCTGCCAAGGCCTCCCTGTGATTAGGAGCACCATCTCGCTGCTCATCAGCATTAAACACCATCCTGTGGTCCCCTTCATCTTCAACTAGTGCTGCTGCATCATCTTCCAGTCTCTCTTCCAATTCCACTCTCAGTCTTGCCATTTGGTCACCACCCATGTTTGGCTGTACTTCAACATCTTCACCTTCCATTGCCACCTCCATTCCTTCATCAACACCATAGGCAACCTCCTGTGCAACCACTCCCACACCTTCTATCTCATCCTCTCTACCATCTTCCTGTCCTTCTGCAACCAGTTCCTCACCCTGCCCCGCCCTTTCCTGCCATCTTACTTCCTCCTCATCCTCTTGAGTCTGTCTGACCACAAGGTGCCCTTGGCCTGTCCAGCAGGTTATCAGCTGCTCCATCTCTAAGCAAGCAGAGGGCCAGTCAAAGTCCTCCCTTGGTCCCACAGGAAAGCCAGCTTTGGATCCTATTAATCTGCGTGCCCGGAGCTGCCAAGCAGTGCTGTCCTTACCCACATTACCCAAAGCCTGACAGACCTGAAGCAAGAGGAAAGCAGTTTTGAAAAATGATTTATGACGAAGGAACTGTATTCAACATGTTTTTAAAAGACTTAGGGACACACCATGTATTATGGTGAGTAACACTAAATGCAAATACTACTTTATTTTGTTTATGAGATAACTCCCTGGGGATGAAAAGATAGAGTCTTGAATATGTATTTTTATTTTTTTTTTGCATTTAAGTTGTCAAACACAGAAAGTAAAAACAGAAAAACAGCAAACCCAATTAAGCATCAACAAAACCATTACTTTAACTTAACAATTTGATTGAGGATTGAGGCAACACAAATAAAAAGAAAAAGAAAGTCACTTAAAGACATCTTCAAAGAATTTAATGATAGTGATGTGTCAGGATGAATTTAAATCTAACCTTTGGCAGCACATTGATGACACACTGAGCAGGAAGGTGTGAGGCAATGTGGGTTACCATCTCCCATGGTAATGACAGCAAGCCACTTTCCTCAGCAGAAGGTGAAGGGCTAACATCTACTGAGGTTGGGTGGTCAACAGGCAGACGACTGGAAAAAGTAAGAAGGCCAGTGTGATTTGCTTATTGCTGTCATATCCTTGTGTGACATGAATCGCCAGCTGGCTGATCAGTGACAGCTGAGCCTGCCAGCCTGTCACGATTTGAGCCAGCTCTTGCTACAAATTACTGAATGTAAAAGACAGTCTTACCCCTGCAGGTCAACGTTGGAAGCTTCACTTCTCTGGGACTTCAAGAGGTCAGCCGATTGCCCCCCCTGATCACCGTGTGTCCCTCTCTCCGGTTCACACAGGTTGACCCCGGTTTCAGACATCACCTTTCCTCCACTCAGCACAATACCACAACACTTGTGTAATCACGCTGACATCACTTTAAAACACCTGTTTTTAACTGTTGGCTGTGTTAGTTTAAATACATAAAACCTGATTGTTTTACGTTTATATGTTATCTTTGTAGGACCTAGCTCAACGGCAATGCAATTCAAACATCAATTGCAACAAAGCTTTAGCTACCCACGAATACAATCCTTTCTTTAGTTTTACGGACAGCTGTTACATTATCTGCAAAAAGTCTCGGTTAAATACGCACACAAACGTATATATTGGAAACTCTGGTTACAGAAAATACCGACAAACGTAACTACAGCAGCAAGAGAGCAAGTTAACCTAACGCTTAGCATGTAGCGCTCCTCAGAGTAAACGAGCCTAACGTTAGCCTCTGCTAATGCTAGCCGCTTGTCAACAGTCGTTGCTTGAGTCAGTTTACTAGCACAGTGACAACTGTCGCAAAAGTAACAAATTCACCTGTAAGACTGAAATCTAATGTAACGCAGGTATCATATATATTTTCAGTCGAAATGACAGCATTATTAACTGTCATTAGTCAAGTCTTATGACGGCGAACTATGAATGTTTCATTGAGAACTGGATACACCGTCGGAGGCGGACCCTTGTTCGGCTCTTTCCAATGAACGTTGCTCAGAGGCGCATGCGCGTGAAGCGAAAAATGCACGGTTTCCGGGTCCGACTATGCGCACGTTCCATGGATTGATGAGGAGCGAGATTTTTTTCTTTTCACAGAATTTATTCGATATCAAGATTAACATTTGTGTATAATGGACATGGCAAAACACATAGTAAATCAGTAATATACATTACTGGACAATTTAACATGCTTTATGATAACAGTATTGAATAACATAACAAAAACAGAGGGAAACATAAAAATATACAACATAAAGGACAGCAATCATTGGGGCCTGCTATATAAACTGGTTGATTTTGAAATGCCCAATAAAGCTAATTTATTTTTCTAGCTTTTTATTTTTAGATTTTTATATTCAATTGTACTTACATAGTTTCAGATCAGTCATTTAAATGTATAAAAGGAGGGTAACTTTTTGAGCCAAAATATTTATGAATATAGAGTTTTGCCAAAATAAGAACTAAATTGGTAGTATATTGATAGTACATTTCAATTTTCAATTTAATTTTCAATTTTCAGAGTTAAATGTCAATTACTGTAAGGGTGATGAATTTAACAATTTTTTTTAACAAATGCCTTTGCAAATTAAACCAAAAAGCAGTGGAATGGAAACACTCAAGAAACACATGTTCAATACCCCACACAGTTGCAGAAAGTACAGTTTGAGACATTTAGGAATAAATGACAAATACTAGCTTTTACAGGGTAAAACTTGTGTTCAATTTTAAATAACAATTCTTTGATTTTATTCGAAATGATATATTTATGAAGAAGGATAAATGCAGCATTCCACTGCTTTCAATTTAGATATGGTCTTCGAAATTTACATACCAGGGTAGTGACAATATCAAATTGCTGTCTATTAAAGATTGTTGCATTTTATAGGGACTGAGATTGCGCCAAAGCCTGTCATTTAAGCCTACCTTTTAGTCACTAGGGCTCTTCCATACTTGCTCAACAGTTTCTGTGGTCATAACTGCAAGTTCACAAGCCTGCTGACAATATAACCATGTAGCAGCCTTGCCTAGGTGCAGTAATATTGCAAAAGAGTTTGACCAGACTGACTATGAAGAACTACTTTGGCGACTACATCCCTCTTCCAGCTCAGGTAAAGGTGCTCTAGATAGATTTCGATTTTGTCTGGTTTTAACACTGTTAACGTATGTCATGTTTTTCATCTTAAGATGTACAATATAAAATGTTAGGCCAAATAATAAGAGGTTCTCAAGGCATTACAAAACCTATTAAGCTGTTAGCAACTAACAGGATACTGGTGATGGAGTCCTATATGAATACACAGTTTTGAACAACTGGTTATTTCACATGAGAGATTTATATGTTTCTGTTGTTGCTTTTTTCACTGGTTTGAAGTGGACAGGTCTCAGTAGGAAAATGTCTTTTGGTTCCTTTAGTGCATAAATCAAAAATATACTAAGGATTTGTGCACCAAATTTTCTTTTAAACTGAATATTCCTTCTATTTTTCTAATAGATTTCTGTGTGGTATTTTTCATGTTCATGATCTTCAGCCGGTGCCAATGGCCAGAAACATATACAGCAGAAAAGTGTCCTGAAATCCCCGCTGGAAGAACTGTCCATCCACTGCAATAGAACCAGGTGTGTCAGAACAGACTCTGCACCTGAGAGATTCTCCTCAGCCCCAGTCACTGAAGCCAGGAAGCAAAGCAGTCAGTCATCACCAACCTAAAGAACTTCAAAAAGAAATCCCAAAAGAAGAGAAGCTTGTCACAGGAGTGTATGTGTACAGATATTAAAATGGGGGTGACTGACAGAAGTGGAAACACGTAGAGTGAGACTTTGTGGAGCTCTGATGCCCTCTCTACCCTCCCTCCATGCCTCCTGCTCATTGGTGAGCACACAGCCATTAGAAGTCACATCAGACGGGCAGGCAGCACCTCCCGCCTACCGGCTCCTATCCCAGCTGTGGTGGTTTTTCCTGGCTTGGGTGGAGGTGACACAAACTGCACTGTGGGTTTAAAAAGTAGACACGGTGGCTCAGAGTAAAACTTGAGTCCGCTATTTAAAAGGGTCATCATCAGTAGTGTCAAGACCAAAGAAAATGACTGTTTCATATTAAATTACTGGCATTTAGTGGTTTTGTATTCAAGTGGCACTTCCTGTAACAAGAGCAATGAGGTTTTGCAGATTATATATTTTCAGTTTGTCCGCACAATGTGCTTAATTTTTACCATTCAGAAAAATGACACATCAACTGACCCTTTATCTGTTTTAATGGATATGATGCAGTTTGTTTAGCTACTTATTTCTGGCAGGTGCTCCATATTGCACTTGATGTTTTGTGGGAAATTTGTACATTGCATTTTCACTGGAAAAAAAAATGTTGAGCTCTATACCAAACAAGCCTGTTCCCTAATGTCCACAAAATGTGATTTTTAGGATGGGGCATATTTATGGCAACACAATGCTTCATTTTTGTTGTTAATAATGTTGTGTTGTGACACATTTCACCTTCATCAATGAAAAACTCCAGCCCCTGCAATTTGGCTATTACTTGGACATGTTGTAGTTGTGTTAATATTTGAATTCATTTTATATTAAGTTGTAATACATGACAGCTCACAGTAAACCACTGTCACCGTTGAAAGTAATAACAACCACACAACACTGCATGCTCTGGGAATTATTAATGGTTGTGTATTGCCAAAGGAAAAATTGCACTCCAACCAAATCTAAAATCACGTCACATCACAAAATACATTAAAACCTTACAAAAAAGAACATATTCGAAACAGTTTTCACAGCAAAATTCCAATTTATTGAATAAAATCACAACATACAAAAAATAGTGTTCATGTGTTCCACTGATGTCTTTAATTTCGTACTTCTGTTTAAAAATGAGCTTCAAAAAAAGCACAGAAGCTTCACATCATCATAACATCATAATATGTTTTGTTTAAGTTTGCATTATTCAGAACAGCCCCTTATAAAGCAGATCATAAAACAGACCTTGATCCCGAATCCAAGCTTAGTCAGAGTGCAAAAGATGTTCTTTGTTTAATTCCATTGCTGTCTGTACAAGTGTGGACAAATTATAGAGAGATACTGCCACCTAAAGGTAAGAAAAATAAAACGAACTCCCTGTCAAGACCATGGACAGGGAATTATTTAGTTAGTCTAGACCATTTCTTAAAAACCAAAAAGTCAAATGAAAAAATGGACATAGAGACAATGCAGCAAAAATTGTAAAAAGAGTTAAAGATATAACAGATCCAAGATGGTCTTCATGTCATTCTTTCTTCTTATCAGCATGAATCACAAAGGTTTCTGCCAATAGTAAGGGGAAGATTATGGAAGCATCACCAAACACCTGAAAAGACAAAATGACAAGATATGCATTAAAACCAATCAATACCTCTGAGTCATTTAATTCATATCTATCGGGAGAAGGATATGATGGATTCGTATAAGGCTTGGTGCACATTATTTTGTTAACCTAAATGGTTCTTGTAGTTTTGTCTGCAACATTCACAACCTGTTGCATTTACCTTTACAGGTTTAGCAGCTATTGAGATTTTGCCCCATGATATAGCCTCATCAGGTCTGGCCCCTGAGTCACAACCATCAAACTCCTGTGCTGTGTTCACATACACCACATAATCAGCTCCACCCCTCTGGAAGGAAAGAAAGCGTTGATTCAAAATGACAACATGAAAATGACAATAACAGCACTTGAGTGTTTGTGAAATACAGGCAAATTTATTTACCATGAAATAAAAAAATTCTAAATACTTACCCATGCATTGGCATTGCATATGTGATGTTTGGCTACACCTCCTCCCAGGATGATCATCCCTGTGCTGTGGGCAGCCAGTGCCAGTTTTGTTATCGTTGTAATATCTGAAATAAAATGAATTGTGTAAGACCAGCAGATATCACACACACAAAACTTAGTGAGCAGAAATGAAATTTTTTTTTTTACCTTCGTTTATGTCCAAAGTCAAGCCAGGGTTCTCAGCTGAGAAGAGGAATAACATGTCTCCTATAGCCCCATCGGTCAAGGCAGGGCTGAACACTGGGATGTTATTCTGAAACACACAACATTATTATAATTAAAACAATAATTTCATAACTCAAAAGTAGATCAGTATTGAGAAACACAACATTTTTGTCTTGATCTGAAGCATGTGTCGGCTCGGTACAAGCTAGATGGACCTTGTGATGATGAGATGTATAGAAAATAATGTGGTATTGCATGCAATACCAAATACAAATTCAATTATGTGGTATCACATGCACTGTGTACACCCTTTATGTTATTTGTTGTTATGAGATGTGTCAGTGTTTTGCTTTCTCAGTCTCAACTGTTTGGTCTTTTTGGGGGGGTTTGCGATCTTTAGTGGTGTGGATTTGTGTGTATAACTGTATTATGTATAAAGGTAAAATTATTTTTTTTTAAAACAAAAAAAAAACACACCAGATCTCTGCTCCATAACAGTACAAGATATTGATAATGTAAAGTGGCAAATCATCCCTTTTCTGTTCCCTGATTTCTGCTGAGTTCCCTTTAGTTTTAGTTTGCACCGTTGGAGCTGTTCCTAGATCAGCAGATCACTCACTTTGTAGGCCCAATAGTAAACAGACTCAGGGTTGTCAATCTCCTCGCCAAGACGATGGATCACCTTGGACGGAGTCCAGTGGACGCCCTGGGAAAGGAAACATCATAGAAAAGTAAATCTATTTTAAGCTGAAGACAAAAACAAGGACCACAGCATCTCTCACAATAAAGAGCATAGCAGTGAAAATTAAAACAGAGGTTATCATTATTTAATGTTTTAATGTTTGGAATTCGTAGTCCTTCCCTGATTGAAAGCTTTGTTAATGCAAATGCTATTCAAAAGGTATTTAACACTGAGCAGTGTAGAATGTGGATTGCAGGGAAACACAAACCTGAGTGTTTTGCTCCAGCAGCATTTGATTCAAGATTGGCATCATCCATTTGTCAAATTTACGGTAGTTGTCTTCAGGCATCAGAATGTTTCCAATCCTGCAGCCAATGTGAAATGCAAGAGATGTTACCGCTAATGCCGAGTATCTTTTAGACATTTAAAAGTGGGTCTCTGGCACTTGGGGTCCGGACCAAAAAACCTGAGAAAAATTTGGAATTAATCCTTTGCAATGAAACTTTGTGCAGACATTGATGCTTCCCAGAACATCAACAGAATCAAAGAGGGATTTTCTGTCTGCTGTTGACAACTGTAAGCTCCATGTATTTTTCCTGGAATAGGGTCCCATGTTGTCCACCAGGAGGGGACTTTTCCTTTCTTAAAAGGCTACAATACAACTGTTTGCATCAGCATTTAAACTGGTAAACATTATTTCTGCTGAAATTAGCATGTTAGGATTGTAATTTTAAACAGATTAGCGTGATGGTGTTAACATTTGCATAGCCTCAATAGCTACACCACTGTAAGAGACATATTCGGAACCTTGTGCAATTCAAGGCATTTATTCTGCAAGGTGTCACATTTTGCTGATCAGACACGCTCTCTGACCTGTTTAGGCCTTTATCATACAGTTCCTTGCCAGACAGAGAAAAGTCTCCTATGTAAACTGGGCCCAGACATTTGATCAGATCCTCCTCTATTCCTCCAGCTGTGGTCACCAGGACATCCACCTTAAGAGAAAGGAATATATTGTATTAGAAAACGTATGTCAGGTGTTGCTTTTATTCTGATTCTACTGCCTGTCACTCTGAGTCAATTAAGTGCAGTCTGGTTTACCAGATTGATCCATGTTCAAGTATTTCATCCAGCTTCTTATGACCAGTCAATCACTGATCATTTCAATTCATCTTGTATGCATTTTTATTCCGATGAGCTCTATACCAGAGTCACACTGCTTTGACATAGCACTATTCCAAAGTCTCATGTATTTGCAGAGGGTCGCACCATTTTGTGTTCTACAAGGTAGCGGATACTCTCCCTGACTCCAGAACTGATGATGTTTGAGGTGTAACCGAGGAAGATGGTGCAGCTCCTGAGGCAGGGGCAGGTTGATGGATCCTCGTCAACCACTCCATTCTTTAGCTTTACTGGTTGCTGACGTTTCTCAATCTGTGGGTGTGGAATGGAGTTTTGTAAAAGTTCTTTTTTGTATTGTGCAATCTCAAAAAAAAAAACATTTTAAAGTTCTTTACAGAGTAATTAGACAGTGGAAAATAAGTTATAACAAGAGCAAGCAGACAGCATGCACATGCACACACACAATTAATAAAAAGCTAAACAACCCTGTCATGAGTTTATTCTTTAAAATAGATAGTTAAGGTCCATAACTTAAATAAGCAAGCAGACAGTTTGATACTTAAGGCTGTTGGGACTGTTAGTTTGGTGAAGATGGCTGTCCTGTGACCCAAGAGCCTTGATGGAAGTACATCAGTTAATACACATTCAGTAGATATACCATTAAGTGTTCAAAAGACCTGAAACAACATCGTAACACCATTTCTGTAAAAAACAGGTAGTGAGCGAGGATTTTTTTTAATTTAGGGAATGTTTTCAGATCAAAGATAAGGAGGGTTGAATGATATTTACTGATGATATTTCAGCTGTTTGTATACATTTGCCATAAAGCCAAATCATAGGGCGCAACAGTGCCTGTTGAGCCTGTGCTGCCTGTTTCTCTTTTGTAGTCAACATGTTCTCATCCCACATAGTCGAATACCAATATTTCACCACACTACTCAGCATCTCATACAGATGTACAGGGTACCCTGTAGCGTGCAATGTGCAGTGCTAGAAAACCTTTCTAACAAAGTTGTCAAACATGGAACACAAACTGTGGTCTCATGGGCTAAAGTCCTGTGCTGAACCACTTCTCACAGACCTCCAGCACTCCATGGACTCTATGACTCTTAGGTCTGATGAAGCAGTAGAGTAGAGTTAGCTGAAATGCATCCCGATGTATGTGCATGTGTAGATGCTAAACAATACCTTGTGTGCCAATGAGTGACAGACGGCTCTTTTAAAACATCAGTATTTGGAAAACTGGAAATGAGATCGGGCTGGGGTAACACCCATCTCACCATGCTGTTGATCTCCTGGACAGCTAAGCCAAATCTTGTGGCCTGAAGGCCTGTGTTGAGGTAGGACTGCAGCAGAGCTCGGTGGTCCAGTCCCTGGTTGAAGTCATAGCCCCTGACCTTTGGTGTATCCTCTGGTACAGGGTCACATTTTCTGTAGATTTCTCCAATTAATGGATGGTTATGGTGTGCCATATTGTCTGCAAGAACGATATGATACACCGTGACAAATGAGTCCTGAATATATAACTGTAAACATCTGCAGTACTTCAAAGTTAAGGAGCCGTTTCACAGCAAAGCTAAGCAGCCTGCAGTGCAGCACAGCACATGAATGATGCTAAGAGATAATTGCAACTCAAAAAGTCAATACCCAATACACAGTCTGCCAAGTATTGCCAGTGCTACTCCTGATAACTGATGGGCCCACCCAAATTTGTTCATTGTAGCTTTCTGATTGGAAGAGGAGTCACACCCACTAACTCTGGCTGCTCAGACTGAGTCCAGTTCTACACCTAAAGTAAATTGAGGCGTCAGCTAGAGAAAAGTAATTGTGTTTTGATGATGAGTCACATGCAAATATAGAATTAAATTCTCCATATTATCATCATTAGGCAGCGGTGGGTAGGAGTGCATTCCAATTACTGTAGATGAGTATTTTTTTAAGGGACAAGCACGTTAATGTTACATTTTTTAAACAACTTTATATCTTTTCTTTATTCGAGTATAATTTTGAGTAAGTAATCTAAAAAGTATTTTTGTTATAGCTGTCTACTCTAAATATGAGCCGCGAGGGGCACCTTTGCAGCAGGTAGCATTTTTGCAGCTGGCAAAAGAAGGCAAAAGAAGCCCTGCCTGTCTTTTAATTACAAGGCAAAGACGACAGATCATGAAAAAAGGCAAAAAACGCCTGAGGGCTGAACGACCAAACAAGATCAACAGGATAGTGAGGTGTGGTGATCTAAATCCAAAATCAGAGTTTTACCGATCAAGCAGCTCTGGTTTGACACTGCGGTCCTGCCATCGACACTTCAGAGAAAGTCGGTTATACTATCAATACACGAAAAATACACTACACTACACCAGAAATTCAATGTGCCTCTACATGATTTTTTTATGGCAAGATATTTTTATTTTTATTATTTAACCATTGCACATTGAATAATTACGTCTTCCACTGCATGTAAACATATTCATAATTATTTTTTGAAAACAAAAATAACATACTAAATTGTTTACGACAAACTACAACAGAGAATTGTTCAGTATGTTTCCATTTACCTCTCTGGAAATTTTCATCTTACTTTACAGCAGCATTTTTGAGGAACTGCATGCAAATCAGCCTGAAATGTGTATTTCAGGTAAAACATACTGATCATGTTTGTTCCGTTTTGGTTTTTTTTTTGGTTTAGAAGAAGATGAAAAATGTCAGAGAGGCAGTTTGCAGGCTGAACAAGACCTTGCTGCAGTTTGATGAAAACAATTTGATTTTCTACTTTTTTATATGCGGTATATATTTTAATTATGCGTGTAGCCTGTAGGAATGTCTGAATATGGGATATAAGACTATGGCATGCAGTTCTTCCAAAATTCTGCCGTAAAAGTGGACTACAGTCATCAGAAAGGTCCCTGAGAGTAAAATGAAAATGATGAAAAGCATAAGAGAGGTACCTTGAATCATGCTGAACAAAACCGATTAAAAATCATTAATCTATTGATATTTATCATTCGGTCAATAAAATCATTCCCCTCTGAGTCGTCCTAAAGCTTAAGTGATTTGTAATTTCAATATATCCTTTATTGTGAAGGGACAGAATGTGATCGTGCCTCCTGAGTATGATTTTAAATTTGTTGCATCATTTTAAAGTTAAAAAGCTCAATAATGTGACACTGACAGAAACAATCTGAAGACATCGGGGGTGCAAATAAATACATTTATGTTAGAATCTATTCAAATAGTAATTTTACCAAGCTTTCTCTCTTGTATTATGTGCATAGGAAGCCATGCTCTTGTTGTAATTTTTTTTCACATTTCACATGATCTCAGAAGACAGTAGATCCCTGCTTTCAAAGACTCCTCTTCTAGCCTCCGCAGACACATTTGGGTGAGACTAATTCTATACATGTTGCACCACTTTTCTAGTCTCTTGCATGTAAAGCAGGTAGATTATAACCTTACCTGTTGAGTTCAGGAGGGGGTCTCTTAAGATTGTTGCAGCCTTGGATCAAGCGTAAAAAATCGGGAAAAAAAAAATAAAGTTGGATAAACCAAATTTTAGGTTTATTAATATAAAAAAGGAAAACAAAGATTTTTTAAAAAGTAATGTGGAGGGATGGACCACTGGCTTGATGTCTGTGGAGCCACTGTCTGAATTGGAACGAGGAGGTAACCTTGTAGATCCGAATAGCATGGGGTTGGGTCTTAAGGCAAGGTGTTACCGTTAGATGTGCAAAGCCCCAGGAAAATTTTAAGATTCACCTGGAGGGAGACCATAGCTCGTACTGTTCGTACTATCAACACCACTCCTACGAACAAGCCTGTTTGGTCGCATTGATGAGGTGAGCTCGCCTGAGGTGCCATCCCTGCCCATTCCTTGGAAAGTGATGCTTCAATCACACCTGTGCCTGATACAAACAGACTTGCTGTGTCTTGTGGACTTCTTCAAAGTTTTTTCTGATTAATCTCCATGCATCAGGTTTCATCCAAATGTCTCTTTAGGTTTATTATTATTATATATATTATTATATTAATAATATGCATTATTTTATTAATATTAGTCTATACACTTTCTTTTCTTTTTTTTTTTGCAAAATAGGTGTGGTAACATGCTATAAGTCACAGACATTTGCAGAATGACTCAAAACTTTTTTGTGTTGGGTTAAAAAAAATACAAACACTTTCATGCAACACCATATTTGAAAGACAAATTAATTATTTTCCCCATTCACAAAAATGAAATACAAAGGGTAACCCCACCTGCAATACGGTTGAGCAAAAAAAAAAAGAATAGAAAAAGGTACTAAAACAAATTCATTTGCCAGCTTTGATATCAGATTGAAACAAATTTCGTTTTTAACATTTTTCTCTGTAGTTTTCACCAAGCACTGACTCCTTTAGTTCAACCACAACATCAAATTTGACA
>JAQMCX010000021.1:12963611-12974699 GCA_029814765.1 Acanthurus leucopareius | reverse complement strand
CCTGCTGAGGCAAAATACTGGAACAATAAGATTTTAGGTAAATACCAATCAACATGTAAAAATTGGGCTCAGGTGTTTAAAAACAGAAAAATCAGGAATTCCCCTTTAACATCCGCCCAGCCTGTGATCAATGAGTGGCCAAAATATGTCTCAGTGCTTGCACACATTGGTAACACTTGTGCAGTGACATGAGCTGAAAATTAAGAAAATGTTTTAATCAGGAAGGAATATATTTTGGTGTTTCCCATCAATGAGTCTTTTATATCTTGGAAGATCCACCTGAAGATCAAACTGATGTTTACAGGCAGGCACATGATGATACTCCATGTGGCCACATCAACCCAGGCATGACTCAAACTGTGCCCCGGACATAACTTGGTTGTAGGACTGGGGCAAAGTTACATCTATGCAGAACTCCTACACGCCTTCGTAGTAAAACATCAACAGGCATATGGCCATATACATTTCCATTACAACCGTCCACTATGGACAATGACTAAAAGGATTACGCTGGATTAAGACCACCACTCTCTCACATAAGCTAACCAGTGTCAGGGAAGAATTATTGGGACTCAGTCAGTGTATTCCCAGGCATATCCTACACAGTATCAACGGGTGAATATATGGCAACAACAATCACTAGTTTGATCGTAAGCTGGAAAAGTACCTCATTAGTCCAGCAGAGAGTTGCATTGCCATTAACAAAGCTCTTATAAGGTAGATCCAACCAAACGGACCTGTTATAAAAATGACTAAAAAAGGAGCAAGACTCATTGAAAAGCATGCAATGTCCATGACAAGGAAGAGCCTTGATGGCAAGCAAACCATCATTTAACAAAATGCTTGGATGAAAATGACATACTCAAAACACGGATATGGATTGGCAGGTGCACTGGGACTTGGATCCAAAATACTGTAAGATGTCACCTTCGTCTTTAATCCTATTCAATCCATTTTAACAGGAGCTACAATATAAAACTATGTTAAGAGGCCTCAAGTCTTACCCTAGTCATTTTTATCATTGCTTAACCTTATCATCATTATGCTTACTTTAGCAAGCCTTTAACGATCCTAAAATCACTTATCAAAAAAACTATATCTCAAGATCAGTATTTTATTACTGTATGTGTTACATTTGAAATTCTAAATTTCTTACAAAAGAAAAAAAAGTGCATTTATATCAGTAAGAACCAATTCATTCTTGGTGATGTCTTATCGCTCTCATTAAGTCTGTTTTATCAATACTATAAAAAAACGAAAGCAGCAGCAGCAGCAGAAAGGATTCTTAACTTGCCTACAGTATTTGAACTCTTGTTGCAGCAATCGATTCAAACACAATCAAACATTAGCCGATTTCGTGTATTCAACTACCTATAGTTGGTCTTCTCTCTTAAAAACACCCACCATTAAACTATAGGAACCTTGATTAGACAATTTGTATGATTGGGAGGACAAATGAACCAAGCACTGACAGCTTTAAATTATGGCAGCCTCCTCATACTGACAATTTATGTAATAAATCAAGTGAGCAACAATACAAACATTCACTCAAACATGCGTCACTTAAGAGGTGATCATATGCCATGCATTTACTTGGTATTGTGGTAGTAAAACCTTAGAGGACAGACCTACTGCATCCTTTTTGGCCTCAAATGAGGCAAAAAAAGAAAAAAAAAAAAAAAAGAGAAACCTATGATGCGAGAGGAATTCAGAAACCACAAGGAGAGGAAGTTTAAAAGTCAGCTAAATGTACATGTGAAAAAAAAAGAATAAGACCCTAGTATATGCACAGCAAATAGATTTTGCAGTTGCGCTGTAAAAGGTGCAAAAAAAATTTGTGCACATTTCCTGCAGTTACATAGTAAAAGTGTCTTTATTGTTTAGCCTCTAGCACGAGCCGCTTCAAACACATCTACATGTGCAAGTAAGTCTACAGACTACGTGCATTGTGGTATTTGGGACTGTGGCATCCTATGCTGGTTCATATATTTCCTTCTTTTTTTTTAATGTACCTAACTGACACCCCCCTCCCCTGCTAGCCTCCACCCTTCTGAACAGAATAATCAAATCGAGGAGGGGAGGTCAAAGCCAGCCCCTATTTTTGTCCTCTTCTAACAGAGGATCCCTGCGGTGCTGTTTGCGAAAGTCGCTTTTGAGTGTTGGATTTAGTGAGGCGTTTAATCCGAGAGGTATATGTATATCCCCTGTTTACCCTCCCACACCCACCACCCTCCTCCCACCCTCCCTCACAGAGACACACAGGGCGTGGGGGGGAAAGGGGCCATCCGCTGAATGGAGGATCAAGGGCAGTCACATTCCTCCAGCTCTTGTTTCTTCCCAAAATCTGGGCAGTGCAATGAGTTCCCCAGTAACCCTCCCCTACATTAACCTGGAGAGAAGACAAAGAGAGGAACGGAGAAAAGAAAAGGATTAAAATCCTGTTGCACAAGGATGAAGTGGTGTGGATGAAAAGTGTAATTCTGGATCAGAAAATTAATTTGGGAACAAAATGTATCACTGGTTATCAATGAGCTGGGAGTTTCATCATTTTCAGAAGGGGATCTGAGGTAAAGAGGCTGCACAGATATTTGTTGGACATACCTAACGGGTCGATGTCCTGTGTGGACCAGGGAGCGGTTTGGTTAGACACCGTAGCAGGCTGACAGACGCTCCTTCAACAGAGGTGGAAACTGCTCTGAGAACTGCTGCCAGTTCTCTTCCCCAACCTGGTCCTTGAAGCCATGCAAGATCTTGAAAAAGAAAACAAATCCATCATGGATGAGCTAACCTCTCTATAAAATATTTAAAATAGTAGATCTTCAATGAGGTGATAGAGTAGCTGACGGTTTGCCAAACCTCAACCCCTGATGCTAAGAGCTTCAGTATGTGAAGAAATGCGAAGCCTGACAGACCTGTCATGCCGAGTCATGTTTTCCAAGCTTTGATTTGACAATTATGGTTCAGTGGAGGGGTTTGGCAAAAAATTATAAAAATCTCACTGTTATGTTTAGAAACAGTTTCTCTCTCTCAAATAGCAAGCTCAACCCACACTTCTCAGAGTCAAAAGTCCTCCGCACCATGTAATCAGATTTCGAATGTCTGATAAGTGATCATCACAGAGTGTGGTGAGCCAACACTACACGTTGGGTACAAACTTTTTAAGGACAACAACAGTCATCTTAAATACCATAAGGGCCATCCATCAGATCAGTGTGAATGAAATGATGGTATAAGTGTAATATATTTGCTTTTGATGAGGTGCTCACCTTATAAAACATGTCTCTCAAGTCGTCTTTGGGATTGACCCAGGAGGCCACAGCATCACAGAAGAAAATGAAGTCCTGGACAGAAAGAATTTGTTATTCCTTCACTCAGTGAGGTAAAGCTCCTGGATCTTTCTATTCCCTCTACCCCCAACAGATTTAAAGCATTCCACCTCACCTGCACAACTCCTGCAGGGTTGACACCAATCATCACACAGATTCCCCTGAAAGCAGAGTCCTTCTCCTCATTATCTCTAATGTTTCTCAAGGATGTGCACCTGAAAAGAAAGAGAATATTGATCCTGGATTTATTATAAGCTCATATTAAATTTCTCTTCTTTTTTCTACTTCAAGAAGGAATTTCTTTTTTCTAACCTGAAGATTTTTTTTCCTACATAGTACAAGAAGGAGGGCCTCTAATATTTTGTCAAAAAAAAAATAATACACAGTTTTATCTTAACAAACAGTCCCAGTATTTCATGTGCTCTAGATGAAATGCAAAAACAAGTGACTCACCATGGTCTAATAAATTGCTGTAGCTGTGGCGCCACTTCCTGGGGACAGACGTAACCCAGTCTGCCAATCGTAATGGCTGCACACACACAGAAAACACAATTCACCTTAACTCACCTAAAAAAAGACATCAGACACTTCCCACTATTTAAAGTTTATGTCCTGACTTTTTCTGTGCATGTAGGATGGTGTTTGTACCTGTGTTTTCCAGCAGAGTCTTGGGTGTGTTGGGTCTGTTGATGATTTCCACCAGATGTGGGAGAACCATGCCAACATAAGGCTGCATCTCTGCACCTAGAAACACACAGTGGAGCAAATTACCCAGTGTCTGACAATATTGGGCCACCTACAGTGCAAATGTCATGATGACAGTCACAATGTTACAGTTTTGAATTTAAAAAGCAAATACAGACAAACTGTTCAAACTGTGGCTAATCGCCAACTTGAGCAAGAAACAAATTGAGAGAAGATTAAAGGGCTTTTATAAATATCTAACCAAGGCCATAGTAGTCTATTAAAATTAACCCAAGTTCATAATTATCCATATCCATGATCCATTAACTTTTTAATTACTAAAAACAGAAATTATAAAATGTTACAATGGGCATCTTTTAGTTGCTGAAAAACATGTTGACAATGCCCTCACTTAATATTATGTAACAAGTAATTCAAACTATGGTTCTATCCATATGTACACTGTTCATGCACGTAATCACTCACTTATGTAACGGGACTGCAAAGCACTAAAAAAATTCATGTATGCGTTTTGATTTACTGTTGACCTGACATGGTTAAATACCACACAGTATTCTGTCCTGTGCCAAAGGCTTATACGTTCTTTTGCACTAAAACAAATGTTGCTGGACTAAACTGCCTCTTAAAAATCCCAAAAAAGGTCAGAGAGTCAAGTCTCTATATCCCCTTAAGAAAAATCTCTTTAGATTTTGCACTCTTTGGTCGCTCACCAGAACTTTCCCTTGTTTTGCTGCTGACATTTGTGCCTAAAAAGAGATCACACACAGTGTCACTGGGCTGACAGGATCTGGCACAATGATTTACCAGGCATGCATGCCAAACACACAAGTTCAGTGTGCAAACATGGTGAGGTTGTTTTCTTTTTGGAGTGTGTTAGTCCATTTCACGGCCGGGGTACCAAACAGGTTATTCTTTGGTAACCAAACAAATAATGTTGGTATCACCAAGTACCAATTCATGTTGAGTCATTTTGTGACAAATTTTGGGTCATTGGAGTGCATTTTTAGAGCCTATACAAAGAGAGTGCGACCAGTTACCCCTGCAGTCTGTTCACGTCACAGTGAGTCAGGGCAATGTTAAGCTGAATTGGTACCCAAACCCATTCATGGCACGAGTGTTACATCAGACAAGAGGTGAACATCACACTGCATGATCCATTTTCACCATCAGGCAGTTCGGCCAAAATCCCAAATGCATTCACCCATAGCCCAGAATTCAACACAACTTTCCTCAAGGTGAACCTGTATGGTATACATCACCCTGCTCCATCCTTGAGACCTTCAATTTGGGTTAATAAAAAAATTACCTCCAAAAACCAGGAGGGGGACCATCAGACAGAAAGAAACCTCAGGAAGAGCAACAGAGGACAAATCCTTCTTCCAGAACAGCCAGACATGCCATAAATGTATGTCCTGAATTTATTAGCATTAATCTAAATCTAAACTAATTTAGATTAAAAATCTAATATATGTTAGTGTTGTAAAACATCAGTTCGCATTTGTTACACTGAATCACTCACAAGCTTCCACACATGTAAATCTGCATGCCAGCACTCAACCGCAGCTGCGAGAGCAACATATGGTTTGTGATATCTGGGTCGGAAAATATTAGGATCAAAATGCATCATTTTGGTCACTGAACTGGATGCTTCATCCAGACACTAAGCTTGTGTTTTCAGTGAATCAAACCATATGCTAATTAAAGAAAATTTAGGGGGAAAAAAAAACCACTCACCCATTTGCATGGAGATCTCTCCAATGGCCCAGGTGGCATTGTTACACACAGAAATAAACTCTGGGTTCAGGTTTAGTCCCAGGATGGGCATGAACTCAGCTGGGTGGAGAGGATGGACACACACGTGTTACAAAACAAACTGACATTTAATGATTTACACATAATCAATAATTATCCCTCAACTAAATTATAACAGTCTAACAATGCTGGATACCCCCTGGTGGCTAGAAAATAGAAGTCAGGTGCTGTAAATTCAATATGCCCGAGTTAAGCTCACTCACCAATACAGGGCTTCACATGCAGGAAGCACGCCTTGGTGAGATCACCCAGCAGAGCGAAGGAGCTTTGCCTCACCTCAGGCATCGTATCCTGCAGTACAAACCACACATCTTAGTGTTGTGGTCTGAAATTATGTCACATCCATAAAAATATAATATTATGAAAAAAGGACAACAAAACACGCTGTCTCATACCTGCATGCATTGGAAAAGCAGGGTCATGATGTTTGAGCGGGCCACCAGCTGTTCCACATGACCCCCCAAACCCTCAGCCAGCCCGCTCAGCAGATCCAGGGCCACAATCATAAAATCTTTGTCAGGAGCCTCGTACTGGTCTGGATGCTGGTTATACATCTGTACACAAAGTATGGATATGCATCAAGTCCTCCTATTTGTCTCTGCAGAATGATTGCAACTGTACAAGATTTTTATTTTGTGTTTGTGTTCTCACCATGGCCTGAGCTAGTGTCTTCTGGACTAGAGTGACACAGCGCTGGTAGACAGGTTCACAGTAAGGCAGGAACCCACTCTGCAGGGCAGTGGCTACTGACGACAGACACTGGAAGAACAAAGCAGGTGATTCATGGAAAACAGTATTTTTTTTACAAATGGTCTGAAAACAGTCAAAATCTGCAAACAGTGTCATCATTTTTTGATGGGAGAGAGTCTTAAAGTTTTGCTTCCTGTGTTATTTTCGTGTAAAAGGATGGTCTGGAAATAAATTATCTATGTCCTTTAGACAGCTGTTTTACCAGAAATGAACCATAGAAAATGTTCTGTCAAGTATTGGGGAGTACAATTATTAACAAAAGGGACAAACACAGGCAGACCAGTCTGCCTACATTCATGTGTGTAACCTGCATGCAAGCACAGTGGCCCTGAATGCAGCGTGCAATGTGTAATATCTGGATCAGAAAATATTAGGAACAAAATGTATCATTTTGTGTCAATGAGCTGGGTGTTTCATCATATCCAGACACTTCGCACTGGTTTACAGTGAGAGTAAACATTGAAGGGCATGATCAAAAGTGTTCAGAGTTTTGGTTTAGTAAGCAGACATTAGACAACAACTTCTCACCTCTAGTAGTGGGAAGAGATCCTTGTCTTCGTCTTTCAGCTCATTCCACTTGGCAATAAGGGGGGGCATCAACTTCTCAATGTACTCCTGAGAAACAACATCAATTTTTACAATCAGGAGCTACCTCACTTAACAGAAAGTTAATTTTTCACTGAATTAAAAGAGAAGATGGACATAATTCATACATACTTATTAGCATTATTATGTTGTTTGTATCATTCACAAAAATATAAAGTGTAAAATAAATGTGTGGTATCTCATCTGACTCTCAGCAAGAAAGCAAATTTCTGAAAAATAATTGTGGCTTAACTTAAGCTTTAATCACAGCAAAAATAAACTATCACACCTTTTTTATGAGACAAATCGATTAAAGAAAATCACTGCTCTCAGTATGATCTTAAATGTGGTTAAAACACAAACTACAGGTCCTCGTTTCACAGGCACTTACAGGCTGATTTAGGTGGTGACCCACTGAATCTGCCAGGGTCCCTATGGCATCATAGAGAATGAGGAGATTCTTGTGCTGGTACTTCCCAAAGGCAAACACAAGCGTGTCCAGGATAAAGCTCAGATAGGGCACCAGCTCTGTGCATGCCTCCTCCTCCAGGGTTGCAAATGCACTGAAGGAAACAAAATGGAGGACATGCAAGCACATCAGTATTTATCTGTCTGTTTATTTCTATTTCTTACAACCTAGGCATGATAGACGTGGGATGTGGATCAGAAACATTATGGGAACAAAGTGTATCACTGTTAATCAATGAGCTGGGATTTTCATCATATCCACGTATGGAGGAGGGGAGGAGCTGAAGCCGCTCACCTGCATGCTGCCTCCTGCACTCTCTTGTTGCCATCCAGGATGCGTTTAAGAAGCTCTGTCATGAGGGGTTTGAGGTAGGAGTCGGGGGGCTGGGAGACCACCCAATGTGCATAGCGACTCAGGGTCCAGCAGGCAATGGAGCGCACCAGGGCCTTTTTGTCACATAGACACTGGATGAGGTGGGGGATCAGCTCTGGCAGGTAGGGCACCATGCCCTGCATGCAGCCTGAAGCATGGAGAGGAGTCAAAGAGAAAATAATGAGAGAGATTGGTAAGTTACAGCAAGAAAAGGTCCAAATGTAGCATATGGCAGGGCTCTGTACAGTCAGTAGGAGAAAATGTTGCTATTTTTTTTTACCAGGAGTAGTTGGAAGTGTTAATAATATAGATTTACTAACAGTGGAATTTAAACAGTTGACCTGTAATTAGTTTTGAGAAAGAAAAACCTGATAGCTTGTAGGACTCAACCAACATGAGTTGTTACTGTTACTACTGTATGTTACAAGGCTATGAAGTATGAGTTGATGAATTAATAAATAGAAAAAATAAGTGGGGACTGAGAGAAAAACTGCACTGCTGTCCGGGAGCGTAGCAAGCTTTGGAAAATCTGGATCAGAAAATATAGGAACTATGGGTATCATTGTAAATCAATGAGCTGGGTGTTTCATCATTTCCAGATTCAAGATGGGCTACTGGAAACTGAGTACAGTAAAATATGAATGTGGTGTAAATATTTTATTTTCATCTGATTACACGGACAACGGGTCCACAGTTGGGTTGTTGTCCGCCATTTACAAGGATGATGCTCCTCTTCTAATGATTGAATAAAAATGTGCGGACTAGCTTAAGAGAAAGCAGCAATTGCTAAATATAACCAAATGAAGTTATGTCCTACCAGATTTTAAGTGGGTAAATGAAATATGTGGGGGACACTGAACATGTGCTTTGGGCCCATGGCTCCACTCAAGTCTTTTATTTCTTTACTGAAGTTTTACTAAAATGGAACAAATATAGCTACTGTAGCATCATTGATACCAAATCTATAATCTCTGAGTCTTACCCTCAGCTATGGCCCCCAACACTAGGATGCCAGACTCCTTGATGACCCAGTCTGGATGGAAAAGCAGGCCTTTCAGTAGCGGCAGGAGGTGGGGGAGCAGCTCGTCACGAAACACATTCGCCAGCACGTCCAGTGCTGCAGCAGAACACTTTCCTGCATCAATGAGAACAGACCAGTTACAAAAACTCTTACACCACCAGTCTGCTGGTCATCGGTTTTACACGCAACCAGACAGCAGAAGGCATTTCAATATATAAAAAAAAAAGATTTACTTGAAATCTGAGCTTTCCAAATAAAGTGTCCTAAAAGAGACCTAAATGACTGGAGATGCTGTGCAATGGATACAGCATTAAATCAGAGCCTGACAAACTCTTCAATAGCTGGCAAAGTCACCCGACTGTGCCTGCAAGCATTTGGGTAAGTCTAAGTAACTGCATTTCTCGATCACTCACGCAGGTTCCAGTCAGAGAGAGTGTCGTCATCATCGTCGTCATCTTCTTCAATGTCCTCGCCCTCCTCACCCTCCCCTCCTTCATGCTGCAAGGTGACAGTGCGCGACTTGTGGAAACGGGGCTTGATGTCCTGATCACTGTCTGGAACTGCTTCGTCCTCCTCAACGTCACCCTGGAAGGACACACACATTTTACATCGACTAAGTTACATTACAAGACAGAGGGCTCATTTCTTAATGATAAGGTATTGTAAAATAATACATAAGAGAGGGCTCACCTTCAATAGTATGATGTCTATTTCTGAGTACTTCATCCCATTTACCAAGATCGGTATCAGTCTGTAATTATGGGAAAAGATAGAGACTTGCTTTGTGAAACAGCAAACAAATCTTACGAACAACTTGATAAGAAGGGATTGATTCTGCGTTGAATTATCACAGATCTTTCACAGTTGATGTAATAATATATTGATAGAAGTTCATGATGATTATTTATTGCATCCTGCAATACCAACACAGAACACACATTACAACAAAAGTAGCAAAGATGCTACTCACTGCACCAGGTGTCCGGACAGCATCTCCTTACAGATGGGCTGCTCTGCTAAAGTCAACCAAAACTCACAGGCCTCCAGAGCCACGTTCTCATCGGGGTCCTGAGTTCTCTGTAGCATGTACTGCAGCAGACCAAGAGAAAAATGTGTGTGATACTTCAGTGTGAGCCGGCACAATATTCAAAAGTTATTGTGAGTTGGAAGAATTTATACTCAGATTAAAAAAAAAGAAAAAAAAAGAAGCTAAGAGTTAAATCTGGATCAGAAAATATAGGAACTATGGGTATCACTGTAGATCAATGAGCTGGGTGTTTCATCATTTCCAGAGGCAAGGAGTCAAATATGAATGTATTTAAATTTCTCCCACACGAAACTACATGGAGGTATAGGAGGTCCACAGCTGATTGGGTGGTTCTCTAACACTTACCTGGATAATGCTGTGCATATGGGGGATGAGGCGGTCAATGCGGACCTCCAGTAACATGACCAGGGCTCGGCACACATTTTTCCGGACCTCAGAGTCTTCATCTGCTGCCAGCGCAAACAGGCTCTATGAGAGGACGAGAAGAGAATCAGTCAGGATTGGGACAAACAAAAAAATGTGTCCCATACAATCAGGGAATGAAAAACAACTCTTTCTGGTCTGCTATTCACACACGGTTCACCTCTATGAAGGTGTCAATGTTGTCCATTAGGGCTTGGGCTCGTCCAATGATGAACTGGTTCACACAGGCTATAGCATGAGACCTGCAGGATGAAAGCAACATGTTAGCAGTCAAGTCAAATAAAGAGGAGGTGAATTGTTAAATGAAATGAGCGCACACTTAGGGTTCATACAGGGGAAATTATTGAACCATCTTATTACAGTGAAAACACTGAATTCATGTATAGCTACTAGATTTTTCCTGAAAATAAATTATCATTTTTATGCATTTAGCATTACCCAAATTAGTCCTAAAAAAATTTGAAAAATTTATGTTTTTTTTTTGTTTTTTGTTTTTTTTAAAAATTATATTTTTTCGGGCTTTTACACCTTTATTGATAGGACAGCTGAGATATCGGACAGGAAACAGGGAGAGAGA
>JAQMCX010000021.1:12926198-12959575 GCA_029814765.1 Acanthurus leucopareius | reverse complement strand
TTCTCTTAGCACTGAAAGTAAAACAAGACTTGTTTCTAAAATAAAAGCCAATCTTCACTTTAAGCTTCCTGACCAAAATTTTAATATGTACATTAAATGAAAGCTTGTCATCTATCCATAGAAGGGGGCTAAAATTATCGATTAATTTTTCAGGGGGTTGTACTGCAGATCTTGTAAGTTTTTTTGTTTTTTTTTTTTAAATTAAAACAGTGTTTTTAGTAAAGATTCATAGACGTACTTTTACCAGACTGTTTTGTTCTGTTAGTGACACGCTGTTAGACAAGGTAAAAATAGTGTTATATTGTGGCCTTATGTGTTGTTACTGGGTGGTATTCTCTCATATATGGCCGTATGATTGTAATGGAACTGTGTTGGCATATATTAAGCCATAACCCACCCGCATGGCTCCGCTGTTATTTAAGCGTATTGAACTGTATTTAAAGTTAAGAACTTTTAGCCAGCCTAACCAATATTAAAATAGTTTATTCAATCACATAAGACAGCCCTCTCATCAAACGTACATTTTAAAAAGTTTAAGGTGCAACAATGTGAACCAAAAAGAGAATAAGGAAATTTGCTTAAATTTGTGTTATGTTAACATGTACATTAACTGGTTTCAATACAGCCTGAGTTCTTGTAGCCTTGTAGTTTTTAAATAAATTTCACAGGTTAAAGAGAATGATTTAGAGATGTATCAATTCATTAACTCATCTGGCAGCTAAAAAGAGTGTAATTTTTTTTTAATTCTGATCAGACTTCAGTATTTTGCTTCATCAGATGACAATTCATGTGTATCAGCAGGTGCTACCCCTGTTAGTGACTGATATTTTCTTAGTTTGGATACTTTACATTTGGGTGCTAATCTGCATTATGTGTTAAATATAAAGAGAGAAGAGCCCACTGCACATTCAGTAAAATGTTAGCTTGCCTGTGCAGTCTTTTTATTTTCCATCTTTGGTTACCACTCTTGGTCTATAACCTCATACCAAGTAAAAAAAAAATCAAATAAACAAAAGAATTAAAATGAAAAGTAACAAAAACAGGGGATTATGCCTGAGGCGTACAAAAGGTTTAATGAATGCTGTTACACTTAAAGCATCATTTGCACTTCAATCATAGTAAAAGTGGAGGAAAACAGGTTTGCTATCCAGCCATGAGGAGACAAGTTTTTCAGGAGAGAAATTCTTTAATGAATCTGTTGGCACATTGTCTAGATATGGTAGGAAAAAACATTAATAAAATGTAGCCAAACAAAATAAAAAAACAAACAATTGCCAAAGGTGGGAGCCAGTGAAAAGCGAGGAGAGACTTACTGACTTTTATTTGCTTTGATAGACAAACCTCTCCCATGGCCTAAGTCTGCTCCTAAGGTCCTGCAAAAAGAAGCTACAGCAGCCAGCACATTTAAAAAGGAAATATAACACATATCCAAGGATTTCCATGAGTCACAGTGGTGACATCAAGAAACTTCCAGTATTTCCAGAGCAGTTGGCATGAAGTGTTTTTCATAACCAGATGTGCATGGTTCTTCCTCTGATGAGCTCCAACAATCCTTTCTGTCCTCCTCCTCCTCATCTGAGTCAACCATTTTACTGTACGCAGTCTTTCTTTCATATTTGTGGTTGGTCTTCTGGCACCCCTCTGTAACAGCATCCTCCCTCTGGTCATCTTGGCAGTCCATCTGTGAGGTCCTCTCTTCCACCACTGCCCTAGTTAACTTCTCAGTGTCTGAGGTTTTTTCCAGAGAAGACTTGGAAGCCCAGGGCTTGATTTCCAGAATTTCTAACAGAGAGATCTCGGGTTGTTGCTCATTGACGGTAATGCAGATCCAAGTCATGGGGTCATTAATCTACATGGAGATAACACAGAGGCCATTTTTTATTACGATAACACAGTAACAAACAAGGACACAACCACAATAGTGTGTATTTGTATTGGGGTAAGCAGTTCATGGAGGAGCAGCATAATAATGGCATTAACTGGGATCAACATATATATGAATATGAACCCTTTTCTGATATTAGTCCACAGTTTACAAAAGACACACAAGTCCTTATGTTCAGTCATCCTCTCACCTGCTGCTTCTTCTCTTTGAAAATGTGGCTATTGCGAGGATCTGGCACTTTACCCAAGTTACACAGCACCAGTGGACACCCCTTGTTTAGTACTAGATAAGCACTGGCAGACAGAAAGGAATAAAAATATATGAGAGAGCCACAATACTCTTGACGATCATTTTACAGAACAAGATTGTTGAGACTTTTAATTAATATTATCTTAAAACCCTATTCTATTCACACAGTTTCAGCAACTCAATACCAAATAACTTTTTTTTATTATAAAAGCATTTCTGATGTTATTTCAAATAAACTCAGAATGAAATGCAATAGTTTTAGCTCACAGTTTTTATCAATTAAAAAAAGAGCACAACTGTGATGTAGTACTTCTTAAGATCAGACAGACATGGGAGAATAAAGTTTCAACAATAAAGCATAAGTAAAAACAAGTTGAATTAAATGATCATCTTACCTGACTATAACAACGATGCATACTAAAATCGTACATATTATCCCTGAAATGACAAGGCCCTTTGCTGAAAGAGAGAGAAAAATGGGATAGGAGAAATAAATTACTTAGGCTAGTGATAGGGACTCACCTACTATGCTGTGAGAAATATCCAAATACTCTTAGAAATTCTTAATAAGACATCTTAAGTTAGGCTCTTTATACTGGATGAGGAAAATTTGTTACAGTACCTAAATAGTCCTTTGTGTTGAACCTCAGGGTGGTATTTTCTCCCGGCCCTTTTGCAGTCACAGCCTTTATCCACACCTCGTAGTTCTGTTCTGGCCTGAGATCAAGCAACTGGAAAGTTTTGTTTTCATGTTGTGGGGAGGCACTCACATTGTACACTAGGAGATACAGATTGCATAGAGTGAGGTCAGGTAATCAGAGAATAGTTAACAGGGCAGCTCTCAGAGCACTTGGACACACTTGGAGCACTTGCACTTTGAGCTAACGACTTATGCAACATGCTAACCTGTTCACAATGAGCTTGCTGATGTCTCACGGATCTAATGTGTTGCATTTTTTGCCATTTTAGTTTAGTATGGTAGCATGCTAACATTTACTGATCAGAACTTAACACAGTGTACAGCTGCAGCTGATGGGGATGTCATTAGTTTAAAAAGGTATTAAGTTATAAATTAAAAACATGAGTATTTCAAAATTTTGACCAAATAAAAGTTGAGTTCTTTCTAAAGTTAGAATTAGAACTCTTCCTGAAGGGGACATTTATATATGTACCACATTTGTGGCAGTCCCATAGTTGTTGAATTTTACTTAATAGCACAAATATGTACTCAATGGTGGATCACAATAGTAATTATGATAAATACGAGATTGATGAAAACTTTGACCTGCTGGTGATTATTGATTATTGGTGAGGATCACCAAAACCAGTTGGATTTTTCCTGTCGGAGCTATAAATGTTTGTACAACATTTAATGGAAATCAGTCTGTAAGTTGTTGAGACAGACTAAGAAGTAGACCGACTAACACTGCCTTCCATGAAGCCTTGTCACTAGCATAACAAAAATAGTGTAATGACAAATAAATTTGATCCATTGTCATGACACAATAATTTGAGTTTCTTATTTTTCCTTTACAAATTATTAAACCAAACTATACAATTTTGATACGTACCATTTTGTCCTTTCACTCCTACTTGGTAGTAAAGGATCAACCCATCCTGCTCGGCGAGAGGTACTTGTTCCCACTGCAGGGTCACATGAGTGTCAGCAATGGATAACACCTTAAATGATTTGACTTTGGAGGGAGCTGAAAAGTGAATAAGAAAGGGACATAAGGATTTTAAGTTTATTTTCCATTTGATATGAAGAGAGGTAAGCGGTCAAAAAGAAATAAAAAGAAAAAAGCAAAAATAAAAACTTTTGAAAAGGAGGTCCAACAACAAAGCACCAGTACTTACTTTTTTGATCAGAATATCCAATTTTTGATGAAAAGTGATGGACTTCACTGCTGTGTGATACTGTGAACAGGGACACTTTGTAGGGTGTGTACTTTTTAAATTGACCTGAGGGTGGAGACACACAGCCAGTTTGAAAACCAAAAAGTCCCTTGAGTTTTCAAAAAATCAAAGTTAAAAGTTGAATATCTAATCAGTGACAATCACCAAGTGGCAATTCCTTCAAATTAATATTCTCAAACATTTTCTTGGGTGATTCAGCTAGATATTAGAAATGTTACAGTAAAATTAATCTTTTCAAATCAAACAGACCTTTAAATGTTGCTGTTGTTTGGTTTTTGTCCACTCTGATCCAGTCAAATCCTTGCCCAAGCTGGCATCTGACTTGTTTGTATTGCACCACATATTCCTTCAGGTTGTGAGATAGTTGAGAGTGTAGATCCCATGAAACAGTGAGGTTCTCTTCATCCATCATGAGGTACAAAGCTTGTTCAACTTCCTTTTTTCCTTAGCAAGAGACAAATACTTTGTTAGTTCTGCTGAGCCACAGGAAAAGGAGGAACTCAAACAAAGGAAATAGGAGATAAGATGAAATAAATAATAATTGCATGCAATTTTCCAGCAACAATCACTTCAAAACAGCAACCACAACCTTAACTTATAGCTCTCCATAGATTTTCATAGTCTGGACACTTGATACCTTCTGCTTGTAAAGTGAGGTAAGAAGGCATGGTGGGACCATGAGCATTGTAAGCTGATACACTGACTGATGATGCACCCTTTGAGGTGAGGTAGCATTGCATGGAATCACACACTAACTGGCCCCCAGGCTCAGCTGTGGACACATTCACCACCGCTGCACTGCCATTGCTGTAAGACAGTTTGACTTCATATGCCAGAATGAGACCGCAAGCCTGAGACACAGGAAGCCTCTGGATGGGATGAAGACATGGATAGCGGTGGGATGAGTTTACATAAACAGAGACTCCACCTTGTTATTTCAACGAGAGTCGTGATAGTAGGTGGTCTGTTTCATGTACCTTCCAGGTGAGAACGCAGTCTGAGCTTGCAGGAGTTATCCCACAGTCCCTCCATACATTAAGAGCTCCAACAGGGGCTGTACAACAGAACAAAAACATACCACAAGAAGGAGAGAAAAAGGAGAGAAATAATGTTAAAATTCAAAACCAGCACTTATTTGTGTAACTCTGTGGTTTAAAGTTTTGGTATAGGATTCTTTTTTTATTTGTTTAGTAGGGGAACAACTACAAGGTTTTTTTTTATTATATTCTATTTAATTTTAGTTAATCTATGTAGAGTTACTGCCGCCATACTTTGCATTTTAAAACGAAAGAATAAAATAAAATAATAAAATAAAATAAAAATAAAAAGATTTATTCACAGATTAGATCAAATGAGTGGATGGATACCACACTCCTGTGTTTGTACATTAAATCAAGCGGATAAGCTTAGAGAAGTCAAAAGGTAACCAACTGGGCCCATCAGCACATATCATTATAAACATCTAACTTTTTCAAAAGTTTCTGTCACGCCAAACTTAGTAACCATGTTAAAAATGACATTACTTGTTTCTGATCCATCGACACTGTGGCTTTCACTCCAGTCGCTCATTGGGCCTTCACCACAACTACAGCGCACTTGAACCTCATGGGCTGTGCAGGGCTGAGGACTCTCAAGTGTATAACTGCCAGAGTATCCAGGATCTTCCTGTGCATAATGAGATAAAAAACAAGGTTTAGCATGTAGTCAGTTGATCAAGCTCCGAATCTATCAACATTTTTAATGTTTTTCTGACAAGATTATTCCTGAGTTTGTTTCAGGAAATAAATTCACTTACCACTATCAACACCTCACTCTCAGCATTCTCCATTACAAAATGTGGACTATGTTGGGTGGGAAAAAAGGAACTCGTGAAAGACAAAACTTAAACCAAAATCACCTCATGCCAGACTTGATCTTCCTCAATCCGATGTCGGACCTGACAGTATCCCATAGAGTGTGGATCAGTGCAGGTGTAGTTCCAGGAAATATCCTCATCGCTTGATGTGACTATAGGTGGGGGTGGCTTGACTAGAAGTGTAAATGTAAAATAAAATACTGTTTTAATCAAAATTGACAATTACTTATCAAAACACACAACAGGTTCGTTTGCTTTTTTTTCATTTAAACTGATATATTGGTTATTTTTTCTGGTTTACAGAGAGGCATGAGGTACTAATCCATCACATTGTACAACTACTGGTAATGGCAAGTTGTAAAGTTATCTTATTATTATTATTATAACTGTATTTGTTGTTGTTGTTGTTGTTATTGTTTTCAATGGTGTCTGACTCACTGATATTCTCTGTATTGATCAGAATCTCTTCAGATTTGGCAGAACCATGCTGGTTATTCGCCTGGACCCAAACATGCAGTGTAGTAGGGATGGATAAATGTTCACGATGGATATACCCACTTGAACCAGTTTCACTGGTCACATGTCTCTCCCTAGAAGATAAAAAAAAGAAAAGAAGAGCAAATAAATTCTGATTTTTCCTCCTAAAGTGAGAATATTATTGTCATCAAAGATTTAGTTGTCAGATCACCAAAACATGACATGTTTTGGCCCTTACTCGCTATTTGGTGTCTTCCAATGCAGGCTGTAGGTGGTGGGGATCTGAGGTTCCTGGATTCGGTTCCAACTACAGTGAATATTAACCAATTGGTTTTTCTCATCAAATGGGATATAACACTCAGGAGAGGGAGGAGCAAGAGTGCCTGGAGAAACTAATAAAGGAGAATTAAGACAATACAGTTTCTTGAAAATTTAAAAAAAAAACTGTTGAAACTGAAAATTTTTTCAAGGTCTGAATTAGGAAGGTGTGCCAAATAAACTGGAAACATAGCAAACTGCACTCTTATCATTACATCTTAACACCACATGGGTCAGGATATTTTTTCTGAAGACAACACTTTGACACCTTATACTAAGGGCTCTTTTCTGTCTGAAACAATACATGCAGATCTATTAGACAATTACATGGAGTACAAAACAGTAAAATTTAGGTTGCACAGTTGCACATAACCACATGAAATTGAAAAATGAGCCACAATAAGGAAATTGCTGACCCACTCTGGCAAGCTTCCAGGATATCATGAACCACAAAAATGAATTACCAAAGAACTAAGGCAAAAGCTACATGTCCTTGACCTAAAAATAAGAAAATACACACTAAACCTTGCTATAAAGGTTCTACCCTAATTCAACATGGCTCCAACATGGCTCCAACATGGCTCTATCAGCTTCTTTAGATAGGATACCCTTGCTGGACCTGTTTTTTTATTTTCTTGAAAACTTTTTAATGATGATTAAAAACAAAGTAGTTTCATAAAATATTTTGAATACATGGAGACAAAACAAGAAACTGGAGGGATATGGTAAGCGTTTTTCATATCAACTCCTCTACTGAAAACCCAGACCTTCCACTTGGCCTTTTGGGTTGGACGAGCCGATTGGAGCTGCTGGGGCATCAGTAAAGTGTTTGAAAACATGGTTCAGGGAAACTCAATCCCCACAGTTCAGCAAGTATAAATCTAGTTTGGTAATACCAAAAATCATTTCAAAATTTTATTCGGCCTCAGTTAAAAGGGGTTCACTGTTAGACTAGATATCTCCCCTGCAGGTTCCGTTTTTTATTGTTTATTGATAAATTGCTTGTTAATAACGTGTTAAGTACCATTTAAATATAGGTGCCAAGAGTTGTCTACTGAGACTAAATGATAGGTTTCTGTTGATTTTTGATAGCATACTCTGCTGCCCTGTCTTCAGAAATGTATCTTAGTCAAGTCACTAATAAGGTGCTACACTACATCAGTGGCTACATACTGTGACAAGTATAAATTCTTTTGTAGCTCTCTGCAAAACTTTAAAGATTGTGGTAGTGGTTTATTGTAATTTTATACCATCATTTTTCACTGCTTTGTTTAAAAAGTTGAAAATTAACTTTGAGCAAATTAAGTGTAAAATCTCAATCATGTTTTTTTTTGTTTTGTTTTTTTGTTTGTTTGTTTTTTTGTCTCTGCGCGTGGTTTGGCAGGATTAATTTAACAGTTATAAAAGCCAGACAAAATAAGAAGAAATGAGGCTTGTATATCCTTTCCCCGCAAAAACACATACAGCTTTTTTTTTTCTTTTCATCACAAGACTTTCATCTTTGCCCACTTCTTTTCTCGTAAACCTGAGACCTACTCTTTTCACTCAAATCAATTCAGCGTCCATACAGAGCATGCTGCAGGAAGCGTAATGTAACGTATGCAGGAAATTAGCACGTAGATGAGTCTGGTTCTTACGTACTTTACCCTTCCTTAGTCCCTACCACTTCCTCTTCAGGGTAGTCCGTTATGAATCGGTTTAAGTTAGTAAGAGAAATGAAAACCTCGTAAAATGAGCTGTCCTCCCCTTATGACGAGCAGTGAAGTATGAAGCGTGAAATTAACAACATACCTAGGCAAAGTAGAAACAGGAGAACCCACATCATATTAGAGAGCGTAAACCTTAAAAAACGTACCTGCTAGATTAAAACAATTTGGCAGATTGGACAGCAAGATGGACAAAAGCCATCTGGTCTGAAGTGCGTCCATTTCATTTCAATAAGTCCTCTCGTGCCTAGAGGAAACACGCACACATATATAGGCTTATATATTCACATAAGTGACTTACAAACAATCTACCGGCCAAGGTAGATATGGCCTGTTATTGCTTAAATACACTGTTTTTTTGTAAATTTTTGACCCAGAATTTGTACGTCAAAAGCTGCAAAAAGGACCAACATGTGGAGAATACCGTTATATAGCCTATCAATACATACCGACAGTTTATGTGTCAGAGAAATACATTCCTATGGCATTAACTTAAACGTAACCAACCTAATAACAAAGTGGTATAGCTGGTACATGGAAACAGGTAAACATGGTATTCAAAGAAAATGTACCTCCGAATATTACGTATTTTGTAAAAGAAGCCAAATCCGGAGTCGGTGTTTAAATACAGTTCTGTCTCGTTACATCGAGTTGTTATATCAAGTTCTACATGCTATCATTCAACCAAAAGTATAGGTTAAATTATTTACCTCATCACGAGACACACTGAGGTTCCCATCGTGCATCATACAGCGATGCAGAAAAACAAAAAAAAAGAAGTGTAAGTTTGCCATGAAGTTGCGATTCTTCAGGAAAGTAACTTGCTCCGCCCAAATCTCACTATTGACGTTAGAACCATTGTTAGAACATAAAGCGCACGCGCGCGCGCGCGCGCACACGCCCCCACAAACTGGCACAACCACTCAGCCTACAGCGGTGAAGTACATGTTTCTGAAATCGCACATTCCTGCACTCTGGTTGCTGTGCGCTCAGACACGTGTGCGTGACGTTTAGGCTCCTCGACATGTCGACTTTTATCACGAGGAATCTTTTTGAAATTTGAATAAGCTCACCCTAATGATGAGACAGTGACTGATGCAGTGATCTGAAACAATGATTGTGACTTGTTGTTATTCATTTTATTTGAGTTGTTGCCAATTTTATGCTAGGCTCCTTCACAATTCAGACAGTTTTTTGACAGAAGTAGATTAAGTTGTTTTTTTTTATTAAAAGATATATAATGACACGCTAATGAAAAACAAAGCATTGTCTATAGATTAAATCAGTGGTTCCCTGACGTTTTGGCTTCTGACTCTTTATAAAAAGAGTTGAGTCCTCTTTTCTATACCTCCTTATTACATTCCTCAATAGTGCAAATGTTCTCTGATCAAACTGTGTATAAAGTGAAAAACTAGCTCCATGTCTAAACCACTACAGTACTGAATATAGATTGAAGCATAAAAAGTCTTTAACATCATTTAAACCAATAGTTATTCTAGTTACTTCAAAGATTTTTTTTTTTGGCAGATACTTTAACTTTTGATATTTTAGAGGTTTTTTTCCCTCATAATACTTATGTATTTTCATATAATTATAAAAGTGGAACTCTAACTGAGGATGAAGTTTTATCACATTATTATTATAGCATTTTTACTTAAGAAAACAATCTGAATATTTCCCCATTAATTAAAACAGCAGTTTCTCATGTCTTTAGAGAAGTGTGATGATGCACAAAATGCATATATAGAAGGACATGTGCTGTATATTTTTAAGGTAGAGTGAAATTATTTATAAGCCTTGGTAGCTGGGGAAAGACAAGATTTTACAATGCACAAAAAAAGAAAATAATAATAATAAAATTCTTATAACACAATTTTTTTATTATTAGTCTGAACCTTTAACTCATTTAGTGTGCAATAAACAAATGCAAAACACCAACAACAGACTTACAATTTTCAATCAAGATAAGACATTTGTACTCATTTTGAGGTTACTACAATTAAACTTAACCCTCCAAGAATCTGTTGTTACAATGGTTATGATAGTAGTTATAAAGGAACAGGAAAAAAGCTTAGTATAAAACTGAATAATCAAGGCTGTTCATTACAAAGCAAAATATTTTTAGCAGAATTGTAAATCAACATTTTGAAAACATGGCAGCCCTTACAATACATATCGTACATACAAGAAAAAATAAAACAACAATTCAGACAATTCATATAATGGGTTGACTGCGAGACACTTAATAAAAAATTACCAGAGATTCAAGAGAAATGAAAAAAAAAAGATGAGTGTGTGTGTGTATATTTGTGCCTCTGTTTGTGTACCCTAAGTATTAACTATGTCTGCTGAAGCATTAACTCAGATGACAAAAGCTAACTCTCAGCAAAGGGAGCTGATCTCACTCTTGCTGCAGCCCCACTTGCAGCAGGCGTTAGACAGGCCCACCACCACATCCCGGCCCTTGCGGTCAGCTTTGCGAAGGGCTTCCAGGATCTCCTCGGTAATGAAAGATCGAGCCGGCCTGCTGAACACTCCCTCCTGTTCATCTCTCGGTGTGAAACTTAGATCTCTGTTCCTTTGGAGGAGACTCTCAACCACAAAGTTGTGGCTCAAGCCCTCTGAAGACTCCTCCTGATGGGAGCTGAATGGGTCTTCTGAGACATCTGATTGGGTAAAATAGGCAAATGAAGCATGATAGAATAGTCCTTTCCATTATCAGTGGTGTCAATAAAACAACTGATAGAGACAGCATGGTGTAGGAGGAAACTTTCAAAAGACCCAGGGATATTTTTCTGGGAAATGCTAGTGCCAAATTTACCTTGCTTACAATCTATAGGATGTGACATGTGGCATAAAGTTGTTTCAAGGTCAAGGGATCAAAATTAAATTTTCCTTTTAAAAAATGTATAGGTAGCTCAGCAAAATACATCTAATGACATTGTTAATGAGAATGTCAAACAACATCAGCATTAAAATAATAATATATTTACTAATCTTCTGTCAATGTACTCTTAAAAATACACAGTCAACAAATGAATGCCTAATATTAATGGTAGAGACATCACAAAGACAGTAATGGTGATAAGCCTCTCACCTACCTACACTCCTGACTGACCGTCTCCACCGCGAGCCTCCACAAGTGAAGATGACTGCTCGGATGAACTCACGGCCACATAGCTTGACCCCATATGTTGGGTCATCTATGGGCTGAACTCCAGCCACCAGCAGACATACAGCAAACACAACAGATTTCCACATGGCACCTCAAGAAAATAAAGCTGAGTAGAAGTGGATAAAATGACAGGTGATACTTTACTTCTGTCAGCACGTTGCTTTCCGTCTCACCGTTTGCATGAGCAATGACTTTAGGTGACCCAGGCGTGGTTTATAAAGGGGTTTGCAGTCCTGCAAGGGAGACATGCACCCTGCGCATGTAGGCCTTTTCTGAGAGAAGAGCAGATTTGAATAACAGATAGTCAGAGACCTTTATGGGTACAAAAAGCGGACCAAAGGTGGTATAATTAACAAATATGTTAACAGAGGTTTCAATCATCGAATTGTATTTTAGCATGAGAAGCACTTTTGTCATTTTAATGTCTCTTGATATTTCAATATTTTATCTCATCCTGCTTAGATTTTGTAACATTCTATGACCATAATTCATGTGGTGAGTGTGAATATAAGAAGAACATTGACATTAATAACATCAACCAAAGCAAAAAATGACAAATGAAAAAAAAAGTCACATACAGTTCTGTCTCCTTAGGCTGTACTTGAGCATATCGAAGTCTCTTGTCTCCCACTGAAACCTTATTTTTGCATAAAATGCATAGATATGTCACAAGCTAAATAAGTGATTCAAACATGGAGAGAGAGAGAGAGAGAAAGAGAGAAAGAGGTAGATAGAGAGAGAGAAAAATAGTGTTGGGATAGTCAATATATAAAGAAATATCTTGAATCTCAAAGAACAGGTGCATTTCAATTGAAATCCCTCAAACAAAATAAATTTTAAAAAACAACAGCAACATGTGTTTAACTAACATTGCCTAAACACATGTAATTGACCTTTCAGGTCTAATTATGCATGTTGCCATGAATTCCCCTTGCTTACACCACTACAAGGATATGCATATTACCATTGCGATAAGTTTTGCCATTTTTAATCTACAGGGGACCCCGTGCTACTCTTCCATAAATATCATCATTCCTTTCTCTTGTAATCGCCTAATCTGTTGTCTCTTTGCCAAAAGGTGAACTGGGAAAACTGAGACAGAACCACTGACATTTCCAAAGTCAGATAACATTGAAGTCTTATTATGAGTCAGACAAAAATTAAACATATTTTTATCTATATCATAGTCAAAGGTCAATCATTTAAGGAATAACAATGGAAATTATGAATTTATAATGAATTTTATGATAAAAAGCAAACAAACTGGCATTTTAGGAGGGCACCCACCTTGACATTCATTAACACAGTGTTCCAAATGTGAGACATAGAGGTCACAGGAGGCAAAAGGTAATAAAGGCAAAAAAGGCAAAAATTAAAAAAAAATATGAGCATAAAATATGAATAAAAATGTGAATATGAATATAAATGTCTTCAGTATAAACGACAAAGACTTAGTTGTGTACACCCACACGTGTGTGTGTGTGTACGTGTGTGCGTGTATTTATGATTGACAGGTGAGAGACAATGTGTCACTAATTTCACTAATGGGCGTGGAGGGCTTTGTAGTAAAAAATTGCTGTCTCTGTGACTTTAAGATAATTTGGTAGAAGTCAGCCAATCAGAGCAAGGAAGGGGGGGGAAGGGAGCTGGTGGGTAGCAACAGTTGCCCTGGTGAGGACGAAGCGCCATAGCCACGGTAGCCCTGGCGACAAGAGCCCAGCAACGAGAATCAACAACAACAACAACTGAATCCGCCATAAATATAAAAGAAGATATTTTACCATTGGGAAATACACAAGTGGAACCAGAGGTGAAGCTATTTACATGTAGGAACTATCTTATGTCAAATTATGCTTCAGCTGAATTGTGCTATTGCTCTTTTCCCTTGTTTCAGTAGCCATATCAGGTAACTGCCTTGCAGTGTTAGCTAAGGTTAGCTTGGAAGCTAGCCGTCGTACTGATAATCATTCGAGTCCGTTTCTTGAATGTTTGTGCCCGTTACTCATTCCAGTGACAGTGAATTGAACCTGCCATGGCGACGCAGCCACAGATGCATACTCAAGCAGGCCGTTGTTATGGCGATGTCAAATGCAAAAGGTACAAAATGGCGGTTGTTGTAGAGACCAGCTAGCTTGCTGCCCGTGTTACCTTGCTAGACAGCTAGCATCAGTGCTGTCACGACAGGCGCGTGCTCGTTGCTGCCTAGAGCTAACGGAACGAGTAACTAGCAACGGTCACTGGTCTTTTCTAACGATATTTTACGTGCAATCCGTGGTGGTTAAACACATTAGCTATATGTTTTATTCTCAGGAGCTGGCTCCAATGAAACCAGCTGCCTGAGTGCATAATGTGAGCCTCTCAAAAGAGTGACCAAATTATGGAAGTAAAATTAGGAGTATAACTATTAAGACAGGGTTTATGTTAAGTTAGTCGTGGAGTAACAACAATGTCAGTCGACAAAAATATCGTTCTCTCAATAACGAAAAGTTGGAGAGGCTTCGGCAGGTGGCGGACATTGAACGTGTAATGGGCGTGGCAAAGGAGGGTGTTTAGTAGGTGCTTTGCAAGTCGGAGTTCAGTTTAATGTGTTTGTACTCTCAACTGTTATATGACTCTATTGCTTGTGAGACTTGCAATAAGCTTTCTCATCGCCAGTTAAACTTTAACATAAAGATTTTATACTCTTAGGTGGGTTTGAAAACAGATGTACATTGTTACAAGCCTTTTAATGTGTATAATCTTTTTAATGTAGTTAAAGTTGATCAAATGCTCAAAATTCATGTTAGTATCTAGTGCATTTATTGATAATGTTGCAAATGACCAAAAAGGATAAGGTGTACATGTAATATCTGTTGTGTATGACAGAAAGTAAAACAACTGCTTGGCCATTGCAATAATAATAATGCAACATGCTGAGGGAATTTCCAACTTGTGTAATAGATGTAACTGTATTTATGAATGGCCTTAGGATGTGAGATCAAATTACAGGTAATGAGACTAAAATGTTTCTTCCTCTCAAGGCTCATCCCCAACATCTCTGTATTACCACCAACAGGCCAGCCACAGTAGTACTTTCAGAAACAGCCCACTTACTCATCCACTTGCAATAAGGCAACAAATGTGACCTTAGAAATATTTATTAACTCTGAGATATGTATTGTTGTCCAGAGATTACTATTATTGGAAAAAGTAATAAACAGATGAGCATGAGCACTCATAAGAAGTCATGCAGCAGTCGCTACTTGCTGCACTTCCAAGTGTTGCCCATGTTATTTTACTATTTGAATGTCCTATTCAAAAAAATTATAAATTACTCGTTTAAAAAAGCAATTCATTTGAAGTGGTGCACTTACTAGCATAACATTTCGTTCCGCTACATTCTTTGAAATAGAGAATTGTCATTCTCGCTTTCAACAGCCTAACTAGAACGCTGTCCCTTGCCCCGTCTCTATCCCAATGCTTATACAGTGGCTTACATAAGGTTGGCTTAACCAAATAGAATTTGGAAACAAATAGTTTCAGAATTAATTCTATCTTGATCAAGCAATCTTCATATTTGATACAAATGTGTAACCAGTGACTTGTTGCTCTTAGGGTGAGTTTCCAGCTCTTGTAATGGCCACTTCAGGCTACGTAGGTGAGATCCAGCCAGCAGCCCAACCCCAGGGGGCTGGTGTTACTGTCACACCAGGGCAATCCGACGCCAGCTCCACACCACCAACTGCCCCTCAGTTTTTGACTGAGATTCAGACCACAGTGGTCACTCCCACTGTAGTCACACCCACAGGCCAAACAACTCCTACTGATCAAGCCACCTCCATCACCACTCAGAAGCCTGCAGCTGGAAGTCAAGCTCAGTCCACAGCACAGACCCAGCCAGCCCAAACCCAGTATGTGACTGCAGAGATCCAGGGCTCCCCCACGCAGTCTGGAAATGCTCAAAGCACTCCTCAGTACATTGTTGTCACAGTCACAGGTAAGGACTGAAAATCACATACAATTTTATTCCATTGATACTGTAGGTCTTATAAATCTCTTAAAGATCTTATAAAGGGATTTAAAAGTCAGAGCTGTCTTGGATAAAATTTAACAACACTATTTTCTTAAGCAGAAGACATTGGATGGATGGATGGATTGGATGGATGGATGGATGTTCTTCAATGCAGTTAGTTAAGATATTTCAGAGTTTTGTAGGATGCAATTTGTAGAAAGGAGATATATTTGATATGTTTAAATCAACACTAAAGTTGCATTGCTTCAAAATTCCTTGTCCTCATGTTGTTTAATAACTGTAACTTTTATTATAGAGTTTGACACTTCACTGACTAAATGATAAAATGGAGCACTTCTAAAATAGCAGCATATCATCAACTTTATGACAGTAAATTAATGTTACCACCTTATGAATGTATTTGCATTCCCTGTTTATCATTCAGAGGGCTCTCTTCACTCAAGTGACAGTGTGTCAGACTCTAGCCCCCCTCCAGCTGTGGTGCAGACAGGAGTTCCCACACAGGTTGTTCAGCAGGTTCAGACTGCTCAACAGGTAAAACATGCACACAAAACACAACATGAAAATTAATGTTTCCTTGACTCTTAAAAGTAAGTAGTCGCTGTATCTCAGCAGAGGTCCGTGGTGCAGGCCACCACTCAGATAGCCAAGACTGAGCCAGGCACCCAGCTCAGTGTCACCAGTCTACAGCCTGTTCATATCAGCCCGGAGGTAAGTCAATTACACACGCAGTTCATTTCGTTAGTACACAGTAATGATGTGTGACAATCACTTGTACTTCCTCTGACCAACACACATTTGAATAAAAACATACAGGTCATCTCAGCTGTCATCATAAAAGGGCATCATATTATTCCAAAATTTCACAACTTTCTCACATTTTGGCTTAGTATTAGTCAACTAATAAAATCTTTGGTTGAACCTGCCTTTGCCGGGTTCCAGCTCTTCCCTAGCATTGAGGTGACAGCGTTAGTCAGGGATAACAATCTAGAAGAATGCCAGCTTCTTCATGAAATAGAACAGCCAGAGTGCCAGGCTTTTGGATCAGGAGAGAACACACAAGAACGCTGCAGCATGCCACTCTACCTCCCTTTGGACCTTCTTCAGTATTACCAATCGCTGTACTTGCTCTCAGCGGGTGCGGAGAAAGAGATAGAATCCCACCCTGCAGTCACAAGCTCAGGCCCTGATCAGTCACCAGCTTCCACTTTTCAAGTAGGTCAGGGACACAAGGGAGTTTTCTGCTTTAAAGTTAAAGAAACATCTATCTGTAGCTAAAAAATGTGCATAAGTTATGACTGCAAAAAAGCTCTACATGAATTGTATCCACAAGCAATATGGTCTAATTAGCGGACAAGGATTTATTGGAATTTTGTGTGTATGTATGTGTGTGCCCATTCCTTAGGTCCAGCAGCAGCTCACCTCAGTGCCAGTGCAACATGTGTACACCAATCAAGTGCAGTATGTGGAAGGAGCGGACACCAACTACACCACTAGCACCATGTTAGACTAAAGCTGTGTCCATCATTTTCTAACACATGTCCAGATATTTTCTTTTTCTTTTCACAGTTTAATTTTCTCTGCGGTCTGCTACATTATTAACAAATTTTCTCATGTCTTTCATTCAGACGCTCCAGCACCTTTCCTTACACTGACACACCCCTGTACACCCAGACCACAGCCGCCCAGTATTATGAAGGTCAGCCTACTTCAGGCTCACAGGCTTCCACACCTGGCACACCTCTAACCGTCTCAGTGACTGCTGGAACAACAGGGGGTGTGTCTATGTTTGTGGCCCAGCCCACAAGTGCGGCAGCAGGAGGGGCCACAGTGGTGACCACAGGGGGCACCACCAATGGGGCGGGGGAAGGGGCAGGCACCAACGGTGGCGCAGCAGGCAGCTATGTTATCCAGGGGGGTTACATGCTGGGCAGCAGCACTGGAGGGGCAGCTGGCAACAGTCAAAACTACTCACACACCGCCCGCGCCTCTCCAGCCACTGTGAGTATTACAGAGGGCGAGGAGAGTAGCGTGCCGTCGGCAGACAAGAAGGTATGCAGAGGCGCCAAGCGCAGAAATTTATTCTTGTTTTTGTTCTCATCCACACAACCCCTTGGTGGCGCACACTGATGATGTCATTGTTTTGTCCAGTGAAAAGCACAGTTACAAATGCTTAGATTTGTATAAGGATTAGAAAATGTTAATACTTTGAGTATAAGTGTACTTTGAGTAGAAGGTTTTCATAATAAACTGGCAGCATACAGTATTTTTAACTGTGATTTTCAAACAAACAAAACCATGACCTCATCATTTTCATATCATTACAGTGCATGTGATGAGGGACATTTTTAATATGCCTGAAATGCCCCAACACTATAATGTTCATCCCAAATTCATCATATTGAACCCCATATGATAATGGTAACCAACCTACGTTTGACAAACATCCCATATTCCAGGTCATTAATTCATTGCATACCAAAGTTGTATGCCACGGCACGCAAACAGATGTATTTGTGTTTTCATTTCTGAATGATCAACAAACTGTGAATGTGAATGGACTTGTTTGTGCTTGTAGAATTTAATGAAAAGAGAAATGTAAATGGAAGTACTGGATATATAGCTGACATATTTGGTTAATGTATTTAAAGTAAGCACCCATATATTTGTGTGCATATACCTGTTTGTATCTACTGGCTTTGCTAACTGCTCCAGCTATTGTCTTTTTTTCATTGCCTGCCTGTCAGGTACAGTGGTTGCTGGACAACTATGAGACAGCTGAAGGAGTGAGTTTGCCACGTTCCACCCTCTACTGCCACTATCTGCTGCACTGCCAGGAGCAGAAACTGGAGCCTGTTAATGCTGCCTCTTTTGGGAAACTCATTAGATCTGTGTTCATGGGGCTACGCACACGACGCCTGGGCACACGGTAAGACGGGTCACCAGACACTCAAACTCCTTTGTAAAAGACTTAATAGACTGTGTACAGACAAAAGGATGCACATCCACTCAGCCCATATATATATTTATGTGTGTGTGTGTGTATACAGCCCTTTAATTAAACAAAATGTTTTTATAAACTGATGCCTTTACTAATGTGCAGATCTGTTTCCACTAATAGAGAAAAACAGAAAATGTTAGATATCTTTATGAAACCCCAGAGAAAACAGGCACAGACAGACAGCAATAGAGAGACAGGGAGAGAGAGAGAGAGAGAGAGAGAGAGAGAGAGAAAGAGGAGTACAATTTCTTCCATAATTTCCCTGCCACCATAATGCACATAAGCAGCACAAACATTGTCTTTATACACACTGATTCATACGCATATAGATATCAGTTAGTGGACACCCATTCAAAAAGCTTCCTACAGGAGATCTTTAATCTATATAGCTCTTTGGAGCATTGCAAAATGTTCGCCTAGTGTAGGAAGATGTGTGGGTAGAGATGAAGACAGACAGCATGTGTGTGGGTGAGTGAGTTTGACAAAGGAGAGTGAGCAAGTGAGATTGATTTTTTAGAAATGCTAAGTAATATGAGATGAGTTAAACCATATGGAATGTTTGGTTACTGTGTTTTATAAAATTAAAGATGTCTATTTTAAAATCTGTCTGTCAGACTTTTGTGTGTCAGTAGCTTTGGCAAGTTCCTATTGAAATATATAGGAAATGTAAACCCTCTCCTTTCACTCCCTTTCTTTTATTTCCTTCTCCTATAGAATTACTATGATAGATTTACCAACACAGGACCAACTTAATGAAAAAACATTTTTTATCTGTTCCTGATAGGGGGAACTCTAAGTACCACTACTACGGGCTGAGGATCAAAGCAGGCTCTTCTCTTCTCCGTCTGATGGAAGACCAGCAACATCTGGCCATGAGGCAGCAGCCTTTCTCACAGAAACAGAGGTACACGCTTAAATGTCCCCAAACACACTAATGCATTAGTTGTTTACCATTATGTCATTTTTCCTAAATGTCTACCATCAAATTTCCATCTGAGTACAGGTATTACCTCTACAGTTATATTACTGACTCTTATTTGCCCTTTGTTTCTCACACTATATATGCCACTTTAATCCTATTATGATTCCAGACTTCTTCTGCTATATGAGAGGGTAGAATTGCCATTTAAGTTCCCCTCGTTATTGATCATATCAGTGTGGTTTCTGCATGTTTCATCTATGTTTTATCTCGCTCTTTGTCTCTGTTCATATCAGGTTGAAGCCTGTGCATAAAGTAGAGGGAATGACCAATGGCACAGCAGCAGGAGCAGGCCAGCAGCAGCAACAGCAGCAGAGTTCAGGGCAGGTGGACATCAGTACCCAGGTTCAGCAGTACCAGCAGTTCCTGGGTGAGTTAAGAGAACTGTAAGCAAAAGCCTAGAGGTATGAACGTGACGGTTAAGGATCTAACTAAAAGAAGATTAATGAGTCTAATGATGTTAGAAAGACAAGATAGTTTCTACAGTAAGTACTTTTTATCCTCTGTATATAATGTGATCTTTCTATTCTGACTATTCTGATTATGTAGTATTCTTGTGTCATGTGGTTAGATGCGTCCAGAGCTCTCCCAGAGTTCCCAGACATCGACCTTCAGGGGAAGTCTCTGCCAGAAGGGATTGAGCTGGAGCACATAAAGAGCTTTCAGTTGCTGTACAGAGAACACTGTGAGGTAACCGGGTGAACCTTTTCTTGGATAATTATCAGGCAGTCTGTGGAAGACAGCTTTAAATGAGAGTACCAACTACAACCTAAAGAGTGGGATAATACTCACTGAAAGTTTTTATTTTTTTTAAAGACGGGAAACATCTTGGTTTTAGACAGCTGATAGAGAAGACGAGTTTAAAAAGTATTCAGACAGCATTAATAGTATGGCGAAATAATACAGAATCTCTTTGTTTTCTTCACTTTGTGCTCGTCCAATTAATCAGACAATTTACATGGGCTCATTTCTTACCAGTCATTATGTATTTTCTATCTGTGTTGTGTCAGGCTATACTTGATGTGATGGTCAACCTGCAGTTTACCCTGGTGGAAACTCTGTGGAAAACCTTCTGGAGGTTCAGTCAGAGTCAGGCTGGAGATGCCACGCTAGCAGTGTGAGTGTATAAAACTAGTACACAAACATTCCAAATTTAGTAGTAGTATTATACAAAATGGAGGTAATTAGAAATTGTGTGTGTTTGTGTGTGTGTGTTGCCAGTCATGATGAGTCAGAGAAGCGTCTCCCAAAGTCCTGCCTGGTATTGCTGTGCAAGTATGACCCAGTGCTGCGCTGGAGCCGCGACTGTGACAACAGCCTGTACCAGGGCCTGGTGGAGATCCTCATCCCTGACGTCCTCAGGCCCATCCCCAGTAAGGCTTTACAAGAAGTCTTCTAATGTAGAAAAACACCATGCTGTCAAATACAGTGTGGTGCAGAAAGTAATATGCACATATTAAGTATCATTTTACAGTATTTTTACATCAAAAGTGATCTCACAGGAAAAAAAGAAGGTGCTAAATATTTTCTGACTTTCTGAACTTTTTGAAGATTATTGGGTTTTTTTTGTATCTTTTAGGTAGCCCTTTTAATACCTGCTGTTATCAATATGTCCTGCCTGCTTTGCTTTGTTCTCTATGTGTACATGTCAGGACTGCTTTTACAGTTTTTAACAACTGTATGTTAAACAGGTCTCTGACCTTTAAACTACACGTTTCTCTATTGTTTTTACTGATGTATATTTCAGCTAGCCTTTTTAACACCATAGCGAGGGACTACAGATTAATAATAGCCTTTTAAGCAAATTCTGCATTTTAGCCTTGTGTTATGTTAATTTGCACTTTTCCTTCATAAATAAATAAAACTGAAACTGAGATAATTTTTTATTTCTATAAGAATATTATTTTTCTCAGACTGATGAACTGGAGGACACGTTTGTTCTTCTTACTGTGTTCCTGCCGCTATATTGTGGAACTTACTGGATTTATTTCTTTAGTTTCAGTTTTAATTTTAGTCAGATGTTGACAATGATTTTTCATTTCATCCTGCTGCACTATTTCCACCGAAATGTGGCATGTTCTAGATCTTTGTCTTCCAAGTAAATTGGAATCACACTGGGACATTGGATTTCCATATACATGGCCAAGAAATTTTTACTGTCCACCAGAAAGTCGCTTACAAACTTAGCTTTGCTCCTTAGCTTTAATCTAAAGTTCCGACCAATAAACTCATATCCCTTTTTTCTTTCTGCCCTAAGGTGCCTTAACACAAGCCATTCGCAACTTTGCCAAGAGCCTGGAGAGCTGGCTGACCAATGCCATGATGAACATCCCTGAGGAAATGGTCCGCATTAAGGTAGATCGCCCTTGTGCTGGATTCAAGCTGGTGGAACGACGTGTTTTCCAAGCCTTAGAGCCAGCTTTTTTTTAGGCCTGTAGGATCAGTCATGAGAGCAGTCATATTTTTTAGGGACCAATTTCAAGCTTTGAAATCATTAGCTGTAATACTTGAATACTTGAGGCTTGCTAAACCACAGCCTCTTTTAAATGTGTGGGAGTTTCCCTTATTGTGGTTGTGTGGACACAAGCTAGATCTGTATTTATATAAAATGCAGTCCTCTTACATTCCAACTCTGGTGCAGCTTTTTAAAAAGAAATTGAAAGTACCATCTCTTTCAATCATGCAAATCATTATGAGGATTAAAAAAGCCTATTGTGAACCCCCTTTTTTTTTTTTACTCATGGAAACGGTCTCATTCTGAAGTTAAGTTTTTTAGTGTAAATAAACCACTTCACCAGGTTTACTTGTCAATGATATGTGCATAAGTACAGATGTAAGGTAATATTGACAAGTATAGGATATGTGGATATACATTACTTGCCCGAACTGTAATCACTTATTTTTAGAGGCGTTTGTGCCTTTATGTAAAACATACATTTGATGTCTTTATCTGTTTCTCCTCATGCTCTCTCAGGTAACATCAGCTAATGCATTCGCCCAAACACTGCGGCGCTACACTAGTCTAAACCACCTCGCCCAGGCAGCCCGCGCCGTCCTCCAGAACACAGCCCAGATCAACCAAATGCTCTCTGACCTCAACCGCGTGGACTTTGCCAATGTTCAGGTTGGTTTGGTTTCTGAGAGCTGTGACCTATGAGCATTTGTGTTACCTCGCAGCAATTTTAGTGTTCTAAAGGTTAATTGTGTTTTGATTTTAGTACTGTGCACATGCAGTCATTTCTGCAGTTACTTGTGGTTTTTATCAGTTTGTTCAGCCGTCACTTGTTCAGCTATTGCCTTTTATGTAGCTTACCTATCCAGGAAATGTAAATCGAGCCCTCTTGGTTTTTCTCAGAAACTTTCTTTTTACTTCCTCCAGTGAGTGTGAAGCAGATGGTTTGACACAGAACCTTGATTCTGATATAGTGTTTTGCTTAAAGGCCATTCAGCAGGATGCAATTATTCACATTATTTCTGTCTAAGGCATTGTGTGTCTAAACATGTGGTTGCCCTGCTGCCCCTTAATGCCACAATCTCATTACTGACATATTGTCCGAATCTTATCACACTTTTGCAGGAGCAGGCTTCATGGGTGTGCCGTTGTGAAGACCGTGTTGTCCAGCGGTTGGAGCAGGACTTCAAGCTGACCCTCCAGCAGCAGAACTCACTTGAGCAGTGGGCTGCATGGCTGGATGGAGTTGTCTCCCAGGTCCTAAAGCCCTACCAGCACAGCCCTGCCTTCCCTAAGGCCGCTAAGCTCTTCCTGCTGAAGTGGTCCTTTTACAGGTGGGATGAAATAATATATGGACGTTTTCATTCCTATTCTGCTTTGATGTCATTGTTGATGCTGTGAGGTTAAGCTGCAAGTTTATGTCACACAGTAAATGAGCACAACCTGTGCTTACAGTCTCTTACAGTGGATTGATAAAATCTGAACTAGTAACTGTAAGACACAACATTGATTATGACAGAGGGACTGTGTGACATAGGCATCAACTTTGCATGATGTAAGGTGTTAAGGGGTGACAAGGCCTAGGGGGGGTTACACTCTAAGGGAGGTGAGACCTAGGGGAGAAATTACTTCATGTTTAGGACCTACTAACATTTTCATGACACTTTCAACACTACAGTTGTCTGAATTAAATGCAGTCAGATTAGCATAAATGCTGCAGAAGCAAAACATAAAACACGCTTGGAAAGACAGAGAGGTTCAACTTGCAAAAATCACTGTCATAAATATATTATTTCTATTCATTTCTAATGCAAAAAAAAGTCAGTTTAGTGAATGAGAAAGCACTGCAATTTAACAGTGGATTCACTGTAAGAAGTGCGGGTCCCTCTGTTGAGAAATCAACACTGAGAAGTGCATGGTGTGAGAAACACTTCCTGTTTGTGGTTTGAGAGGTCGTCACATTGTTACAGAGCATTTATGTAATGGTGGTTTCATTCCCACAGTTCCATGGTGATCCGAGACCTGACCCTGAGGAGTGCAGCTAGTTTTGGATCCTTCCACCTGATCCGCCTGCTGTACGATGAGTACATGTACTACCTAATAGAGCACAGGGTGGCTCAGGCTAAAGGAGAGACCCCCATTGCTGTCATGGGAGAGGTATCAACACACTAAATTACATGCACACGTTAATGAGCTTAACATGGTAAACCATATTTACAGTACTAACAGATTCCACCTTTTGCTATTAGTTTGCCAGTTTAGGCCGTGGTTTGAGCCAGCTGGATCCTGACAAAGGTAACTGAGCTGTTCTTCAGACTATGTCAGACTATCCACAGTTGTGTTTCAAGCATGGCTCGTAAATAACTCATTTGCCCATGTCTACCCCAGAAGAGGAAGAGGAAGAGGAGGAGGAGAGTGACGAGGAAGGACAGGAGCTGTCCCTGCCCTCAGACGGGGCTGTGCTGGGAGAGGAGTCTTTAGAGCCGCCTGCTAAGTTGGCCAGAACAGACCAGAGAGTTCTCTTCACAGCCGGATCAGCTGACAACTAATCACAGAGAAACACTACCAGACGTGGGTTGATTATACTTACTAGACAAACACACAAATGTACAAAGAACACATGGATTTATACACTTGACACATGTATGTAGATCTTGTAAATGTGGTGCACACTCTTGCTGCACACTGTTAACTGTCCCCCTTGTTTACAAACACACAATGAAAACACACACTTGATCAGTACTGCTGCTGCCCAGGTTGGGCACCTGTTGACACCACTGGTTCAGTTCACAATCGGTGGCACTGCAACAGGATGTGGCTTCAAAACCCAGACTTGCAATGCAAAGAGAAACAGAGCATTTTAACCCTCAGCTGTGTTGGTCTGTACAAATAAATGGAAGTCAGGCATTTTACATCTTTCACTGCATTTCACTCTGTAGCCTCCTTGTGTCCTTGCTGAGAAACTTCCACTCATCGTAGATCCTCCTTTAACTGTCACTGCCGTATCAAAGTGGTCTTGAAAATACTATGATGTGTGTGTGTCTGTGTGTGTAAAGATAACTAAAGGAGGAGGTTAAAAAGTGGACCTTCAACAGTAAATGGTTGCTAAATTGAGTTGTTTCTAATTCATTGTTCTGAAGTAGGGAGACATTTGTGAAAAGACAGCAAGTGGGATTTTTGGGTAGGTGTCTCTGTGTGTGTTTTTTGTAAGAGCACTAGGGCCACATTGCTCTTCTCTTACTTCTGGAGGCTAAATGAACATGCTTTTCCATGATGCTGTGTATGTACATATGTGTGTCTGGTTGTGTGATTGTGAGTCATCCCAAGTGTGGACTGTTTCCTCTGTAGATAATTTTTTAAGTATTCAGGTTTTTTGATTTGGGAGACACGTGTAAATTTCCTGTTTGATTTTAATGCTTGTAAAGAAATAAGTTCTTGTGTTCTTGGAGTGCCTGTCGCAGCTACTACACACACTTGTAAAGATAGAGCTACGGCTGTGGAATTGGGGCTCCCATTAGTTGCTGCAAAAAATCCTCTCTCTTCTTCTTGAACATCTGGCTCCATGAGAGAGGTACTGTATCTGTATGTGTCATATTTTTATGTTTAAAGTGCTCCATTCCTGTCCATCCAATATGTTCCCTTGTGGCCTCATTTTCCTTTGACATATCATTTTCTTGCCTTATTTCACTATATTTTCCAATGTTTGTGCCAAACCTGTTTGCTTTTATCCCAGATCTCATTGTTTTTAAACTCTTTCCATGATTTAAGGAGGACTGTGCCTGAGTAAGAACGGTGATATATTCTACTGTATATTTATCCACTATATTTTGAATTTTGTTGTCACTAAGTGAACCTCTTGTGCAGTGTAAGGTGCTGTGTTGTCACACATTGTAAGCAACCTTTGTGTGCATTATTGATTTGTGATTGTACATTGAGTTATCAATCCTATATCATATCTAATGACTTTTCCACAAACAGGCTAAGGCCCTGCCTCTTTGCACATATTGACTGGTCTTTGAAACTCTGAGAGTTATCTGAAATGTTTTTTTTTGTTTTCTTTAACGTCTTAGTTGTGTTTTTGAGGTGGGGATGCAGGTGTCAGATTGTGTGTGAACGTCTCATACCACTCGGCATTTTCTGAGAGAATCGGTGAGAGGTGAGAGATCTGATGACTCTGTCTGCACAGTCCTCCACCGTCACTCATCTTCCGCCACTGTGCTTTCATCTCGATGCATTTCAGCCCTCCTGGCTTTGTTTTGCTTCAAACATCCATATTCTTAAACACTATTTGTCACAATTGGTTGTTGTAAACATGTCATTTTTGGATTTTTAAATAGCTGCAGTGCATGTTCTCAACAAGCATTGGCAGCCTCAAACCAGCACATCATCCTTTATATGGAGTCTAATGCTACCACAGCTGAGTACATATCACACCAGTCTTTTAATGATCTACAGCATATAGAATGGCCATTGTTTACCCAATAAGAAAAATGTTTAGTCATTTTTATAGTGCATTGTTTCTTATGTACAAAACAAACTGAGAAAAAAAGATGTTCAGTGGCAGTGTTTTATGAATTTGGTCTGCTGTAAGTATGACTGTGCCTTTGGAGGTGGTAGAATGCAATTCAGATGTTTTTAACTTTAAAGATATGAATAAAAAAATAAATAAAAAAAGCACCTGTGTAGTCTCTTGTCTGTTAATTTTCCGAGAAGTCACAAAGTTTTTGTTTGACAGGAAGTACAGCCAGTTTCCTGTCAGTTTATCATTATTTATATCTTTTGTGGCTAGCAGAAATGAAGATATGCAGCCACAGTCTCCTCTAATCTTAAACTTCAGCTGATAAACAGAGTGTGACTTCCTGGATCTTACTCAAACACGTACTCTTCTCGAGCACTTACCAGAAACCATTTCTGATGTACAATATCTGATGATCTGTTCAATGCACTTTTATCAGGTTTTTGAATTTTGGGGTCAAATGTCTTACCACAGATTTAACTTATCTTAAGTGTACACTCAAAGATTTCAAAAAGATCAAGTTTAGTATATATTTTTTGTCAGTTACTGGGTTTCGGCTCTCAGGGCTGTCTTAATCCAAGACTAGTAGTGACATCTAGTGGTGATTCATCTCAACTGCGCAAATGTTCTGTGTTGTGACAGCAGATGATGTTACGCACACACTGTAAAAGAACATCAACATAACAAAGTGTTGGCACACATTTTAAAATAATTGACGTCTGCCCCTTTTTAATTCAGAGTATTGCTGCTGGTGGTCATCTATTAACAATATCAACACTGCTGCCAAAGGCAGTTTCACAGCTGCCATTCGGAATACAAGAATCATACCTGGTACATCTCTGAGTCAAAACCAACAGCCTTATATTGCTGAATATATGTACACATACAGTATATCTTAAAGTGGGACACACTGGAAGACTACGTTTAATTCTAATGGTGGTGAAGAAGGCAAAAGATCAACAGATTATTGTTGGCATCCACAAAAACCAAGATACATTAAGTAAAAAGCAATCACATGCAACCTTGAGATGAAACAAAATCACAGCATGATTCAAATGGATAGTGTCAATGTAGCCTTACATGACATCTTTCACTGAAGAAGAAGAACCTGCAGCTGTATGAACTACAGAGGGCGACAGCACCTCAGTAGAAAGTCACCGAGCCAGCCAAGTTTTGTTGTATGTTTTTTTTTTTTTTTTTTTCCAATACACCTACAATATGTTTTTTCAGTCTGGCCTTTCCATTCACAGTAAGCCGGCATGTTCAAAGCCCGAAAAAGCTTTAAATGAAAAAAAGCTCCTAAATGGATAGTTAGAGATGGAAAAGATGAGCTTAAGCAGCAGGTGGATGTGCAACAAATAGGCTCAGTAAATTGAAGCACGGAGAAAAGTCTTCAATCATGGCAATCATACACATCAAACATACAGCTCTGTGCAGTGATCCTTACGTTGATGGGTAGTCATGGCAGGTCTATTTATTAAAAGCCACTCGTACCCAAGGCTTAAATACAGATGCATAAACCTGGTGTAATGGGCATAAATCCTGTAACCAATGAACCGCTTAAGAAAACACCCATCTATCACCTAAGATACTATTAATCTTGGATGATCCTATCCCAAGTGGACAGCTCCCAAGTACCTTAGTTCACCTTTGGCATTATAATGCATCTCTACATGTGTCTCAAATGACTGCCTGTGATCACAGTACACTTCCCAGAACTGTATGCAAATAAACACGTACAACCATGTCCCTTTGCAGAGACTAAATGTGTTGTTGGTCTTAACCAGCAATCCAACAGTAGGAGCCAACACACTGAGAAATCAAACGTTTTTGCACAGAGAAAGAAATAACATTAGCTGAATTTACAAAATGGCCAAAATAACGAAGAATTTCTCATAGAAAGCAATTCTAAAAGTTTGTAAAAAATTTATTCGGACACAAGAACTCACTAAATTGAGAAGTTTTTTTTTTTTAAAGAGGATCTGGAGACTTTGCAGTTTCTCGTTCGATGGTAAAATCAGTGAAACAAAAACCAGAAGGCGTTGTTCATGTGCTTACTTACACAGAGAATGTCAGTTCAGCAGGCTGTCTGCTAATATGGCCCAGGACACACTGCTAAAAAACTGTGGCGGCACGAGTCCCAGATTGCCTTTTGGGCGGTTTGATCTCAATGCCTCCTCAGTGTATCTTTGATGCATTCACACCTGCATTTAGAGCTGTCCACCTGGATCAGATCACCTCGCAAACATGCCAATGCCCGGTGTAAAACAGGGCCTAAGTGAACACATTCATGAGCAAAAGAAAAAACAATCCACATGTACTGCACGAAAGTTGAAACACCATGCAAACCTCAGTAGAGGGAAAAGTGACAATGAGAAAACAAACAAACAAAAACAAACAAACAAACGAACAAAAAAATTGAGCAAATCAAATGAGTTTTAAAAATGATTTCTCTGATGTATTACCTGTACAAGATCTATAGTATGATTACAGTCCTTAAAATTCTGTGAAATTCGGTAAATATAGCACAGAGTTATGAAGCTTAGTGCTTTGAAATAGGGACTTAAAAAAAAACTTAATAAAAAGGAAGATGAGATGGATTTATTGGCAACTCCGCAATGAGGTAAGCGCTTCAGGGTTTCCATGTTTATAATGGCATACATAAATGTAAGTAGAGGCATTGAGAAGCTGTGTACCTGTCATGACTTGGTTAATAGTCTTATCCTGCCCCTCAGCAGCAAAGCACTAAAACACTTGTTTAGTTCACATATTTAGTAAAAAGTATCCTGGTGGTGAGGAAGGGTTTTGATTCAATTCACGAGAAAAAAATGAAATCAAAAAAATAAAATCAAAAACTTATCAGGCTAGATTCTGGCCTTGAGTTCAGGATCGTCTCCCTCATGCCGTCCTCCTGATATTCTCTGGCATCAGAGATCTGCCGCGACCTCTCACTGCGTCTAAAGAGCAAACAGTTAGAAGTAACGAGTGGAAGATCAACTTCTCACCATAAATGATCAAACTTTTGGATAGATACAATAAAAACCTCGGTGTCAACACAATGAAAAACCTCCCTGCAGTCTCTACCAACCTGTCCTTGCTGTGGAGTGGCTGGCTGACCGGGGGCCTGACCCGTCTGTCCATAGTACGCAGCCTGCTGCCTGTAGTACTCCGCCCAGGCTGCGCTGTAGTCCGGCTGCCCCCCTGAAGTGGAAGCTGCTCCCCCTGCTGCTCCTGGGGCTGCAGCTGCTGTCCCAGGGACCGAACCACCTGCCTGGGCTGGAGGTTACAGACATTACAAACAACACAGCTCACCATTAAATTCACACTGACTGTAAACCCAGCGAGAGTTCACCTGAGAACCAAGCATGTAGTGTGTTGTTTTAAGTGACAATTGAGAATTATACTCAAACCACAATGAACACACTTAAGGTTTAGCTTTCAGGGTGCTGTTGGTGTATGCCATTCAACCAGAGCGCAATGCACAAATCCATACATTTTAGGGTGGATTTCTGGAAGATGTGTGATCCAGTGGATGTGTGTGTCTCCCAGTTGGGTGTTTCTCCATGAGTTGCTGGTGTCACTTAACTAACCTGAGTAGCTGCCTGCTGATCTTGGCACAGCTTGTAGCCAGAACCTGGAGTGACTTAAATGTTTTATCTTGGGTATTTTCTGGTTGTAAACCTTACTGAAATGGTGCTGTTTTGGGGTTGTGGGAAAACAAAATGTTTAGGATTTAACATTTATGTTTTTAAATCAAGAGGGAGGCGTTTTTCCAAATCATTTTATGGTTGGAAAGATACAGACCAGGACATAAGTAATGCTGAGCCAGTTAACTAATTAATTGATCAGAAATAAATGTAAAAATTCAATACGTTCATCTTAATCGGTAACAATCACACTAAATCAAAGTTAAAAAAAAAATTATGCCCTTTAACTAACTCATTGTTTTACTCATTTGTCTATGTTAATAAAATATATGGGCTGCAACTATGATTAGGAGTATAGATTGATATATTAATTACATTTTTGATTAATGGGTTAGTGGTTCATTTCTGTTCCAAGTGTCCAAAATTTAGTCGACATGCAGGAGAGAAAAGCAGCAAATCCTCACACTGCACAACTTTGAACCACAAATTTAAGACAAGTTTTATTCAATAGATTGAGAAAGATTAATAATCTGTTACCAAATTGTCAGCATTAAAACTGATTATGGTGATCTGTTTTTTATATAATCTATATTATTTAGTTATATGCTTGATTTTATTTGTGTGATTTATTGTTGCACTTTGAAGACAAATTAAATAAATGATTTTTATGTTGATCGAATGTTAAAGCCAACAAATCCTTTTGGTGCTTGTAAAATTTTGCCAGTTAACATCAGTTCAATGACAGAGCGTGTTTACTGGCAGTCTCACCCATCTTCTTGTAGTACTCCTCCCAGGCCTTCGTGTAGTCTGGAGGCCCCCCAGGCGTCTGTGCGGGCTGCGTCTGGTCCCCTGAAGTTTGGGCTCCTCCAGCTGGGTTAGCAGGGTACTGGGCTGGCACAGCCGCCGACGGCTGCTGGTAGTACTGAGCATAGTAGGCCGCCCAGGCTGCGTTGGGGTCATTGGCTGCTGCCTTGCCTAGAAAAGATGCAGGGTGGAGGGGGTGAGGTCCTCATAGGGTGAGGGTGAGCCCCTGCTACTGGCCTGGAGACCGGGCTTGGAGACCAGGGGGGGAAACAGAGACAGGGTTAGCCAGAGCTGCTTAGGGGTAAAAACAAGTGCATCTCATCACAAAATTTCCATCAGTACTCCTGTTGACCTTCCCAGATTTAGAAAAAAATGTTGTTACTGATCATGAAAGTAATGAAGTAGGGGTTGATGCGCTTAAAAAGTGAGCAAACGTGCTAAAATGAGCAAAAATGAACATAGAGGTCAATGGTGACTCACTTGGGTCATGGGGTGCCTGGGGCTGCCACTGCTGGTAGGTGTTGCTCCAGCCCTGAGGAGTGTACTGGGGAGGACCTGGAGGACCACCACTGAAGAGGAGGGAAAAGGTTTATTATTAAAACCCTTTAAGGACAATCAACCTAACATGATGAGAAATAAGATCTTGTTAATGCTTCTGCAAAGCTACACAAACAGTAAATTAGTTGTAACTACTCACTGTGGTGGACCAGGTGCTCCAGGAGGTCCAGGATTGTATGGGTTGGGGTTGTAGGGACCCATTGGACCAGCAGGACCTGGTCCACCAGGCCCCGGGCCCACAGGACACAGAGGACCCTGGAATAATAAACACACATTCTTGGATCATTTCTTAGATCATCTCCACAGAGGTACAACAAATTAGTGATATTTTTCAAGAAAATCAGCTAAAGATGTGGTCATTCGTGTCCAGGTGAGGACTCCTTCCCCTGTATTTCAATTCACCAATGGGTACCTAAAGATAAATACCTCAATCTTCTCTTCAATGAGCTGCTTGGCGTGGTCGATCTGCTGTGGTGAGCCCCGAATGATGAACAGCTTGAAGTTGGGGTCTCCGTTGGGGGGCGGCTGTCGAGAGATTTCCACAAAGGCGCCTGTCTGCTGGTTGATGGACTTGACGTTCTCTCCTCCCCGCCCAATCACTAGCCCGCACTTGTGGGCCGGAATAGAGAAGGTCATTTCTCCTCCAGGGGGACCCCAACCTCCTTGTCCCCCACCTCGGCCCCTGTTGCCTGCAGGCATGCCTGGAGGACCTGGGGGACCCTGTGAATGGATCAGAGAGAAAGCCTCAGTCAGTCAGTCAGCAGCATAACACTTAAAATGTGTGCACATGTTTATATTTATGTAAGATGTCAAAGTTCAGGTATAGCTTTAGGTTTTGAGGATATTTCTAAGATTTGCGGATGCAAACTATTAGATCACAACTGAAAAAGATCTGCTTAAGAACTGGACATGATTGGCATATTAGAGGAGTGATCCGTACCCCCTGTCCCTCTTCTCTGACCCTGATACTCTGCAGCAGGTCGTTGATGATCTGGGCAGCATGCTCACAGCGGTCAGGGGGTCCGCTGATGTGGGCAATCTTATCTGGACCGGTCCCATCGTCTGTGAGAAAGATTTGAATGTACAATTTCTGATATTAACATTGGATTGAATTAATAAAGTAGAAGGGTCTCTTGTAGTGCTGACCCCACCGAGAATACCTGACTGTTCAGACAACAAACAAAAGAGCAAGATGACGCCTTCTCTGCACACACAAACTAACAGAAAAAGGCATTTAGTTCCTTTTTCTGTTTTTGGAAGTCAGTTTGCATTACAGTTACAGGAAAAAAAAAAACATGTAGAGGCTTACAAAAAATGTACAGGGATTGCATTTCAAAGAAGAACTATGACACACAAAACCTAAAAACATCCTGGTGGTTAACCGATGAGAGAAACTGAAACCTCAGGTGGATCGGTTGGCAAACAGCTTACGTAATTTTTTTTTTAGCTGCACACAGAGCAATTTAACAGAAACAGAAAGTCCGGCTGCAAACTTTTGAGTGTGAGGAAATTAAATCTTTATCTTGCAAATGGCATCAAACTGGCTACAGCCCTGCTGACAGCTCTATGTGAATAAGGAGGGACAGTAAGAGAGATGATCTGTGGTGCGCTGGGATTTTATCACTGAATTATGAGCAGGACATACACTTTTGCCCTTTGAGACTGTTGGGAAATCTGATGGCTTCAAATCACAGATGACAAAGAACAGTATTCAAGCGAGAGTCTTAGAGTTAAAACACAACACTCTTAAGCTGATATATGAGTTTAGTCTAGTTTTTTTTTTGTTTAGTTTTGGACTGAAAAACAGAAAAAATAGGTAAAAATCC
>JAQMCX010000021.1:12877515-12926098 GCA_029814765.1 Acanthurus leucopareius | reverse complement strand
CATACACTTTTGCCCTTTGTGACTGTTGGGAAATCTGATGGCTTCAAATCACAGATGACAAAGAACGGTATTCAAGCAAGAGTCTTAGAGTTAAAACACAACACTCTTAAGCTGATATATGAGTTTAGTCTAGTTTTTTTTTGTTTAGTTTTGGACTGAAAAACAGAAAAAATAGGTAAAAATCCTCATATTGAAGATATTCAATATGAGGATTTTATAGTTACATAATTATTAAAAAGTTAGAAAACCAAATAATAACAACAATTTATCGATGTGATATCAACATGACTTATTCTGCTCAGTAAATTAACATCAGTCATCACCATCAGAGTCATCACAGGGTCCCACCTTGTTTGAACTGTATCCTCACTCCAGCGTCATTCTGGATTTTCTTGATCATCTCTCCGTTGCGTCCGATGACCACACCGACTGAGTGTCGTGGTACTGGGATCTAAGTGGAAAATAGATATTTTTGTTAGCTTGGGCTTGGTTTAAAGAAAGCTAAACCCACTTCTAGTCTTGCCGCTCAACACAAACTCACATCCATGCCTCCTCCCATTCGGGAACCAAAGTCATTTCTTTCGCTAAAGCCGCTGTGGTCTCTCTCCCTCAGAATCTCCTGCACCATCTCCTGGGCTTGCTGAGAAGAAAGTATGGTGATTACAGCACACGGCAAATCAGCATCAAACATTCATCCTGGACTCAATGAGATTATTTCATAAATGTACCTGGACTTTGTATGGATCTCCGATAATACGAAGGGGCTTGTCAACGTTGGGTCCCTGAGACGCATCCTGGATTAGGATCATTTTCACCCCTGCACGTTCCTGAAATATCCCACATTTAAACATAATGCTTGCATCATTATGATTAACACTAAATCTCTATTTTTCTGGCTTTACTGATGAAGTTTAGTAAAACTAATGCAAAGCTACAGATCCATTAAGAATGAATAAAGTTTCTAAAAACTCAAAATGCAAAAAGCATGCAGTGTACCTGTAGCTGTTTGATGGTCTCTCCTCCCTTGCCAATGACGAGGCCAGCCTTGCCAGCCGGGATCATCATTTCGTGCACTGTGCCGTTCTGCCCATTAGTGGACTCGTGATAAGAAGAAGGGGGCGTGCCCCTCCCTCGTGACACTATCTCATCCAACAGCATCTTTGCTTTCCTAACAAAAAGTTAAACCAGTTACCCAACGCATCCGTTTTACAACAACATGTCATCAAGACGGTAGGAAACGGTACATGGGAGGTGACCTAACAGTACATTACATGGTATTTGTAGGTATGAGAGACAGGTGATTTAAGATAAAAAGTTTAAAAACAAACATGAGAGACCAAGGTTTTTCAAACAAAAAGCATTATTTTTTTAAAAATTAGAAACTTTGTGACTTGAATTGATGCAACAACACAGAGCAAAATCCTTCATTGTGAGTGATTTATTTTACTATTTGCGTAAAGTCTAAAACTTAAAACTTACTGTATGGAGTCAAGGGAGCCTGTGAGAGAGACGCTCCTCTCTGGAAGGCCTCCACTGTCTGCATACACACAAGGAATGTGCATTAAGTTTATCACAAAAAAAAGAAAATTAAAAGTGTAAACTAAAAAAAAAACAAAACGTAAAACTATGGATTTACAGTTTACAATAACTTCACGGCATTCCAAACACACCTGGAGCAATCTGAACCTTGCAACCTGACTCTTGTTGAATCTTATTGATCTGTTCACCTCCACGGCCGATGACTGGTGACAAGGAGAGAGCAAACTGTGTGATGTTGGTAGATCACACTCACAATAGTGGCATATATTTGTGTTTAACATGACAGAGAAGTGGCATTATGTGTGCTTAAACATAGCTGGGCTTCACTCACTGAGTCCCACCATGCTGTCTGGTACGCTGTACTCCTCTGTTGTGGAGGTGGGCCTGACACCATCAGCAAGTGTGGATGATAGAGATGGAAAAAGAGAAAACAAATCAGGCATTAGTAGACTTGATGCATTTTTGCAACAATCTCATATATCTAAGGCCTCATACTTCAACACCATCAACTGAAAGCTATGAGATCTCACCTCTGTTGTGCAAGAGCAGCTAACTGAGCACCAATAGCTGAGATGGGACATCAACAGAGAGAAAGAGAGAGTGAGAAATCAGAGCATGGGAGAGGCTTTGGATTACTGATGGACTGAGAGACAAACACATAGAGGAGAGAGGGCACGGACACACAAGGTTCAGAGGCAAACTGCTGCAACGGGAACACAGTACAACTTGAAGTTTATAAATACTGTTAACTATATGTTATTCCCATCACAAAGCAAAAAGCAAACAGAGCATAAAATAAGGGGATGAACTCACACAGTGCTTTGGCTGAATCCATGTCACTCTGTGCAGCCAGCTTCTTGCTCTCTGGTTCATCTGCCATGTGAGAACGACATATCTACTGTAATTGGGTGCCTGTCTAAGGTATCTGTGAGAACTGAATCTAAAGCTATAATCAAGCATGCAATACACAGGTGTTTGTGGTGTGTATTTATTTATTTGGCCAACGATTTTGTCCAAACTGACATACGAATAAGGCACAATCCAAACCACAGGGAGTGACAGTGACCATTACCTGCATCCTCGAGTTGTCGTTTCTGTGCAGCGAAGGGAAAGCCATCTGATGGACTGCTGTTGCTCAGTGGAGGTCCAGCATCGCCCCCGATCTTAGCCGCAATCTGAAACACAACCACAAAAGAGTTAAGTTATGAGAAACATTGACTGCACTACACTGCCCCTCAAATGTGCCCACGTTAAAGCTTCACAATGGCATGAGGAAAAAGACTGTGCAGCAGGATCCACTTGATTGTGAAGTACATGACAGTTTATTGCTGTCATTGTAAAATGTGTATTCAGTGCATATTTCACATTAATGTCTTGCTTTTAGTCACTATTCTTCAATTATACCCTGTTTTCCTTCAGAATCCCCCATTCCTCCATCCATCCATTTACCTAGATGCCTAAGAGATCCGTTATAAAAATATGGATATCACAATATAAGAACAAATGCATATAACGTTATTATTGAATTTTACACACTGGAGCCTTTTTGCTGTTTTTTTTTCTGGTCAGTTTGATGCCTTTAATCTACTTACAAACACCTGCATTACTTAACACTCTTATATCAACCACCCCCACAGTACAAACTAGGGTAACTAAGCTGGTGCTGCTTGACTCGAATAGTATTGTGTTCGTTAATCGAGATCGAAATGATTAAAACCTTAAGAATTTGTCGTTATCTAACGACTTATTTAAGTGGTATTGTTTGGGCAAGCGTAATATTTGAGCTAGCTAATGTCCAACCAGCAGTGACATGACGCAACGTCTTGTATCACAGAAACAGCTAACTGGGAAATACATGCAAATTCAAAGCCTTAATCCTTCTGTTATGTGACAAACTGTGTTAAAAATGCCAGCCCTCGGGCTAACTATTCAGCTAGCCCTCCCTCCAAACGTGATCCTGCCTGTCACATCCCACACCTGCCGGGCCCGCTGCACCGCGTCCGCAAACGCATCTTTTTTGATTCCTCCTGCGCCGTTCCCGATAGCTGCCTGTCCGCCGAGAGGGGCTCCGGATCCGGGTGGTGGCACCGCATTATACTCCGACATGTTGACCTGAAGGCAGGCGGGGGAAAGCAGAAAAACCGAGCTCAGACCTGCGCAGGAGTGAGAAGAAAAGTCAAGAAACTGACGGGGCAAGGAAAGCGCCGGAGACAAGACGGCAGCCGGGAAGGTTCATTCGCGTGCTTTTTACTCTGTGTAATCAGTCCGAATCAGTAACGCCACAAAGGGAAATGCCGATTAATATTGCTATTTTCTTTAATATGACGTCGTTGACTGTTCAATTCAAGACGACATCACCATAAAGTCTATGGAGACACTTTTATATTCGCCAGAGTCATGTACGCCAATGTCTGTGACCAGAAAAATGGATGAAATCTGATTCAGTATATTAAATTGTTTTCAGTTGTCTTTTCTTTCACTATGTTACTGTGTTTCAGATTTGACATCATGTTTAATAGGCTGGGTCTGTTCGCTAAAAGACTCTCCCCAACATAATTCTGAGATCATCTCTGTAGAAGTTATAAAGGTGAAATTACACAGTAACCAAAATAATGTAGATAACTCTTGATATCTATTAGAAATTTAATAAAGAGTACATGTTTAGTCATGGTATAGAATAAGCCCAGATAGCATTGTTAGACCTCCAACTCCAACGTGTGATTATGACCCGTTTACATTTACATTGCATTTTTCTATAGCCTGTACAATTAAATAATTGTATGCAGATTTTGCATTTTATGATTGTTAGGTTGATAGAAAAGTATGACTTTGTATTTTAATTTTTTGTTTGACACTTGTATAGTTTCACTTGAACATAACATTAGTAGTATTCATGCCAAGCAAATGATCAGGAAATTTGCTAGTCCGGCTTTAGAAACTACTATCACTGGATATATATATCCATATTACTGACAGTACCAAAGCCTCCTTTTGTATACTTTGTACCTTACCAATGGTGCTACAACATTTTTGCTTAAAATGAACACCTGTGACTGCTTTCAACATTGCCTGTGGAGATGCTGGCATGAACAGCAGTGTCCAACTTCATTCTGCCTTTTTCTGGGAATAAACATTTCATTGGTTGATGACTTTCATACGGTGGAGGGTTGCTCTCCAACTTTTCCACATAACTGGGTGAGGCTCTTACCTCTGCCAACCCCAGAGGTAATGTCAGTGTCATGAGTTCCCAAATTTAAGGCTCAGCCGTTCAGACACCTTGGCACAAGCTTTTTTATAACAAAATGTGCCAGCTTCTGAGGGAACATCTTCACTCACTGAATACAGAAATTGAGTGTAATTTATAGCAGCAAGGCATGTATCATTTTCAATATACTGTTAATAAAGTTGCCACTGATTACTGAAAAATATCATACTCCCTGCTTGAAATTATGACTCCATCCATGCTAGTTGCCATCTTCACAGGTGATACAGGTGGTTCATGGGGTTCTTGTGCAATAGCTTTCAACATCCAGTCTATTAGCTCCTGCTCCCTCTTGCCAGCCCATGATATCAAGAGGGCCACCGATTTTCCCCTAGAGATATACTAATGAAAAATAATGAAAATAATTTTTAGTTGAGGCTGTAATTTTATATAAAAACATAATCCAATTACATATATAACAGTCACTTAAATAGCCAGAGACCACCTTCAATGCTTTAGTTTAAGTTTAATGTATACGAAAAAAGTTTGCGCCTCTTGTTCATATGCACATTTTTACAAGTAGCTAAAATTTCAAGTTGAATCATGGCAGCCAGCAGAGGTAGCTGTCACTTTTACCTCTCCATGAAATGAGAAGGGACACGCCATCTTTGTTATGGGCGAACTACGTCATCTGTAGACGGAAGCATTTTCTCTCCTGTGATTGGTGGAATGCCGTCATGCCAAAGGTCGCCTTTATTTGGCGCTCTTCATCTTCTACCAGTCTGGCGCGTTTTTGAAAGCGCAGCATACGTCAAGAAACATGTATTTTGAATTTCTACTCAGAACAATTTGGAGTGTATCCATGTAACGTTCTCCACTTTTATTCATATTTCCGTGTTTGACTTGTGGAAAATGTTTGGACTACTTTTGGGACCTGTGAGGTGGAGCGGCTCTTAGAGTTGCATTTCGCGAAGTCTGCTAGCTTGTTGTTTTACAATGAAATGTATATGTCTAGTAGCAACAAACATTCATTATCACAATGAACTTTACCTCTGTGTTTATTCACTCTATCACACATGGGTAAGTGAGGAATAAAAGGCAGGAAGACGGTCTCTGAAGCGGTTCAAGTTACCGGTTCAACACTATCGGTGAGTGTTTTCCCTTTGTTTTCTTGTTGCTAGTTTGTCATTTGGCAACGAAACGCAAAATGCTTCTGGACGCCATGTCAATTTGAATGTTAATAACGCTATTCATTTTCATATAATAGGACCCTTGAAAATCTATAAATTTCATAATATGCTTCGTATATAGTAATTATTTCTATACTTACTTTTCTTCACTTGAACTCTGAACTTCGTGCAAAGTACACTCTTCATGCTTTAGGGTACCCTGTGCTGTACACGACTGTTATAGTTATTGTTTACAATGTTAACCACGTCACAGACGCTGTCGGTTGCCAATGACAAAATTATATAAATTCTGCACAACATAATTTTTTAAACATTCAGAGACATTTGGTGTCGTGAATCTAAACTTAATCTTTGACACAAGAGTTTATTCATCACTTGCTAAAAGTTACACTCAAGTAATTATTTGCTAGTTGTTGCGTTCTTACACTTAATTTGGCTTTGACCATGTTATCCTGTCATACATAGAGACTATAGTTTTGGATATTTTGCCTTGATTCAGAAATCATTTAAAAATGTGACAGGAAAGATTTGAGTAGAAAGTTGTATGTGATGAAACTTCCTCGCATGAAATTATCTGAGGCTTAAACCACTGAACCACCAGTTAATACTTGGGTTTGTTTTGATTTAGATATCATCAAAGGATGGCTGGTGTTGTGGCTATGGCGTCTATCGTTGAGGACTTTGACACTCAGGTATTTCTCCCACACTAATTTATGCCATTTAGCATGCAGTAGCTGCTGCAATTGTTTTTCTTCAATCTTTTGCATTCTTATATTTCATCAACTGCCACTGTTTTTACAGCCCTGCAAGAAATCACGCAAAGATGGTGACAGTCCTGTTGTCAAGACAATCACAAACTATTTTTCTCCAATGCCTAAGCCTGTGGAGAAACCCTTCTCTCCTCCTCGCACCAACAACATCATGGACTACTTTAGCCGGAAGGCTCCATCCTCCAAAGAGAAGAGCAGCTCACCAGAGCAGTCAAAAGAGAACTGTCAGACTCAGCTCCCAGAAAAAGACGCCAGACCAGCAGCAGTGAAACAGCCGCCTCAAAAAAGAAATAGAAAGACCAGCAAAGCTGCAAGGAAACTTGTGGAGGCTGAAACTGTTAGCTCCACAGAGGACATTGCAGAAGAACCGCAGGATAACAGAGATTCGACAGCTAAAGTAATTGGCAGCTGTGGTGTTCTTGGCAGTGATACAGCAGCCCTGCTGGCCCAGCTTAGTGCTGAGGCTTGTATGACAACAGGAAAATCAGAGATGAATGGCACTAAAACCTTCAGCCCAGAGGACCCTGAGGATGGTTCCAAATGTGGAAACAATTTCAAACTTAAAACAGAATTAAATAGTATTGAATTATCTCCAATTGCACCATCAAAAGATAAAGAAAAACAAGTCAAAACTGTTACACGAAATTCTAGGAGGAAGCAGCAACAGGAGGCAAAGCATTCGGAACCACAGGAGAAAGAAATAGAAAGCTCCTTAGGTGATGTCAGTATGGAAGTCAATGTAGATGAGGCCTCTCAGTTGAACAGCAGCACAGTCACAATCTCCTTTGAGGAGTTTGTGCGGAGTCAGAGCCAGGACAAGAGGGAAGAGGATACAGAAGATAATCAAGGCAAAGAAGATGAAAGTAAAAAGACTACAAAGTCAGAAGAAATGGACACTCACCAGTTGGACATCCCTAAAGCTGAAGAGAGTGGGGGCACTGGGGAGCCACCTCTCCGTGTCTCACCCCGAACAGTCACAATCCTGGCTGAGGTGCATGCAGTCTCACCCAAACAGGAGGCCAAGACAGTCAGCCAAGGAAAGTTAGCTTCTATCTTCAACAAAAGGAAAGGGTCAAAGAGCCCTGCAGAGGTTGTGTCATCTCCTCACATAGAGTCTGGACACCAGTTTTCTCCAAACTCTCTGACTGTCAAGCGGAAATCCAATGTGGTTCTGCAAGAGGAAGATCTAGAGCTTGCTGTACTTGAAAGTGAATCCATGCCTAAGTGCAGCGAGGCAGAGAGGAAGCAGTTTATGGCAGCTTTCAAACAGCCGAATCTGGATGGGTCCAAAACAAAGCCTGCTAAAAGCCAGACCAAACAGAAGCAACATGGAGAGAAGGTTTCAGATGATGCAGACAAAGTTGCTGAGGAGGATACTAAAATTTCACATTCCACCGAGCAAGTCCCTGCTGCCTCTCAGGAAATCAAAGCAGCTAAAAAGAAACCAGGGAGAAAAGGCAAAAAGAAAGCAAAAAAAGAGGAGGAAGCAGTCATCTCTCAACCTGCTGCTGCTCCTGTGGAAGACATAGAAGCCTCAATTGTTGAGGTTGATGATAAAACAGAAGAGCCTCCAATTACCTCAACCCCCTCTGTCCCAGCACTAAGGAGGTCCAGAAGAGAAGCTGTAGTCAGGCAAACTCCCGAGGCTGCCGCCACCCCAACAACTCCTATCAGAAAAACAAGGAAACAAAATGAGTCAAAGGATGCTGCTAAGAACGGACCTGCAGAGATGTCCACACCAAAGATGCGCAAGTCCAAACATGGATTCTTTGTAGCAGAGATTGTGAGCCCCCCTGATGCAAAACAAAGTCCAATCAGGTGACACAATTTATAGTTATGTTTAAAACTATTGTATATTCTGTAAAAAGCAGTTTGGGTGCATTTATACCATCAGCTGCCAATCAATTAGGTGCAACTAACTAAAGCAAATGTAGTCAAATACAACTATCCTGCCATAAATATGATCTTCATGTTTTTTAGTCTGTCCTCTGATATTAATTGGACAAAATGATTGTCAGTGACAAGATGGAGTACAGTTCAACAGCATCATAACCCATTTTATCCAAAATAACCACACAGGTAAAACAACACCTCTCTTAAATGGTTTTAAAAAACACTGAACATTATCATCTTCAGGAGACTTGGTTTATTGCAGGATTGTTGTACAACACTGCATTAGTTTTAGCTAAGTGTACCAAATTAACTGGCAGCTCACTATATATGTTTATGGTTCTTGTCAATATTTTTCATTTTCTTATTGAAATGTTTTCTTATTTATAAGGATTAAACTCACTAGAATTCAAAAAAATGTTTCCACGACTGACGCTGAAAGCGGCAGTAGAATAAACACGTCTTTATCCTCCAAAGTGAGTGTGATATTTTTTCAAATTAGATAAATTCTAAATTATCATAATAAGGGCTGTGGATGATGAACTCCTCATTCATATTCTCACACTAATATCTTTTCAGACATCAAATGAGTCCAAGAAAAGGAAACAGGCCAAGAAGTTGGTGGAGAAAGCCAAAGTGATTCAGCAGAATAAAAAAGCTGCTGTTGAGGAAGGAAGCACCTTAAGGCGTTCCTCTCGTGCCGAGGCTTTCACAAGGAAAAGATACTATGAAGATGAGGTAAAGTCAAAGACCAGCAAAAAAGAAAAATCACAAATTTTCACAGTGTTGAAGGGATTTAATTTTACAGGAACAGAGCTGCTGTAACACCTCTGTGATGTATGAACATGAGCTCAGTGAAGAGTTTTGCCTCATATTTTCTTGCTTGTCATCCAAAACTTTCAGTATGCTGGGGATCAGGGTGTAGAGTGACTGACACAGAGACACTGTTCACCATATTTTTATCTGTGTGCCATCAAAAAGATTTTAAAGCTGTTAATTTAAGGTTAAAACTTACATAATGTTGCTTTTTTTGGTCAAGCCTCTGTTATAGACATGCAGACCTTGTTGCAACATGCACAATTTGTCTTTCTTTAAACTGCTAGGAACTCATTTCCTCAGTGTTCTGGCAAACTTAATGATAAGCAGATGCACTCGTCCATCCTCAGCTGCTTTGCAGCTTTTCATGATAAAATGTAGAAAAAATGTTGCCCTCTTATTTAGGACATCAAAATACGTTCTCCACAGGATCCAATGGAAGTCACAGTGCTGTGACACCATGGACTATTTTAAAAATGGAGCACAAAAGTTTAGGTCTGATCAAACCTATTTTGTTCATTTACCTTTTCCCTGTTTCGTCAGGATTCTGTCATCTGCCTGGGGGAGGAGCAGACTGCCACTCCACCATCGAGTAAAACCCAAAAGTCATTACGCAGTCTTAATGACGTTCTAGGAAAGAGCGTATCTGGTGGAAAAGACATCAAGACATCAGGTAGTCTGTCCCACTCTAATTAACCATTTACTCTGTAGAGTTTTGTTAAAGTTTTAGCTAATAGTGCTGTATTTTCTTTTTTCACAGACTGCAAAGTGATCTCACTGTGCCAAGAGAAGACTGCTCGGAAGGTGTCAACGGTGATTTCAATCTTTGATGACAGCAGCCGTGAGGGTTCTGAAAACTCCCAGGATGATGAGCAGTTCAGGGCACGCAGAGAGTTTTTGAAGAGTGGTCTGCCCGAGTCCTTTAGGAAACAGATAGCCAGGACAGCTGCCACCAAGGAGGCGTACTCTCTCTCCTGTTCCTCCTTTCAACCAGTTATACACATGAAGCAACCACCAAACGGTAGGCTATATTCCTTGATATAAATACAGTAAAAATTTTGAGATAAGAGCTACTAGGCAGTGTTTACAGAAATTAACCCTACCCACTGGAGTAATTAGGCAGGTACCTTAAATGTATTTGGATGCTAAAAAGCTTTGTACTTCAGTAACTCATGAAGATCTACAGTGTGGTATTGCTGCTTTAACTTAAGTGCATGATCTCAATATGTCATCCATCACCGTTATCCAATAGGGTTAGTTAAGTAATCATTTTAACTAAATTAATTATTATTATTATGATTATTGGTTGTTGTTTTTGATTTTAAGGAGTGGTGGGTACAGATAAAACAAAGGAGCCTGGAAAAACATGTTTTTGTTGTGTTTTGATAGATTGCCCTCTTTGGAATCTACTGTGGCCAGAATCTTCTTTACTGTGTCATCTGAAAGAGCTTTGGTACCAGACTTCCAACCCATTTCCATCTGTTCGTGGCTCCCTGTGTATAAAGACAGAACCAGCCTGTAGAGCCTCTTGTGAGCGGGTATGTTGATGCTGAAATGGCTTTAATGACTTTATTCTCTCTGCACCTGTCCCTGAGCATTCAAGGTTAACTCCAGGTCAAGGCATGTCTACTTCTGGAGGATTTAGATAAATGTGTTGTTCTTTCATTTTTTCAGATCATATCTGTCTAGTTTACAGCTACTACTTGTCTGCTTGCATAGCTATGTTTTATTTAAACAGAATTATACAGAGAAAATATATTTTTGTGCATTATGTGGATGGTAACATACTTTGATTATACCTTGTAAAAATGACCAAAAAAAAACCCCAACAACAATGTGTCCAGATGTAGTGATGCTACAAGAACATTCTTTATGGATAGCTATAATGGAATCTAACTCCAGACTTAATTTGCAACAATCGTGTTACTCCTACTGAAGGGTTCAGGCTGGAGGCCTGAGATCTCTGAAAGTGTCCGCCAGCTTCTCACTGCCGAGGTCAGCACCTCCAACCCTGCTTTCCCTGTTCAGATGTTCATCCATCGTTTCTTGAAGAGACGCACCGACCACCAACAGCAGTGCACAGCCTCAGGTCAGTGTGACTGCACTAACACAAAACAAGAGTTGCACAATACGGGAACTTCATGTTATTTTGTTTTATTATGATAAATAAATTATAATAGATAGATAGAACCTCTAATATGAACCACATTTTTAATTACCTCATTTGCTGAAATTTACATTCCTTTCAACAAACCTTTTTTATTTCTTTATTAGGAATTACAGTCTATTAAATGCGAAAAGGAAAATTATCATTCATTCTATAGTTTTAGCCATTAGAAGCAGGTAATCATGGGTAAATTGTGTCAGCTAAACAAACCTCGAACAAAACAGAACATGTTGTATTGCAAGAGACTACAGTAATAGTTTATTTTAGCTGTCACTTAACTTAATCACATTTTATTTAAGGTCATTCATGCTGCTTAAATATTGGTGCAGTAATGTAATCAGTAATAATAATTTTGACAAACAGTTTAAAATGAAGTGGAGCCAAAATACAGGCAAAACCATTCTCAACATCAACTGCCTATTATTTTCCAGAACCAGAGGCTGTTACTGGAGTCACAGGCATTACACTACCAGCTGAACCCGGGGGGAAGAGGAAGAGGGTGGAAGATGAAGGTGAAATAACAGTAAAGGTTGCTAAGAAGCAACGAGGTAACTCCTCAGAAGAGAGAGCTTCCTCAGCTGAGCCTGAGCCAACAAAAAGGGGAGGCCGGACGAGACGAGCTCGGAGATCCAGACTAGAGGAGGAGGTGAACGAGAGAGCCAAGCCTTCAGTCAGTGCTGCTCCCATCCCGTCTGAGGACGACTGCGTGGTTGTGCATGATGACTTGCTCCTTCAAGGAGACACTGCGAAAAAAGGTAACAAATTGTAGTGTTAACCCATTTTAATCATACTTCCTCCTAAAATTTGGGATCATTAAACAATCCTTTATCCAATTAAGAAACTGGCATTATAACAACATTTTTTTAAACTTATCCTTTTCTTTTGTTTCAAACATGTCATTATTACTGCTACGGCTAATTGACTCTTAAAGTGAAGTGTGAATAAACTTTAAAAAGTAAGGGTATTGTGCCCAAATAGAAGTGCTAAAAATAGAGCTGCTTTCATTGACTCGAACACAACAATGTATAATTATGTCAAAAGCCACCCACAAGAAAATAACACACCCATCAAACTGGCATGACAGTAACAAACAAGATCCTCAATGGTATGCTAATGAGGGGTCATTTGTGCCCTGATTGTCATCTATAGTGGTTGTTGTTAGATTTTGTCCTGTAGCAGGTACTCAAAGACTCAAACTCAGTCTTCAATCTCTTTTACAGATGTGGTGAGGGAGGAGGTGCTTTGGACGGACAAATATCAGCCCCAGCAATCCAGCGACATCATAGGCAACTCTGTCTCAGTGAGGAGGCTCTATAGGTAAAGAAATTAAACTCCTTTTATTTCACTGAACATGTATAGAAAACAGTAGCCACTTGCTATATGCTGCATCTCCTTAATGGCCTGAGCCCATTCGAATTTTTTCTGAGCCACCGTTGACTTCAGTGTCTTTTTTTGTGCATTCAGTTGGCTAAAGGAATGGAAACTCCGTGCAGACAGAGAAGAGAGTAAAAAGCAGAAAGATAAGAAACAAGAGGAGGGCAGCAATGGTGAGAGATAACAACAATAATAATTATTATTATTAATCCTTTCCACCCCCTCCCAGTAATAACCTAATTACTTCTTTTGTCTTGATGGGGGTTTTGACTACTTGTCTGCTCTTTTTTTTTTTTTTTTTCCAGACTCAGACTGGGACTGCATAGAAGAGGACTCCCAGGATGGAGAGGACATGTTATGTAATACACTGCTCATCACAGGACCCACTGGGGTTGGCAAGACAGCTGCAGTCTACGCTTGTGCCCAGGAGCTGGGCTTCAAGGTATAAAAATCTCAAGGAGCCAGACTGTGACAGCTAAGTAGGATTTTATTGTTCTAACACCCCTCTGGTTTCCCAAGTTGTTTGAGGTGAATGCGTCTTCTCAGCGGAGTGGTCGTCTAATTCTGTCGCAGTTGAAGGAAGCCACTCAGTCGCACCAGGTGGACAGTCAGGGGGTTAACGCCCACAAGGCAACCTTCTTCAACAGCTATGGCACAAGCAGCAGCGCTGGCACTCTCAGACCTGGATCCTCTCCCAGTATGTACAGAGCTTAGAGTGATGGTACTGCTTCAAATGAGTTGCTGGCTTGTTATAGAGTCTGTTTTGTGGAGATCTTGTATGTGATTGGTTTTATATACAGTAAGATTATCACAAAATGAACACAAACAGTTAAAAACTGATTGCCCATGTTTTTCTCATCTTCCAGGAAAGGTTAACTCTCCTCGCAGGGTGGTTTCTTCTCCCAGGAAACATCCACAGTCCCCAAGGGGTGTTAAAAGAGGAGGCCTGGCTCCCACCTCGTTAGCTAACTTCTTCAAAGTGGGGCGACCCGCTGACAAGGAGACACTTAACACTAAGAATGAACAAGCAGGTAAATGTGAAATGTTTCAATGTGACATTTGTTTACCTATTTGATTTAACCTTTAGTAAAAGTTATTTTTTTCCTGGCTTTAATAGTTTTATTAATCTCTCCATCTCATCTCCACGTGTAGCTGCTTCCAAGAAAACCGTAAAAGCTAATGAGTCCACCAATAAGCCTAAAGAACCCCCAGTCAAATCACCAGCAGCTACCTCCTCTAAAGAGAAAAGCAACGAAGAACAGAGCAAGAAGACAGCTACCTCTCTCATCCTGTTTGAAGAAGTGGATGTTATTTTTGACGATGACTCAGGGTTTCTTGCTGCCATCAAGACATTCATGACCACTACCAAGAGGCCAGTCATCCTCACTACCAGTGGTGAGTTGAGGGAAGAAGCTTTAAGGCAATGTCCTACAGTTTGGTCTGTCTTGGTCATATTTATTTAGCAAATTTTGAGTCTAAATCAAATCTTGTATGTTTTGTAGATCCTGCGTTCAGCACCATGTTTGATGGCAACTTTGAAGAGATACAATTCAAAACACCATCTATGGTGAGTGGACTTATTTGAATCATAAGTGTAGGATGTAATTGAATTAAGTTATTGTGTCTTGATCTTGTGATGCTAAGTTGGAGGGATCAGTTATTACAAGTGAGTTTGTGTCCTTCTCTTGCTGCCACAGGTGGATGTTGGAAGCTTCCTGCGGCTCGTGTGTCTTGCAGAGGACATGAGGACAGACGTGGGGGACATCAGCTCACTGCTCAGACTCAACGGCTGTGACATCAGGCAGAGTTTACTGCAGCTGCAGTTCTGGACTCGCAGCGGAGGAGGCCACAATGTGGCCAGGCCTTTGACACAAGCAGGAAAAAATGGTAACAGGATGTTTTGTAGATGTCTCACATTGTTTTGTTTTTTTTTTTCAATCAGTTTTAAAAATTGTTGAATGATATGTTGAGTAGCTCTGACTTGAGGTGTTTTGTGCAAACAAAAACAAAGCATTAAATCATGTAAATAAATAAATCATAATCAAATCAGTCAGCCTTGCAAAGAGAACACGTTACCCCAGTTTTAGCATCCCTCTCCGGCTTTTTGTTGCTCTAGAAAATGTTTCAAAAAAGACGAATGAAGAAGCAGGTGGCATGTCGGTGTGTGCTGTGACTGAACCATCTGCTCTCCCTCCCTGTGACACCGGCTGCTCTGAGAGCATGGTGGGCCTGCTGAATATTGAACCCAAGAGGGAGATCTGGGAGCTGCTCAGGGTAAATTCTTCATTTACCAAATACACTGACATTGTGTGTGATTTTTGTATTTTCTTTGTTGATTCACACTGTACTTGATATTGACAGAGTTTGTGTTGTCAATGTAACCAGAGTCAAGACGACAAGGTGCTTTGCTGGGAGCTTCTGACAAACAGCAGGCGACAAGGAGTGAACCTGCTCTACTCCAACATGGAGACACTCTTACCTCTACCACTCACACAGTTAGCTACCTCCACCTGCAAACTGGAGCCGTCTGTTTCTGTATCACAGGATCATCCTTCAGGTGATCCGACAGAGCTGCCGTCCACTGTCCTGCATGACGCCCTGCCATCCAATGCCAGGTTATTGCAGACAGTGGAAGAACAATCAGTGGATTGTTTGGACGACAGCAGTCCAGTTAAAATGTCCAAAAGAATGAAGGAGATGAAGAGGCGGCAACGTTTACCTGACCAGGATGGACTGCTCTCTGATTCTGATTCAGAAGACTGTTTTCCATCCCTCTGCAAGCCGCAGGACGCTACTAAGACAAAGGAGCAAGTCAGGGAGAGTTTAGTTACAGAGGTGAAGAGGAAGCCGCCAACTCCTGAGGAGCGGCTAAAGAGTGTCCCAGTGTCCCAATGTCTAGAATCAATAGCTGACTTTTTAGACAACATGTCCTACATGGACTCTTCCTTGCTTGCTCATCCAGAAAGGGGTGACAATCACAGAAGAACATCAATGGTTGGTGCGGTGGTCAAAGATGGAATGACAGATGAGTCGAGACTTGAGAGAGACAGAGGGAGCTGGGTGGGAGAAGAGCGCGCCTTGGACATCCAGGCTGCTGTGGAGGCTCTGAGCTTCCACAAGTGTTGGGTGTCAGTAGCAGAAGCCTGGGGAAAAGCCCAACAACTAGAGGGGGAGCTGGGAAAGGAGGCTGCAGCAGAGCTCACCCTCCCTGTGGCGGCTCATCATGATGGTTACAGCTTGACTCAGGACGGCCCCTGTCAACCACAGTGAGTCTTATGAGTCTTTCTTTGCACAGTGTTAACTTTTGTGCAATATAAACCTCCTGCACTGTGACCCAGTAAGCATCCTTTTGTAACACGATGAATCAATTATAACTCTGATCAGTTTAGCCAGATAAACAAGTTCAAAGAAAGGTAATGTGTCTTCATGTGTCCCAGGCTGTTTCAAAGGAGGACTGAAGTGATGGAGAGTCTGATGTCTAAAGGAGTGTTTGGTACTCTGGGCAGTAAACCAGCAGCTGCTCTTGACTACTTGCCAACTCTACGCACCATCTGCCGATCAGAGCAGCTTAAGGAGCAGGGCAAAGTGAAACGAAGGTGAGCATGCCAGCAGCATCCACTCTGGGTTTTAACCAGGCAGGATGTGGTTAAGTGCCTCTCAAACACTTAAGTTTTTGTTTTGATACCAAGAGCAGATGACTGGCAGACTAAAAATAATTGTGTTAAAGTTTAAGAAGAATTGCAAGACAGGATGCATGCATGCAACACAAGTCTGCTGAAATGGCTCCTCAGTAAAGTTGGAACTGTTTTTTCCTCCCCAGGTTCCTGCACTACCTCGACGCGATCCACCTGGGTCTTGAAAAGAGCACTCTACAGCACCTTGCAAAAGACTTTCCCTAAACCACAGAAGATCAGAGGCATCCTCATGATCAAACAGCGGCCTTAAACAAACAATGCCCCAAGAGTGGTCACACGTTCAAGGGTCGATAAGTTTAAATTGGAAGAGGGAACGCATACACTGTCACTACACAACCTATATGTTGACGAATAGTCTGGCAACAGCATGAATCATTGTTTCCTTTGTCACTTTTTGCATGAAAGGAGATGGATAGCTGGTCAGAGGTGTGAAGGGACAAAGGAATCTGGTGAAGCTTTCACATTGCTGTGAGATGGAAATGACTTAGTCAGTAAATAGAGGAAAAGGCATTTTAACTTGAAGGGCGCACAGCTATATAACCTCACGTGCTCTGATTCAGCATGTCTTTTTGGTGCTTTCTGGAATGATCTAAAGGTAACTACTTTTATATGATTTTTGTAATATTAAGATTTGCAGGATTGTGGATTTTGTACAGTAGTTTTCTAAACTTTGGAGTCTTTGCATTTTGAAAAGTGCTTTTATAAAGTAGACACTGCGTTTGAGGAGCAAGTATGTATCATTGATGATTTATAAGAGATTAAAATGTAAAATAGAATTTGCTTCTGTTTTTGTAAAGGCTGTGTTTCAATTGTCGTCTACACAAAGCACTGTTGATGCACCCGGAGTCGTGTTTTTATTCACGTTCACACGACAGACAGCTTTTGACAAAATGTCAAATGTCACCTTCACATATTTCACAGTAATTGTTTTTGTTTATTTGTTTTTGTTTTTATTTTTTTTAGCCTTAAGTATGTAAACATTCACTGTAGGTTTTGTTGTGACCAAATAAAGGTTTATCACAACCAAATAAACATTTGTGGTTTATTTGGAAATTGCCTGCGAATACATCCCCTTTTGGGGTGTTGACAATAACCAGTATTGATGATAACCATAATACAGGAAAATATCACAAAGATAATACGTTCCATTTTAGATCATTTGGGTTTCTTTTCATCCTTTTCATTAAAAAAAAGACCAGATATATCATAAAGTAGACTGAAAATGAACTTGACTGATGGCATTGCTAGTTTTTTCTAGATTTTCTGCGGATATCGCGATACGTCATCACGATGAACTCTTAACACCTTAATCATCGCAGCCAGCTTTCCTTATAAAGTTTTTCAGAACATAAAATGACAGGGGCTTCCTTCGAGTGTATAAAATGTTGTTACTGCGGTTGCTGGACTGGTTTCATGCGAGTTTGTTTTCAAAAGGTATGAATGAAATGCCTCATCCGCGTGCAGATCACAGTGCAGAGGACGGTCGTAAAAACGGTCCCCTTCCTTAAGAGCGGCTCGCGCTTCCAGAGGAGGAAGGTCCTGCCTCTGTTTTGCATTGTCACCTAAAACTTATCTGTCGCAACTTCCAGATTTCTTCAGAGCGCATTTCTTTAGTTGCGTTTCGCCACGTGTGAAGATATGTGACCGTGGAGTGAAGTTTCGACAGCGGGATTCATCGTCGTGTTAGAAAGGACCCCGACCTCGTACCGAAATGTCAGCCTATGAGCGAAACAAAAAAATCTTACTGGAACTGGTGAAGCTGCCGGAGAACAGCTGCTGCGCGGACTGCGGCGCGCCCGGTAAACCTCAGACTATCAAGTTTGTTCGCTAAATCTGTGTTGGTGACTTTACACGCATTTCGTTTCCAATGTATTTTATCAGAAACTCAACCACGCGATGCAGTCGGCGTAGAGTCAATCAGATATACCTCCTTTTGTAGATTTGATAAATCATGTTCAACAACAAGCAACAGATTAAGAGTTGGGTTTGTTGTCATGTTTAAATCTTATCAGATGAATGTGGTTGTTTTTGTAATGATGATGCTGATTCATCCCTGTCACACTCATTTTGTCTGTGCGCAGAGGGAGAGGGTCAACTGCCCCAGGGTCCCCAAAGACCTCTGGTTCACTGTTGTGGTAGTTAATTTAACTATAATTTTGCCTGGGAATGCAACTATTATTTAATGCATGGTATCAGCATGTGTGATAAAAGGGAGCTTTTCTTTGTTGCCTCATTATGAGGTGTCAAAGAGAGTCCCTGTATCGCAAAACTGTACTCTCATAGTGCATGTTCTTAACTTTATTGCTTGTTTAATTAAATACACACAAAGTCTGAAACATAATGTTCTAGCTCAGGGATAGACTACAGTGAGCAAGGCACATCAAGTGAAAAGGGGGGGTTAAATATGGGCCTCCAGTATGTACAGTCTGGCTCAGAATAAGTGTTGCATTTGAGTCCCTCTTCTTCTTCTTCTTCTTCTTCTTCTTCTTCCTCTTCACATCTCAGATCCAGACTGGGCGTCTTATAAGCTGGGTGTGTTTCTGTGTCTAAACTGTTCTGGGATCCATCGCAGCCTCTCCAGTCGGGTCAAGTCTATACAGCTGGACTTCTGGGAGAGTGAGCTGGTGAATGTATGGATTGCTTTATAAAGTTGTTACTGCTATGATAACTTATTAGTTCTTGGGATGAAAGGACAAGTTTGCTATGACCATGTGTAATCTCTGTGTGTGTCTTTTTGGGGCCTGAAGTTCATGAAAAGCAATGGCAATGACGCTGCCAGAGCTTTGTATGAGAAAGCTGTTCCAGCGTACTACTATCAGCCCAAAGAAAATGACTCTGTGTAAGTATTTCTTCAAAAACCTGACTTTTTGACTGGCCATGTCTTCATTTTGGAATATTTGGTTATCACAGTCAGAGACTGCTGACAGAGCAGTGTTTGAAAAATAGAGAGAAGTGCAACTACTTACTGTAGAAGTGAAATTTAGATGAGTCTTTGCTGCTAATTCAAAGCTTGGTTAATTGGTTCTTTCCGTTATTTTTTGTATTAGATGGACTGGTTGTTGTAGAACTGTGTTTTATCTGTCTAAGATCATTCTTATGTTTGAACCACAGTGTTTTAAGAGAGCAGTGGATTCGTGCTAAATATGAAAGGATGGAATTCACAGGAGAAACCAAGTACCCACCCATTTCATACACTATAGGTGATGTTTTCTGACACACATTTCTACTGTAGAACACACATCTTTAATGTTCTCTTGTTGTAAAGTTTAAATTAACGCTTTGGTTCCTCATACATATGCAGAACTGTACAAGAAAAACCTGTTCTTTGCAAAGTAGTCAGGAAGTGAAAACTGGCTTGATTGTTTTTCTTGGAAATGATTGGCCATGTGAACAAAACCTATTAATTTGGGGAAGATTTGTGTGTGTGTGTGTGTGTGTGTGTTGAAGCGCTTATGACTCAGTGGACTGTTTGAATCAAATTCAGGTTTCTATGAAGGAATGCTGTGGAAGAAAGGGAAAGAGAACACACAGTTTCTGAAGAGGAAGTTTGTCTTGTCAGAGAGAGACTTCACCCTATCTTACTACAACAAGGAAAACGTGAGTGATCTGCATCTCAAGCATAGTTTAGCTAGACTGAGACATAAAAAAAAAACTATTTAAATCACCCAATACAAAAGGAGAGTTGATAGTTCATAACATTTTCTGTGTGTAATATAAAGGCATGTGTATGACTCTGATTTGATCTCTTTACTGAGTAACTTACAGCAGTTTTAACTGGCCATTTTCTTGTTAAATCAGCATATACAGTATCAATGTCCCACTTTGGCTTTGTTAAGACAAAAAAAATAAATAAAAAAGACCCAAAGCAAAATACAACCAAGGACCTGAAACCATGCTAGCAGATGTGTTCGGCACAGTGCTATTTTGACCTATCTTTACTCATGTACACAGTTGCAATGTTTGCATACCAACTTTAGCAGGCATAAAATTTTCCAGCTCATTTAAGCAGTTAAACTAAACAGAACAGTTTAATTGGCTTAACTGTAGCCAGCCTGACAAATGCTAAAATATGCTGTTCAGCATTAACATAAAGAAAAATTCAGGCTGATGGGAATGTTGTCACTTTTTTAAAATGTTTAACTAAATGCTGAAGCATTAAACTAATGAAATTTTTGAGCTAATGGTGGTGCTAGAGAACTTGTTTGAATTTCACCAAACTTAATATATTTCGGGGGGTCATGGAAGTCTGAAACAAAATTCATACCAATCCATATAGTAGTTTTTGGGTTATATCAGTCTGAATCAAAGTGTTGAGCCCACAGACTGACACTGCCAATCCTAGAGCAATTCTGCTAGCGGGGCTAAAAAAAATAGGTGTACAAACACCAGCGTGCTAATTAAAGTCAGCTGTCATTTGTACCAACCATTCAGTGCACATCTATGTATTTGTGATCTAGGAGTCGAAAGGCCCTAAAGCTGTGATCTCCATCAAGGACCTAAATGCCACCTTTCAACCAGAGAAGATCGGTCATCCTCATGGGCTGCAAATCACCTACCAAGATAACGATCACACCAGAAATCTCTACGTTTATCACGAGAGTCCTGAGGTGGGACAGCATCAACCGAAGTATAAACAGTAACCAACAGTTACAGTTATACTATTACACACTCATACTGATAATACTCACACAATAGCTTTGGCACTTTGGAGAAGCTCAGGATCTTTTCTTGTTCTTTAGGAAATAGTCACATGGTACAACGCCATCCGTGCTGCTCGCTATGCATACCTAAAGACAGCATACCCGACAGGGAGCGATGAAGAGGTATGCAACACATCTTCTTAAAAGTAAATAAACAATAAAAAAAAATGTCAGGTCATCACCACCTAGTAACTCCTAGATTTTTTTTTGCAATTTAAAATGCATCATACTTAAGTAAAACAGTTGATTTAGTCAATAGTTCATTTAATATTTTTCAAAGTTAAACATGTTTACCTTTTTTTTTTTTGTCAGCTAATACCAAAGATAACGCGAAACTACCTCAAAGAAGGATACATGGAAAAGACAGGGCCCTTGGTAAGAAACGTACACTGATTCATATTCTTACATTAGCTTTATTTGTACATTTGTTTGTTTTACTCAGCACTGAACTGCTACTTTAACCTTTGCATGCAGTGAGAAGGGCACTGAAGGCAAAGCTTCCCCAGCAGAGTTAAAGCTGTTTGCAACAGCAGCAGTACAGTTGACAATGTGTTTCTGTTCCTCTTATTCACAAAAACACATGTAAACACAGTTAAATGACCTTTTTTTTTTTTTTTACAAGAACTATTTATCAGTACAGAGAGACTTTGGGAAATGTTTTAATTTACTTTAAACTGCAATTTTTAATGGAAAGTGTCTCTGTTAAATGTGTTTTTTAAACAGCAAAAGGAGTCATTCAAAAAGAGGTGGTTTGTTTTGGACTCTCAAAACAGGAAATTGTTCTACTTCAAAAGCCCGCTGGTGAGGACAAACCCACTTCTCTTTCTGACCCCCCTGTTGTCTTTTGTCATGTTTACCGCCATTATATTTGAATATTAATGTGTTTTCAATGTGTTCTGAATGTAGGATGCAGAGGAGTTAGGGGTCATTTTCATCGGAACTGAGAACAAAGGTTACTCTGTGAAGGAGTGTGACCCGAAAAATGCTCGGGGAAACAAGTGGAAATGTGGTCTCACAGTGGAGACGCCTGAGCGACGGTTTGTCTTCATGTGTGAGCATGAGAGTGAGCAGAGACAGTGGATGGATGCCCTCAGACAGGTTCTGTACAGGCCCATGGCACCGCAGGATTATACCAGTAAGCAAGGCGAGGAAATATCACAAACACGCTCATTTAGTGGGCAGATATGTACATGCTGATCAATATTTACACACACAACCCCATGTTATCCATTAATTAAAAACTTTAATTTGATTTTTTTTTTTTTTGTTAGTTTGGTAGATGACGAGGATGTTATTAGCCCAGGGGTGAGAGGTATTCTTATCCTATAAACCCTGTTATTTTTTTAATTTTATCCCATTGAAAATGTTTAACTGACACCAGGAGAGAAACAAATATTTTCTTGGAAAATAGCATGAAGGTCATATAATTTGGGTGGATCAAATCTTCTTTAAGCACAAGCAGTGCCATCTCATACAAGCTGTTTCTGGCATTTCTACAGTATATCAATTCACCATGAAAGAGAATAGCGTAATCCTCCCTAAAGCATCCTAAACTCTGAGTTTGAGGAAAGAAAATGCAAAGTACATTTGAGGGTGATACAGATGTCAGTCTCGCAGGTATGTGATCATAAACTTAAGTAGCAACCAAATTGAAACTTTGACATGAGGTGGCACATGATGAAAAGTAAAGTTAACACATTTTATGTTAATTAATTGATCCATAAGAAGGTGCAAATTGAACAGTCAAGGCAGTGTGATAACAAAACTCAGGGTAACACCAAAGTCTGGAGAATTCATCTTCTGGGCCACATGAGCATCTGTGAAAAAGTCTGCGGCAATCTACCCAATAATTGTCTGAACCAAAGTGATGGACTGACCAGCCAACAGATTGACATTTCCATCAACAGAACCAGGCCACTGCTGTGCCCATTAATAATAATAATGATAATAATAATAATAATAATAAAACATGCAACATTACTAAATTATCTGAGTGACTTAGTTATCTGAGTCAGCCCAGTCAATACACCTGTACTTACATAACTCTTCATGCTTGGACAAAGCCATACACAGCACCACAAGTTGTTACACCTAAACATTAAACTATCCATCTCATGACCCCAATCTGCTCTTGTTTTCAGTTGAAGCCAACATGAGGTATAAAAAATGAACAACAGTTCAACACAAGTTGTGTCATCCGGATGATGGGGAGAAGACTGCAGCGTTTGAAAACACATGGACTTACTGCAGGAACTACTGAAACACAACAGAGGAGCAGCGTCACTGTGCTCTTATTTGTAACAATACTGACTGTTCACCACAAACTCTCATATGCAGCGTCTTGCACCATGACCGTGACTATGCTCTGTGCTGTAGTGTGAATAACAACTAAACTGAAACTGGATCTGATCATGTAAATTCATTCTTATGACCATAAATTATTCCACGTCACTAGATTCGGCGCAGTTACATTGCATTAGAAGTCAGGATACAGTGACTTCATATAAATTCTTATTTTTATTTTTTCATTTTATTTTTAATTTGGTTTTGAAAATGTTTCATAGCTTGATCCCAAAATAACAAGATGTAGTATAATTCCTAGCTAACATGTAAATAAAATGGTGGATAAAACTTAACCCCTTTTTACAGCTGTGACGACATGTTTTCTGTACACACTCAAATAGTATCCATAAATGTTATTTTTAACATACATAACATAAACTCCTGAATTTTTTCACAAATAAAACTGAAATCATGATTACGTTACTGTAATATGGCCAATTACTTTTGTGCAACCGTAATGGATATGTGTGTTTATGACATAAATGTCAGCCATCAGTGACCTCACATTAGATATGTATTAATGTTGATGAACCAGTTAGTACATTTAAAGATATTTTATTTTAGGGGATATTTTTACTTGACGACTCTTTACTTGACAACACAAGTGTTTAGTTTCCTTTGTTTAGTCTAAATATGTTTTGTTATCTTTAAAACTTGGTTTAAATTTTGAAAATATTTAAAATAGAAAATATATTTCCTATAAAACAAAACATCAAAAAAAAAATCCAATATGGGACCAAACCTGCAAAGGTAGAAAATGTATATTAAAAGAAAACTAAAACTATATAAATCATGTAACGCAAAAATGTTTTGTCACAAGAGCTCCCACTCAGTAAATCATATCTTTAATAAGGGCACAGATAGGAATTATTCTGCTTCTCTTGTTTTGAAAATGTTGACACAGTCAAATTTGTATTTTACTATAGAGGAGCCATAAAATTAATACAGTATCTCTTTGGCGCCAGAGAGCAGCACAACGCGTTTTCCATAATTCATACGAAGTTTGTCCCGTACGGCTTGCTGTCGTTACCGGGTACTGCCGAGGTCGGGCATGCTTGTGAAACATCCACTGCGAAGCGCTATGGACGCGCCGAAAAGACTGTGATTAAAACGAAATCACAAAGAAATGTTTGACAGGCTACTTTTTAAATCGCATTCCCGCTGAGCTGATAAGTCACAAGTTGAGAAGAAACGCGTAGAAAACACGAAGCAGCGCAGAAAACTGTCCGTCCGTTTTGTCCTACAAAGGCGCCGGGAGTTTGACAGCGGCAGGACCTCAGTGCGCAGGCCTGACGTTAGCTAAACTGCTGGAGGAGGACGGCATCCGAAGGACTACATGAAACAATAAAGGCAGTCCTTTCTGTGGAGGGAAGCAAGCTAAAACATGAGGAAGGACGTGAGGATACTCCTTGTAGGGGAACGTAAGTAGAAGGTGTCTTTAATCCCGAAGCGCTTGTTGGCTTTATCAGCTAACATGCTAGTGAGGGAGCTAAAGGCTAATTTACAGTTTGCAGATGCACTCAGTGAATCTCTCAATATACTTAGCGGAGTGGTCATGTGAGCACTGCTGATTTAGTTGGTTTATTTTACAGTTTATAAGAATTCTTTTTAGTGACTGTAAGTCATTCAAAGTATGTGGGTAAGATAGTGTCAGCGGTTCTGCTCTTTATCTGTTGTTAATAGCCCCTCACTTATCATATTGGGCATGGAGGCTAACTCACGAGTATTTCCATGAACTGCCTTATATTGATATTCAAAACAGTGCTCCTCATAACCAGACACAATCTGAGGACAGGCCTGCCACAGACTGTACTTTGATTGGTGCGACATAAGAAACCAGGTGTAAATGATATGAGAAATATTAAAATATATAATTGTTGTACTGGGCTTGATAAGACGATACCATAATGCCTGATATAACTGCACCAACACTTAAAAACCAAGAAGTTATGGAAAAACGCAATTAAAGATTCTTCTGTTCTGCATAAAAAAGTGTTTCATTGGACCTAGATCTTCTATAAAACAGATGCTACTCTGACTTATTCTTATTCTATTATTCTGAATTAAAATAAAAAGGCTCTAGGCAACATCTTCAAATTGCTTATTTTGTCCAACAGAAAGTCCAAAAAAACAAAAACAAAAACAAAATATGAGTTTGCTATCACATCAGACTGAGAAAAGCAGTGTACTTCCAGAATCAGGACACTAGAGCATTTTTTCTATTATCAGAAGAGTTGCTGATAAACTTCTCTATGATAGCTTGATTATCTGTGCTAGTTGGCACAGAGATGCACTTTATATTAAGCAGAATTGTGGGTAAATAGTTTGTTATCACAAGATCCTTAACTTTTTCCGGAATGCAGTGTAAGGACAGAGGTACGAAAAAAATGCATCAGATCCACCCTCCCTGAATTGTGTTTCACCTGGTTTGTTTGTTCGCTATGAAGCATGTGTGTTTAAAGTGCTATTTATAATTCAGAGGTGGCTCTGCAGGTCGGCCTGCACAGCCACATTAGGCAGGTTGGTACTGTTTGCCCCCTGAGACTGGCACAGCCAAAATGCTACGTGCCTGCTTCAGTGTTGTCAAGTTCAGTAGAGTACAGTTGTGGGGTCATGCAGATAGACTTTCTTTTTACTGAGGACCAGTGTGGCACAGCAAACTAGAGCTGCATGCAAGGATTATGTTTATTAAAAATCTGATTGCTATTTTTGTGATTTGTTCTTGAAATGTTATTGAACAGTCAAAATACACTTTACAAGATCTCAGAGACCACATAGACATCTTCATATCGCATGTAAATGTTAAATGATCTCAGTATTAAAATAAGTAACTATCAGGTTTACACTTAAATAGACTAAAAATTCTTTTTTGTAGTTGGAGTTTTACATTTTTCAATCCATGAAAAGACACCCAATATTGTTAAACTATGGGGATACTTTCTGAAATATTTTTAAAAAATATACATTATTATGCTGAAAATATATTTATGTCATTCTTGAACAGTGCAACACTTTGCCAAATCTATCTATTATAAATGTAATTACACACCATATTTGCCCCCCTTGTATTGTGGCTTTGCTCTGTGCTGGAATTCAGTCTGTGCTCCTTTGAGGATCGTGGTGCTTGACTGCAGCTCTTAACCCTCTTCAGCTGCTCTTATCTGTGCAATTTCACTCAGCACATTACCCAGACCACTCTATAAAAATGGTAGAGAGGTCATAGATTAATGACACATTGTCAGTTAAAGAGGCTTGTGGTTCAAAGATTGTTATAATAAATGTTCTTTCCTTTGCCCATGCAGCCAAGGTGGGGAAGACGTCACTGATAATGTCTCTGGTCAGTGAGGAGTTTCCTGATGAGGTAAGTAGCAACACGCTAACACATAAATATGATAGAAATCATCTTGGTAGCTGTTTACAGTCATGTGCCTGTCATAGTCATTGATGTTTGTCTGTGGATTGGCTGTTAGGGTATGTCAGAAACAGAGTAAAAACACGAGAAAACAAAATGTGTATTTGATATAATTGAGTCTGCCTTGTTTCCATAAGTTTGGATCATCGTCCTCTGTCTTTCAGGTTCCTCTCCGAGCTGAGGAGATCACCATCCCAGCTGATGTCACCCCAGAGAGGGTGCCTACACACATTGTTGACTACTCAGGTAATCCATATTATCTGTCAATAGGCATAGATTACATTCATTGATTATATATGTTGATCACATAGAAAAACATTGTACTGATGTGCCTTTTTGACACCCGTAGAGGCTGAACAGTCAGACGAGCAGCTGTACCAAGAAATATCAAAGGTTGGTTTAACATCATTCCTATTCTCCTCTGGTCTTTTAATGTCAGTACCTCATGCATTTTTCATGTGCATCTTAAGCTAGTTTTGCTAATATTGCGGTTTGTCTTCACAGGCAAATGTTATCTGCATAGTTTACTCAGTTAACAACAAGAAGTCCATTGAGAAGGTGAGCGTTTTCTGTCTGTGCTCAACAAAGTTCATGAGATATAAGACTACACTTTAAAACAAGATGCTTCATATTCTTAGTGTCCTAGTATGAAATATGATTTTGTGTTTTTAATGAATGTTTGCCAGGTTTTAGTGTTTGATGTTGTGCTTTACTCCCCTAGGTGACAAGCCACTGGATCCCCCTTATAAATGACAGGACGGACAAGGACAGCAGGTGTGTTCGTGTCACTTTAAAAGATATGTGGTTGCGTGTATGTGTCTTGTCTTCCTCTTGGGCCACGTCAGCTCGGCTGATGATGCTGCCTCGTCAAGCTTATTAAGCCCTGCATGCTAAAGTACTCTAATGTGCAGCAGCTGATCTGGCTTTAAGTTGTTTCTGGAGGTCCGTCCCACTAGCATATTTGGCTCACTCACCAGCGAGCATGCCTTCATAACATATAGATGCGTTTGCCTTCCTACTGTTTTTATGTTTGTGGAATTCTAGATAAAAGTTTTTAATGTTTTTTTTTGGCCATGAATAGTCAAATATTATATGGTTTAAAAGTGCTGATATTATTCTGGGCTCTTGTTTTCAGCCAGTGGGACTGTCGCAGTTACTCTAAAATGTTGCTATAATTTGCCTTAATCAGCGGGGTCCACAGTTCAGGTAGCATTTTGTGGCTTTTATTATTTGTTGAAATCAGTAGTCGGAAAGAGGACTAAGTTTAATGAAGTCTATGTTTCATGAAGTGATTTAAAAAAGGCTTATCAGTTGTCTAGGTAATACTTAATAAATTGCTTATTGCACTGATTGAAATATAGAATCAATTTAAATGTGTTTGATGTGTCACATAACCATGGTGATTAAAGCTAGTGTGTGGTAGTATGAGAAAATGATGTTGTTGTGCTGCAACTAACAAGTATTTCTGTCATCAGATCAACAGCGGGTCATAGTAGTTATTGATAGTTTGGGCTGCAAAATGTCAGAAAATAGCAATACATTCTCGTCAGATTCTTCTAGTCCTAGTCGATATAATCAGATGTCTTATTTTCTTTAACTTACAGTCCAAAATCCAGATATATTGTGACATATAATATCTATATATATAATATACAGTGATACAAAACAACACAACAGACAGATCCTCACACTGAATAAGAGAACTCTGACATTTTTGCTTTAAAATTGATTAAAAAAAAAAAACAACTTTCATCAAGGTAATTTCTGATTAATTTTCTGTCAATCAACCAAGCGATTAATCACCTTGTGGTTTCAGCTCTATAATTGAGTAACACACAGGTTTATTGCAGGGTCCCTTTGATCCTTGTGGGTAACAAGTCAGACCTGGTTGAACACAGCAGCATGGAGACCATCCTGCCAATCATGAATCAATACCAGGATATTGAGACTTGTGTAGAGGTAAGAAATCAACGCACGCACACGCACACGCACACGCACACGCACACGCACACACACACACACACACGCTGTAAACCCATGAACATATAAACCAGGGGTGTCAGACGTACGTGAACCGGCCCACTGGAGGGGTTCAATCTGGCCCACAGGATGAATTTTGAAAGTGAAAAAAATGCATAAAAGACATGAACTAGAAATTTTTAATAAACAGGATAGCATATTAGACGTTTTTAGGGATGGCATTTTAGGGATACGTCTGATACCCCTGGTATAAACCCTTTGGATCTGTTGAGCCAGGGCTGTTTCTAAGAGCCAAATGTTGAGGTAAATTTTGATGAAGCACTTGAGAGTGATAAATTGGCAGATTAAATATGAAAACCAATATGAGCAGGGACTCTTCAGAGTGAGGCTGGCAGGACAGACCGGCCCCCAGCTGCTCTTGGCCTGCAGTCCAGCCCCTGACTCCTCTTACACTCTGACCGATTTATATAACTCAACCTCATGATCTAAGACCAAGGCCTGCTGACTGATGGACCGTGAGTGTACTGGGAGACTTGAAGGGACCTGGCCTCTGTCTGCAGTGCTTTACATTTAAATTTCCCTCTGTCGTATGAGACGGCTCAGTCATGCGTTCCTCAGAGGATCAGTTACAGGGTTAAAATTGGGAGACGACGGGGAGGACGTGAGGGAAAACACATACAGAGTGGACACAGTTGGAGTGGTGTAACACAGCTGGTGAGACTTGGACTCATATGAATGACACGTGAACCGATGATTTACTGCTGGCTCAGTGTTCGACCGGGTTTAGAGCTGGTTGTATGTTCTGCTGCTCTCATTTTGGTCAAATTCTTGTTCATTCTGTTGTTCTATCACTGGTGAAAGAAGTATTTAAGAGTAGCAGAACCGCAATTTAAAAATATCAATTTAGGTCTGTCATTCAAAACCTTACTTTAACTTAAAATGTGTTACATTTTCACATTAAAATGTCTAAAAATTATCTCTTTTTTATGTTTTATCAAGTTACAATGTATTTAGATAAATGTATACAACACTGTTCAAGACCAGAGAAATGCACATATTTTATTCAAGGCCAAATTTTGGTTTTTTTTGTCACTTGTTGTTAAATTCAGGGGTAAAAACAGTCAGAGTGAGAATGGAAATAAGACTGTATGTAGTTTAAATATAACATTAATACATTACTTCATCTGTGAACATTTCTTTCAGTCAGAGAGATTTACATCTGCAGTGGCGGCTGTTTAACATAAAGTACTTCACTTTAGTAAATGAACTTTGTTACTTTTTGCCACTCATACACATACACACACTTTTTTCTCTCAGTGCTCTGCCAAAAACCTGAAGAACATCTCTGAGCTTTTCTACTACGCCCAGAAGGCTGTCCTCCACCCAACAGGACCCCTGTACTGTCCAGAGGAGAAGGAGGTGAGGTCTACATGATAGATCCAGAGCCTTAATCATTGTCTTCAGTTACACCTGTGCTTTTTCTGCTATGACAAGTCAAAATGTCTGCTCTGAAGAACTTAAGATGTTTGGCCACCAGCTGCAAAAGTTAGGCTTCCTCGCTTATTTATTATTATTTGGTGCCACAGTAGAATGAGAATGGTTGTGAATGAACGTGTTCAGGCTGCAACGATTTATAACAGTAAATGTTTACATTCAGATCATTTTAAGGAGGGGAAAGAGGGTTTTTTTATCGGTTGTCTGAGGCTGAAGCAGAAGCTGTACGAGTGGCCACCAAACAACTGATCGTCAGAGAAAAAAGTTGGAGTGGTGCATCCTTGAAGTTAGCTGCCACAATGATTATTAGTGATTAAAATCTTTTTTGCAATGTTTAAGTACACGCAACCACCTTAGTAACTACTTTGTTTGTTTGTTTCACAGCTGAAGCCCTCTTGCATCAAGGCTTTAACTAGAATCTTTAAGGTGTCAGACCTCGACAATGACGGCATCCTTAATGACAACGAGCTCAACTTCTTCCAGGTAATGTTTTCCACTCGATAGCATCATAGTCAGAATATTTAGACTACAGAGGAGTTCAACATTGTTGAAGTCTTCATCACTTGCACAACTTGGAGAACCTGATTAATGTGAGATTTCATGAAGCTAAAGGGTAAAGGGAAACTATACTGATGTAAGATGGGGGCTTAAAATCAGCCTCTCCTGAAAAAAAAAAAAGGTCAAAGCATTAAATACATTGCTTTTTGTGTACGTTTACAGAGAACTTGTTTCAATACACCGCTGGCACCTCAGGCCTTGGAGGATGTAAAGAACGTGGTCAGGAGGAACATGACAGATGGAGTCAAGGACAACGGACTCACACTCAAAGGTCAGACGCTCTTCTGTTTTCTAGTCTTCATGTTGTTCCTCTTTCCGCCTTCCTCTTTTTTATCCCGTATCCCTCCTTATGTCCCTTCAACACTCCGTCTTTTGTGCCCATCTTTTTAATACATTATTATAACACTTGCTGCCTGTTGACCCTTCATCCTCCCGTCATTGGCTCTTCAATGCAGGCTTCCTGTTCCTGCACACCCTCTTCATACAGCGCGGACGGCACGAGACAACCTGGACTGTGCTCAGGAGGTTTGGTTATGATGACGACCTGGAGCTCACACAGGAATACTTGTTCCCCTTGTAAGTGTGACTCAGAGGTTATTTGTGGAATTATATTTTTTGATTCTATTTTGAAGGTATAGTGGAGACAGTAAAGATTTAGATGTCTGAGTAGTAGTTTAATCTTTCTAGATTATCAAGTTGTCTTTTTTTTAAATGATATAAATGTTGACCAATTCTCATGCTGACCAAGTTTGAAAGCATTAAAAAGTAAGACTTTGAAAAAGTAAGATTTTGAGGTCTTCACAGAGTGCAAAGACGTGGCCATACTCCAAAAATTCAACATTTTGATTTTTGTTTAATGCCGAAAAATCACAGCTTACGCCAAGTACTCCGCTAACTCGTGTCTTTGTTAAAATGTTGAGGGCTGCTAATGACAATTATGTGCCGATAAAATCATGAAAAATGCCCGGTAATATTTCTCACAAGCAGTTGTCTTCAAATAGCTTGTTTGAAGTCACTGTGCTGTTGAAGTGGATTTATGATTCTTATGGCTTGAAGTGATTCCTCTGTCTTCTTTAAAGGCTCCATCAGAGATTTTTAACTCAAATTTCAGTTTTTGCTCCAGAACTTTCTGTCAAATAATTGTGTCTGTCCGACTCTGAATCACAGGATCAAGATTCCCCCCGACTGCACCACAGAGCTTAACCACAACGCTTACCTCTTCCTCCAGAGTGTCTTTGACAAACATGACAAAGTGAGCTGTTAGAACATTTTTAAGATTTACAAAGTCCTTCATTATTTTTAATGCGGGGTATCTGCTTTTAAGGATGACCATTTCTGTTCTTAGATATGTAGACAGTTTTTATGCATTACACCTATTATTTAAGTCATTCTGTCTAAATTTATGTTTCACTCAATATGCACTTGTCATGATCTAGGACAGAGATTGTGCGCTCTCTCCAGACGAGGTGAAAGACTTGTTCAAAGTGTTTCCCTACATGCCGTGGGGTCCAGATGTCAACAACACTGTTTGCACTAACGACCAGGGATGGATCACATACCAGGGATACCTCTCGCAGTGGACGTGAGTGTGGAACATATCTATTAATACACACAGATACTGAGGCACACACAGGTCTATTTTAGTTACACACAACCCCAATACATTCACACCACTGGAGGACAAATATTATGTAGAACAGACTGATCATTGTACAAAATCCTGCTAATATAAATGTCTCATTCTATTGGACTCATCATGATTTCTGTGTTTTCTGTGGAAGGTTAACAACATATCTAGACGTACAGCGTAGTTTGGAGTACTTAGGTTACCTGGGCTACTCTATCATCTATGAACAGGAGTCTCAAGCAGCCGCCATTACAGGTAAGAGAATGAAATTCAACTCAACTGCCTCGCAGCTCTATAGATTGACTAATAAAAACCAGTAAACAAATAGTGAAATGCACATTTCTGTTGAATCTAAAAGTACCATCCTTGTTAACTTTCTGTTGAAAGTTAAATGCAAAAGAAATGCATGCATTGTAGTGAATGTTGACATTGTTGATGTGTGTGTGTGTAAAAAAATAAGGGGATTTTCTCTTCTTTCAGTGACACGTAACAAACGCATTGATCTGCAGAAGAAACAGACCCAGCGCAGTGTCTTCCGCTGCAACGTCTTGGGGGCCAGAGGCAGCGGGAAGAGCGGCTTCCTCCAAGCTTTTCTGGGCAAGAACCTGCAGGTCAGTGGAAATGATGGCTACAAATCCTGTGAAATTTCCTTTAATCCAGTATTTTTACCAGTCAGTTTTGCTGGACATGCTTAGTTATAGAAGGATTATGTGTGAAGTGATTCTGTGTAATTATAGGACACACATCCAAAAGATAATACATTATTAGCTTATTTTGTTTGGAATGTGTAGATGCTTGAACTAAATCCTCTGTACCATGTACTAATCTTAGTTACAAGGTTTGTGTCAGAGTATAAGCAGATGAGTTGATTCTCATGCAGAAACTTAATGCATTTATTGAAAATTAGATTGTCACATTGCCTGAAAAATCTTGTTTTGCTTGTAGCTGCACAGCCCAAACTAAAACAAACAAGATGCAACAAATGAAATTAGATCCCCCCTGGGGTCTGGGATTTGGCAAACTGTCGCTGTGAGCACTTTGTTAATTATTTCAATAGCCTTCAAAGTAAGAGCAAGGGTGTAACAAGCCAGAGTTGACAGGGATCAGCTTATTGAGGATGTAAATAGTCTTCATAGGTGTCTGTTGTTAACCTTGTTTATTAACCACAACAGCGACAGAGGCGGATCAGAGAAGACCACAAGTCTTTCTATGCCATCAGCACGACCTATGTCTATGGTCAGGAGAAGTACCTGCTGGTAAGAGCCATTAATCATCCGCTGTTTGGATTACTGTTACATAATCTGGGTGTATTACACTTTACTGTGAATCAGCATTAGTGCACTGCAAAACTTTAATCCCTCCATCTGCACTCGCCGTCTCTGTCTTTCTGTTCTCGGCCTTATTTGCACACAACAAGCTCCATGAGGTGATGCCAGACTTTGACTTCCTGTCAGAGGCGGACCTCGCCTGTGATGTTGTCTGCCTGGTGTATGACATCAACAATCCACGCTCTTTTGAATACTGCGCTAAAGTGTACAAGGTGTGTTGGAGAAGATGAAAATTGCTTATAGGATGCAATGAAGCTTAGAATACCTGCTGTTTTTGTCGTCCAATTGCGAATAACGAATGATTGTGTATTGCAGCAATACTTCATAGATAGCAAGACGCCGTGCGTGGTGATTTCCGCTAAGTCGGACCTTCACGAAGTACGCCAGCACTACAGCCTCTCGCCACAGGAGTTCTGCCGTAAGCACAAGCTCCACCCACCCCAGCCGTTCACGTGCAACACGAATGAGGCCCTCAACAAAGACATCTACACTAGACTCACCACCATGGCCATGTATCCGTGAGTATCACACATCCGTATGGTCTCACCCAGTTAAACCTTCACATCTCGAGTCCTGTTTTCCTGTGTTTATCCCCTTCTACCTCTCTCCTTGTTGTATAAATCAGACAGTAACTGTTTTCTCTCAGTGTTTGAAGGCTACAGCACGGAGAAGCCACCATCTGTGTGTTGTGTCACACGTAAACTGAATTTCTCCAACCATGAGCGATCGGTGATGATGAGAACTTCATTTTCCTGAACTTACTGAGTAGCAGTTAAAGAAAACTGAAAGCCCATTCTGGGTTGGTGTTGTATGAGTGTGTGTGCGATCATTCAAGTCCCTGGCTGAAAATCTTGGAGCTCAATCCTTTGACTTTATAGGGTTTCTTAACTTCTCAAAGCTTTCTGATAAGATTAGATTACAGAGTAGATTAATTAGCACTGAATGGGACGTGCCCACTAAATCTCATTTTGGCTGCTGCACTCTTAAAGCATGAGAAGGAAGGCTTTGATATATATTAAAGTGCTCACATAGAGACGAGCCTCTGAGTTAAGTGACGGACGAGACTTAACAATTCAAGATACAAGAGTTTAACCGGGCATGTCAGTGTCAGTGTAACATGTCAAATGTCAGTGCCGTGCAGAATAGATGCTGCTCAGAACTTCTGCTTGATCCGGCTGGTTTCCAAATAAAAAGGACTAACAATGTTTTTTTGCTACATAGTTCCAATAGCTCAGTGCAGACACTTTAAAATCATCTTTTCATTTTCTTGTCATTAAGTATTACCAGTCAGAAGGTGCAACTGACTGTAACCTGAGAAACGTTGCTCATCTCTGAGTTAGCCTGGCTGGATGGTGGCTAATGTTTTAGGAATTAAAGAGTTTAACTTGGATTAGAATAATCTAAGATGAAGAAAAAGAATCTGTTTTGAAACCAGCCCATGGTCTTGATTCGTTCCAGTGGTGTTTTGATGCTCTAAGTACGTTTATTGGTTAAAGTTAGAATTTAAATTTAAGATTGAAATTTTTTTTTTTTAGCATTTTCCTCTTGATTTGCCACCCTCAGACTGTTCCCTGCCTTCCATCTTGTGGCTCCTCTCTATTTATATCCCCTCTGTTAATTTCCCTTTCCTTTAAACCTCATAGTTTACTAGAAGTATGTGCTTCCTCGTCAACAAGGACCTGAAAGTCAGTGGCAGCAGTGCAGGTTTCAGCTCAGAGAAATGCAAATTCTGTTTATTCAGGTCCTTTTTTATGTAGCCATGTGGTTAAACAAAGCTGAGGTTTCTCTCCTGGCTCTGGCCTCCTCCTTTTGTGTGTTTGGTGCGTGTTGTTTTTGTATGGTGGTGAATACACATTTCTGTGTGTCTTTCCGCAGCCACGCCCGTCTCCGCTGCATGTGTGCCTGCAACAGGTGCACCTATTGCCTGTGTCAGAACCTCCTCAAGTCGGAGCTGCTGCGCAGTATTAAGGCCCAACTCCGCAGGGTCGTTTTCAACAGGTTCATACGTAGACAGATCTCTGTTCTTTTAACATAGACTCATTCCCCCTCTCTGTGTCTCCCACCCTCGGGGTTGCACTTCCAGGATGGGTCACAGAAAGGCTCCTTTTTCACCTGAGCTCTCTAATACTGGTGATGGTGACAGCTGCTCTGCTTTCCTTAAGTGCTGGCCAGTGGTCAGGTTTACACTGCATATCCACTGCAGGGAACGAAAAAATGTGATCGAAAGAGAAGTTAGCTCAACCTCACGCAAAAACATGTTGTTTATATGAATGGTATAGTTATGGTGTTGGATTGTGTGAAAACATTTTGATACAATGGCGAGATCTTTCAGAAGAAATCTCTTTTTCTTGCTGTTTTTCGCAGCGGTGACGTCACCTGCACAAGTTAACTATCCTGCTCAGCTTCCTCAGACAGATGAGGCTTGTTGAAAAAGAGAGATTTTTGACTGTTAAATTCAAATTTACTCTCCTTGACCAAAATATCGGTCCACTGCATTTAGTCATTTTTTTCCAAAATAATAAAAAATAAAGTGTAAAGAAATCATAATTCATTTCTTTTTTTTTTATTTGCTATCTACTCAGGCTCAGATGAGTTTGCTAAACATCATCAAGTGAAAAGTGGCTTAATTAGGAGAAACTTCTAAATATAAAGACAACAGCAGTCCTTACTTTCAGACTCCAAAGTCTACAAGTATTCAGTAGATTATTCAGTCCTAAAAGAGCTTCTTTTAGGACTTTCAGAATGACAGTCCAGAAGATTTAAGTTACATTTCACACTTAAATTAATTTGTGTTTTTTAAATTTAATTTTTTGGATACAAATATGTTTAATATTACATTTTTTATTGCATTTAATTTGCATTCACCATTTGATTTAAATCCATTGTAACATTAGAGATTTTTAATTTTCATAATCTGATATAATCTTATAATTTTTTTTCCTGGTGCTGCTCTATATTGATGGATATTTTATTTCACATTCACTTACACTGGGGCCCTGTCAACCAATCACTGTAGTAACAGTGAGTCAGTTCATTAAACATGGCCGTGACATGTTTGACCTTCTCTTTACTTAATTACTACTAGTCTTCATCCCTCTCTGTCTCTCTGTTGGCTCCCCAGCTCTGAGCCAGGGTCTGTTCTGAGGTTTCTGCCTGTTAAAAGGAAGTTTGTCTGCTGTCGCCAAGTGCTTGCTCACGAGGGGATTGCTTCCAGTTGCTTGATTTAAAAAAAACCCCAAAACAAAACAAAAAAGTTTGTGCCAGACCTATTCTTATATGTAAAATATTTTGAGGTGATTCATGTTGTTATTCGATGCTGTGTGAATAAAATAGGCTTGACTCGTCTGGTGTCTCAGTCAAACTTGCTCTCAGCAGCTGTGTTGACATTAAGATAAGACACTCTGTTAATATGTCATGTGACACGTTACTTGTCACACAAATCAGAGGTGAGATTTTATTTGTCATCTGCATAAAAAACCCATCAGTCATGTCAGGTGTCTTGGTCTCTGCTGCAGCTCCAACCAGCCCACCCGCTCTCTGTACAGTTTGACTCAGCGAGGTGTGACCATGCTGTGCCAGCTAACACACAGGCTGCTAGCGAGGCAGGTGACAGTCTGCGCACAAAATGCATGATGTTTTCTGCTGTGCAGTGCACACTTAACTAACTACTGACTTCTGTGAATAACACAAACATTTTGTAAAATTTAATATTGAAGTTGTAAATTGGAAACCTTTTTAATTTTCAGATATAGGTGTATTTTTCTCTGGTTGTGCACAATTTATGTTAGTAATTTTCCTAGCAAACTATTTGTGTGTGCATCATTACGTGTTTGAAACTGATCCCTTTTCTTCAGAGTTGCGTGTGCTCTGTCCTGACTTGCAGTGGATATGCAAACTGTAAATCATGACTAACTAGCGTATAATTTGCACAGATAATGAGAGAATGACAACCGTCATCTCTTTGGTTTTACTGTAGTCTGCATGTTTGCATGTTTGCCATGTGATTTCTTTTCAGTCACATTGAAATATCAAAATTTTTTTCTCTCTATTTATACATTGTTTGGCACCAACCTTCACCAATAATCAAAGAGCGCTTAATTGATTATCTTTGATGTGTTTAGTCTCTCTTTGTCTTCATTTCCATTCTTTACCCTCAAGTCCACACCTGCAGGAGACACTCTATATAAAGTAGAGGTGTTACTTCATGTATCCTCTGTTTCTTTAAACTAAAACCAAAAAGTGCTGTTCACTTGTTCTCCTGTGGGCTGAGACTTCATAAATGTAACAGACTGATGTTCAAAATCAAAATGTGTTTCTTTGATTTTCAGATTGATTGTATTTTACTGTATCAATCACCCTGTCATTTCATCCTGTTTTTTTTCTTGTCATGTATTTCCTGTCCTTGTGTTTTTCCTTCCACCCTGTAGGTGTTCGTACACATATTTCTGGCTGCCCCTCTCCCTCTTCGTCTTGCATGTTTTCACCCTCTGCTAATCTTCCCGCTGTTATGTTGCATGGCCCACCTTCTCCCTCTTCATAGGGTAACCAAAGGCATGCCATAGCAAAACATTGCAATCTACTGGCAGCTTGGGTGTATGTTTCTCATCTGTCCATATGCACAGTAAAGAGAGCTTAGCGTGTTGAATAAGATGGGGGATGTTTGTTCAGCCATAGTGCAGGGTTTCAATGGCTGTATATGGTGTTAAATTGGGCAGAAGTTAGTTGTGTGTTTGCTGAATTTGGCAAATAATTGTTTTGTTGTGTTTTTGCATAACATGCAGTGCTTGTGGTTGGGCATTACAGACCCAGGCTGAGCTGCATACTGCAGCGTTACATCCAGCACTAACCCTTCGTGTTGATGCTTGTTTTATCTTTGGGAGTTGTTCACACTATTAATAGCATGACAGTGAATAGACCAGCCCTGGTAATGCAAGGGGTTGACACACCACACTGAATGGCCAACAAGTTTTCTGAAGCGGGTTGGTTGACTGGATACAATTTTATTGTTTTAGTTTCACTTTGTAAAAAATCATTGTAATCCAAGACATTTTACATATTGTGCAGTAATAAAATAACTTCTTAGGTCACCCAAATTGTTGGGAATAGAAACTTTGAATTTTCAGTCTCGCAGAGAAAACAAACCTGACAAACTGACTGAAAAAAAACTTGAAACTTTTTCAATGAGACACAGAAAAGCAGAGGAAAATGAACATTTTTAACATTTATTTCACAGCTTCAAAATGACCCAATCTTTCCAGTCGGGCTGTCATGTGGTGTGTACAGGATGGAAATGTTGTGAGTGTATCTGTGTGTGAGTGTATGTGTAACTCTTTTCATCATTGTTTGAAGTGTGCGGTGACATTTGACCAGGTGTGCAGTCACGGTTGTGCTTTAAAGGTTTTGGGTGGGATTTGATGCCTTCGTGGTCGGGTAGAGCTGGATGATACAGATGTCATCATATTTAATACTATTTTCCACTTTATATTAAGTATTTTCCAGCTCCACCTACTGTATCTGAGTGTTTGTGTGTAAGCGTACTCCAGGCATCTGTGTGACTGGGTGTGCGTGTGTGTGTGTCTGTGTGTGTGTGTGTGTGTATGAAAGGCTGCGGGGCTGGGTGGAGGCTGTGTGGGGGGCTACCTGCTGTCAGAGGAGGATTTCAGCCTGACACAGCAGGTTTACGCCGTCTCCACCGTGGAGAGGTCCGTCTTTATGGAGGCCTCTGCTGAGCAGCTAATGCCCCCAGAAAGGTAAAGGCAGAAACCAGGTTCGCAGAGAGAAGGATGTTACATTTCTGACGTGTGACTGGACGGGCGAGTTTTGTCTTAGTTCAAGTATTTATTTGGAAACAGGTTGTCAGGATTATTCAAATGGCTTTTGCCAGATATTAATATTATTATTATGTCCTGTGTAATTGTAGAGAAAAACTTATTGTAGTGTGTACAGGAATAGTTTTATATCTTACTCACTTTCTGGTGGAGAATTTGAGGATGAGCTCAGTGTCACTCTTGTTTTTTGTCTGTTTAATAGGAAGTTACATGAGTTGCTGGTTACTGTCGCTCAGTTTAGCACAAAGAAGCAGAATGAAACATTCAGCCCGGATCTGTGAAAAAAAAAGCCACAAAATCTTCCTGCCAGCACATCTAAAGCCAAGCACTCGACATACTATATCTTGTTTGTTTAATATTTGCAAAAAAAAAAAAAATATTATGTAAAAATGAAAAAGTAACCATTACTTGAATGAGAGCGATAACTTCCTGGAAGCTCCACTGTTTTTTTCTGAATACTGCATAGAGCCATGATATTATTCCCATTTTTGTCTTTTTGTTCTAAGCTAAGCTAATCAGCATTTGACCATAGCGTTACGTTTATATTTAAAGAGCGTACTTGAAACTGATCAGTCTCCTCTGACTGTCCACCAGAAAGCCACTAAGCAAATTTCCCAAAAGTTCATTATATTCCTGTAAGTTTAAAGGTAGCCATTTAGTTATAGTTCTTTTTCTTCTCTCAGTCGGGTTAGTGGGGCTTGAACAACCTGTGTAAAAAAAAAAAAAGGTGCTTGAGGCTGGTTTTTCTCTCCTGATCCTATCAGAGTGCCAAGATCCTGATGTGTTTGTGTGTTTTGTCAACTTAACTGTTGACCAGTCAGTGCCGAGGAAACATCAGCTGCTGGGAAGGTTTTGACTTATGAATATCTACATGTAACACTTGCATTTCTTTATTTTCTACTTAGCTTTCTAGTTTATTGCCTTTTTTTTCCCTGCTTGCTTTTATCGCAGTCTGCATAGTTTCCTGGTTTGTGATCAGCTGGATCTGTGTTTGGTAGGGCAGTGGTTTAACCCAACTTTATTAACCCATTAGTTTTATTTATTCTAGTTTTCTGCCTTCCAGTGTAAATCAGGGCTTCTTCTCATAATACGCCTCTCCTTTTTTTTTTTTTTACCCGACTGCTTTATAGTGTGTTCCTTTTTCCCAGACCAAAAGTAAAACAAATGACAAGAGAAAGCATGTGTTCCTGTTTTTAAGTATTACAAGGTGGTAATTTTGATCATTTAAGGCCTGATTCAGGGTTTTTCCACTGGAGAAAGAACAGACTTTGTCTTGTCATCTGGCAACTCATCCTGCTGGGGTTTTCACAGTGTTAAAAAAATTTTATGCCACAGCACCAGTTGATGTCAGATGTCTTTCGTCCTCATCCGTTGTCCCTGTCTTGCTCCCCCTCACAGGCACATGGCTCAGGCAGATCTGAAGAACTCCACCTTCTGGCTGCGAGCGAGTGTCGGTGCCACAGTGTGCGCCGTGCTGGGCTTCGCCATGTACAGAGCACTTCTCAAACAGCGGTGATCGCACAGCATGAGACGGCAACTTCCACCCACCCCCCACCCACCCCCCCAAGTCCCTCTGTTGACTCTGCCCCCTCCCTCCTACCTGAAAGACTCAAAATGACTCACCATTCATTCAACCAGAACCTTTGACTCAACCTCCAGACTCCATGTCAGCCGTTTCCCTCAACACGAAGAAGAAGAAACAAATGAACAAAATCATACGAACATTTTATATGCATTGAAAAAACAAAGAGTGTTTTTGGGGTTTTTTTTTTTTTTTTGTTTATGCTGCGGAGGAAGGGTCAGGTTACTTCTGAGATATCACATGTCCATCAGTCAATTTGTAAATACTGACACTCTGTGATCTTTTGGTCTGGTTTAGCGCAGATTAACATTGCTATTTACTGGATGTTTTCAGCTGATCCAGTCCACCTTTTTTTCTGTTCTCAGGTCAGTATTATTAGATGATAGGAGCCCAGAGAGAGGCAGCCATACACAGCAACACCACAAAGGGACTTGAATCTGTTTATAGATGTGTATATGCAGTATATTATGTACTTATTCCCTTAAGAACTTTAGGCTTGAACCCATAGACAGCATCACAAACCAGAAGCGACACCCACAGGAGGTGTTAGTGCTACATCTAACACTAGAAAGGTCATGGAGGTCATGCAGCTGTTTATTTTGAGTGTTAATTTATTAACCAGTTCTTTTATTCGTTTTGTTTTTTTTGTCTGTTTTGAGTGCACTGCATGAAACAGATGGAGGGATTTACATTTTTCATGTTATTTTTGTATTTAGAATGATCAAATCTGTCCTTATGGTGTATCACGACTTTCGGCTTCTGTTTTTAATTTTTCTGGTTTTCAAATATAGAATTGTCCCTCGTTATATTTTTATGAACTAAAAGGCACCGTAGAGCAAGAGACTATACTAGTAACAACAGCCATCAAGTGCACCTTTCCCACCCTAAAAAACATCAGTGTTTCTTTTCATTCTTCTCTTTTCCTGCACTTACAATAAAGTAAAGTTAAAATATTTGGCACCCCAGTGTGTTATCGGGTGAAATGGCAACTAATTTTACAGCAACATGGAAAATAAAATGGTTTTAAATATCTGTAATAAATGACATTTACACCAACTGATGTCACTGTGTTTGTGTGTCATTTAAGAACAATAGAAGAACTGCTAATTTAAAAAAAAAAAAAAAGGGACTTGTGAAATGAATTTAAGATCGACTGTTTGTGTAAGCGGCTTGGACTTTTGAGGCCGGTGAATAGAGAAGTGAGTAAATGATGCTGCTCTCAGCCTGTGAAAGGAGGAAGTCACACCACACACACAGGTAGAAAGACCTGAACCAACACAGTGTGAAATCACTTTTGAGCCGACATGTCTATGGACCGGACTAAGTTATTGTTTGAAGGCTTCCTCGAGAAAAGAAAAGATACTTTGGTAAGTTACAAAACTATCTCAGTTTATAATGTGAGCTTTTTTGTAATAAAATGATTTCAAAAAATGTATTTGGCCCCTACTTTGTTTTCTATCCAGAAAATAAGGTGGGTGACGTATTGGTTCAGGCTTCAAAATACAACCTTGTTTTTCTACACAAAGAAGAATGGCAGTGCTGTAAGTACATGTTAAGTTATTTTTTTAAAAAACATTCAAGTCAGTCAGTAACCTTCGTACCACTTCTTCAAATATTCACTCGATGGTTGGTCACAGCACTAACTGGTCCTTGCTAGTTTCCTATTTTTTTAACCGTCAAAGATTTTAACGACTCAAATGTTTCTACTGACATTTTTCACTTCACAGTCTCACTTGAGAGGCAATTACTACATTTACACAGTAAGTCTTTAAGTCTTCCACTGTTTATTACTATAAGTTTATAAGAGATTGCTTTGGAGTTGTAGAAAAAAGTTAACTCAATTCCTGAAATTAATTACATATTTAAGATAACAGTATTTCATTAATTCCATTTATACTTCAGTACATTTTAGATTTTACTCCATTTAATTTCTTTTGCATTTTTAGTTCTAAATTATTTTACAGATTTAGATTATTAAAAGAAAATACAAATGACAAACACACTTTGAATTACATGTGTACAGCATGCATGCATCAATCATTATAATCCAACAATATGTACTTTATATATGATTATTCTGAAATACACCAACTGGCATTATAGGTATTATGAGTAAATGTAAGTATTTTGATACCAATACCGATGTACTTTGGCTTGAGTGTAATTTTGAATACGTGGGTTTCACTCTCACTGTGGTATTGCTATGTTTTTTCAATACTGAGTACTTCCTCCACCTTTGTTGCTTTGTTTCTAGGAAGCATTAAACTGATATACATTAATTTCTATCTGTCTAAACCCACCTCTGGGTCCAGGTGCAGTCTGTGCGAGAGGTCCAGAAAGAAGACAGCAAGCGCTTTATGTTCGAGATCATCATGACCAACGGAAAGAGAAAATTGTTGGTGAGGCAGCAACGTTGTTTGACTGTTTTACGTATGGGAAATCAGTCCCGGGGGCAGATCTAGTCAACTGTTGCTTCTAAATTCACTCATGTTTGTGTGTGTGTAGGCTGCAGAGACAGCAGCCCTCAGACACGAGTGGGTTGGACACCTCTGGCAGGCCATGAGTCTCTCTACTTCTGGACTCTCAGACTACAGAAGCACCCAGTAAGAATGAAAAAGGCTTTTCCCTTTGTAAAGATATGAACTGAATTCTTTTTTTTTTTTTTTATCAACTGTAGTTGAACACGTGCATTTGGATGATGTTCTTTTTTCTTACAGAGATACTCTCGGTCCTAAAATGTATGAGCAGAGAGAGAGAACAAACAGCAGCGCCCCCCTCAGCTCACACGATGACAGAGTGATGGGATTGCTGCCTGCTCGGCCCCTCTCTGCCCCGGCTCCCGCAAGCTACATCTATCATAAGCCCATGAGCATCGCCTCCCCCGCCTCCCAGCCTGAGGAGCTGGACAGTGAGGAGCCCACATACCAAAATACATTTCAAGTCTGTGACTTTCGGCACCACAGTGGTAAACCTTAAACTGATTAATTTGCCAACCAAGTCTTGAAATTGAGTTGTACTTTCTGCAGCATGAGGCTAACTGCTCTGTTTTTAGGCAACAGTCCCAGCAGTCAGTGGTCCAGTGGCTTCAATAATGAACAACAACAAGGAGACTATGACGTTTTGCCAGTTAGAAAACGTAGGATCTTTAATATACTTCAAATATAGCATCTATCACAACAATCATAACATACACCATGATGATGGTTGAAGGTCCAAACCAGCACAACCATGTGTTTTTATTTCTCTTTAGAGGTTTGTGAGATCGCTGCCTCACCAGAGATGGACAGGGATGAAGTGTATGACTTTCCTCTTTCATATAGGAAAGCTGCTGAACATCCGGGTGAGACTGTTTTTTTTATGTTGTTGTTGTTGTTGTTCAGGGTCTAGCTTTTAAATCATTTCCTAAACCAAAATAATGGTTTTATTTTTTCATTGTTGTTGTTGTTTGTTTTTTTCAGACCCCACAGAGAGCATCTATGATGTACCAAGCTCTCTTGTAAGGACGATGTCGGATCACAACTTAGGTCAATTCTGCTTCATGTTATCTTCTCTTCACTCTTCAAATATGTCTTTGTCTTTTCACAGCCACAGTTGCATAGATGTATACATTTCTGCATTAAAATACAATATCTTATGTAAATGATTTCTTATATAAATGATTCCACATCTGAAACATTTTCAACGATAAATATTCACCTCAGAGAACTTTGCAATTCTATTCAAGATAACGGTGTGTTTAATTTTGTCGCCTTTTGACTACCTACCAGTCAGAGTGAGGAGCGTAGTCAACAAAGCATTAAATGTGACGTGGATAAAATTTGAATACATTAACTTGTCTAAGAACATGCTGCCTGAGTCAGTCAGAAAGATTTTAATCTGAGTTGGAGGCTGTTTAACATAAAATAAACAAATCCCATGATTCCATGCTACTTTGCTATGTCATCAAACTACGTCTTTTTTTAATTGTTTTGACTGAGAGACCTCCAGCAGCAGAAATGAAATATTGTGTCTAACTGTCTAAATACTAACATTATCTTATTTCTGTATTAAAGATTCCAGCTTAGAGGAACAACAGGGGGGTGGAATCTATCGGAGGATCTGAAGTCCAGTTTGTGGACATAAGTGACAGAGTGGAGGATAGCAGCAGCCCGCTATCACACCAGATGTCACCCTTTGTACAGAAGACTGTTAGGGCCTAATGTCTGTAGTTTTGTGCTTCACTCTGTGAGATCTGAGAGAAACAAACTGTGTAAAAGCAACAGATGATATCAAATGTAAATACTTGTTGTCTCTTCAATTGAACTTTCTCATGTGAGACAAATGAACAACCACAACAAAAAGATTCAACAGTGGTATTTATTTCAACTTCCTCTAAACCAGACTGAGAACCACAAAGACAGTTATAACAAAGAGAACACCTTTTGCACAAATATCCACACATCACACAAAGTTTGTCAGTTGCACCATGGTTTACTATAGTTAAATGGCTCCTTTACATGTCACCTGTTAAACAATTTGAAAGTAGACATTATATTCACTGATATTGCTGTGGTACACACTTTGGACTGGTTTAAATGGGAATGGTTTCAGCTTGTAATAAAGTTGTTGCAGGTATACAACAAAAAAAAAAAAAAAAAAGGCATGCCAACATTTAGTGTGAGGACTTGTACTGTATATGTCATCTACCTTTATTCTATTTCTAAATTTCTTAATTGTCTTAAGAACATTTTTTCTGCAGGTTTTAACATTGCAGAACCTTTTAAACTAAACATGGCTATTAATGGTTATTTAATGTAGTGAATGATGGTCAAAAAGGCCTATTTAGTTTTTTTCCTCAAAGGTCTTCAGCTGGTGGCTGCTGGGAAGACATTTTGTAAACAGAAAATGATTTTCAAAAAAAGTACACTTAATCTACAACATTGTATTCACAGAAAGGGATTAAGCTGAGATGAAATATCATGTGATAAACATATTTATATACAGCAAATGTATTAATTAGAAATGATACAGTAGTACAGGTATTAGATAGAAGTGTAAGCAAAAACAAGGCATATGTAACAAGCAACGCATAAAAGTGATTCGTGCATTCTCAATGTTTCTTTTTAAAAGAAAACTATTACAATTAAATATAATACAAAAAATAATGAAAGACAATATTTGTACAACATGTTACCATAGATAATTCCACTCTGATGAGAAAAAGCTTCAGTTTGGATCAGTTCTGTGTTGTAATCATTGTCAGTTAGCAAAAAACTAGTAATAATATTTGGTTCATAGTATTCTTTTCCACACACTCACCCAGCACATAGATTGCAAAAGGAAAATTTGGAAAAATTCTCCTCAACAACTAATTTTTTTCTTCATTTGAATTCACCTGTTAACTCAAACTACAATAAATCACTAACCTTAAGGCAGTGATGTTAGACAGTCAATAAACTACAATAAACCTCCAAAAGGACACATTTGTTAAGAAACGCTGAGTGTGAGATATCAGTCTTTTACAGTACATATTCCTAATCTGACCACCACTCTTCTAGCTTTGGAGCAGCAGTAATATCAGTTTTAACTTATACTTAAACTCTGAATATACCATTCACAGTTTGTCAAATTTTCCCTTTGACAAAATTTTTCTTGGTACTCTGATGTTTAACATAGGATGTTGTGTAAGGTTTAGAATGTTTTCAGGTTATCTGCTTTCTGGCTTCAAAAGCAGGGTGTCCTACCACCAACAGAGACAGTATCCAGGCTCCAAATCTTGGAGCTAGATGCCGTAATGGAATCAAGACTGGGCCTGGGATTGCTCCTTGAGGAACTCCTCCAGGACAGCGATGATGCTACAGGCTTCGGGTAGGTCGCTGTGCTCAGCCCTAGCATTCTGCAGCAACACATCCCCATTTCCGCAGCCCTGTAGGAACTGGCAGCAGCGAAACAGGGCATAGTGACTCATCTCTGCCTGACGCACAAAACGCTTCAGACTGTTCATGTCCTGAATGGCCTGCAAAGAGAGAGATGATGATGGATGAAGAGGAAGAAACATTAAAAAGAGGAAGAGATCAGGATGAAGGAAAGAGGCAGCAGGGAAAAAGCCATTAAAATGTGATTCTTTCAAGAGGATCTGAAAGCTAATGTCTGAACTTTCTTAATCGTGTGGTCTAGTGGGACTTTCAACACTGATGTAATTGTTTCAGAAGTTTTTGACAAATAAATGTACTTCCATTTTTTAATGAACCAAAACATATTAATAGCCTGATGCTCAAACTCAGCAAAACCAATGAGCTTGTGTTCGAGGTCAGTGCTTCAAATACGGATGATACTGCAATGACGCTACAAATTCTAAAATGTGGATTTGAGTTATGGCCAAAAACAATTTCTGTTCATCCTTGATTCCAGGTGAACATTGTGAATAAATTCCTCCAGGCATTCCTGAGATATCAAGTTCACAATAACTGGATAAACATAAAGCCTCCAACCACAGCTGGACATATAAAAAAGCTTAAGATTCTCTGTATAGTATTTATGTGTGTTTATTTTCTCACCTTGAGTTTAAAGTTCTCCAAAATCTGTCTGAGCAGGAAAGGATTACAACGCTCTGAAGCATTCAGGAACGCCTGAATCCAGTCATCACAAAACCTATTACTGACTGGGGGAGAGAACATCTTCATTAGACTTTTGAACTTGCACAGATACAAAATCCTTTGCAGCATTTCTACTCATCAAGTGTATATAATGAGGAATGCAGCAGGACTGACCAGTGTTTGAGAGAGTGGGTGGGCTGGAGGAGCAGTCTATGATCAGGTCAGAGTGTGTGTCCTCTGAGATGGCCTTACACAGAGATGCTGTAGTAGTGTCTTGCTGGGACAGGCCCTGCAAACTGGCAGCTTTGATGAACCTGATAGCAAATACAACAGTTACCAAACAGACAGTTACCTACTGTACCAAATGCAGATAAACAGCAGTCAGGTTGACCTCCTTTATTTTTAGCAGTCTTGGGGTTCAAAAATGTTGGCATGGATATGTCTGTGTAGATTCTCATTCATCCAGGTCATGATTATCTTGAAGAGTCATTAAAACAAGGCAACTGGACTATG
>JAQMCX010000021.1:12851864-12872921 GCA_029814765.1 Acanthurus leucopareius | reverse complement strand
TGTCAAATTTGATGTTGTGGTTGAACTAAAGGAGTCAGTGCTTGGTGAAAACTACAGAGAAAAATGTTAAAAACGAACTTTTATTTCAATCTGATATCAGAGCTGGCAACTGAATTTGTTGTAGTACCTTTTTCTTTTCCTTTTCTTTTTTCTTCTTTTCTTTTTTTCGCTCAACCGTGGTGCAGGTAGGATGTTATCTGATGTTTCCCTTTCTATTTAATTTTTGTGAATGGGGAAAATAAATTTTTTTTCTATCAAATATGGTGTTGCCTGAAAGTGATTGTATTTTTTTTTTTTTTTACCTAAAGTTATAGAAAAAGTCGAGTCATTCTGCAAATGCCTATGACTAATAGCATGTTACCACACTCATTTTTCCAAAAAAAAAAAAAAAAAAAAAAAGTAAAGTTACATTTGGATTTTGGATGAAACCTGATGCATGGAGTTTATCAAGCCACAGGTGTAATTGAGACATCAGTTTCTGAGGGACGGGCAGGGATGGCACCTCAGTTGAACTTATCTCATCAGTGTGACCAAACAGGCTTGTTCATAGGAGTGGTGTTGCTTTTAATGATGTGTATATCTTATGCTACTCATTTACAGTAAGCCTCTTGTCTGTAGTAACATTAAAACAGGAGGCTTTTCTCTTGTTTCTCTGTTAAATCACAACACAAGTCAAATATCCATAGAATTATCAAGTGTATGTAGTTATTTGCCTTTTTCTCCTGTGTTGTTGGGTTGGTTACTATAGTTATCTATGTTCTGTTCTGAACATTGTGTGTTTTTGTGTTTGTGCATTTGTGTTTATTGCTGGTAGCTCCCCATTAACGAACTCCACCTAGTTTCAGGTACCTGATCCTCCTATAAAAGTCTTACACTTTAAACACAGTCTGTCTCTCAGCCAGCAGACTCTGCAGGAGCAATCCGTCCACATTACTAAAAAAAACTTTCTTTTTAAAAAAAAGTTTTTCCTTTTTTGTATTAATAAACCTAAAATTTGGTTTATCCAACTTTATTTTCATTTTTTTACAGTTACAAGCACAATTTAAGTCAATAAGATTATGTGCACAAAGCCTTACAAATTCATCATATCCTCCTCTTGGTCAATATCAATTAATTGGCTAAGAGGTATTGACTGCCACAGATGTTTTCCAAGGTTTTCATGCATATCCTGTCATTTCCTCTTTTCAGTTGTTTGGTGATGCTTCCATAATCCCTATCTTATTAGTGGCAGAAAAAATTGCAGTTCATGCTGAGCAGACTGCTGATAAGGAAAAAGAATGAAATCAAGCCTTTTTTAAAAAAATTTTTCTTCTTCTCTTACACAATTTTAGCATTGTTTCTATATTCATTTTTAATCTTACTACTGGGTTTTTTAAGAAATATTCTATAAACCTCTGTCTTTGAGTTTTGACTTGTCATTTCTGGAAAAAAAACAAAACAAAACACAGTATAACCGACATCAGTCCCTGGTAACATGCTACCTGTGCTTACAAAAACTGTCTCTCCTTGCCTGTCGTTCATAAAACAATGTTAAGGCACACAACCAACATCACCCCACTCTTAAATGGGGAAGGGGGAGGGTCGGTCTTATTTTGGAACTGGTTTCCTGATTAATCAGAACCAGTAAAACTGCTAAGATGCTCTGGTTTGTGTCACTTGGACTCGTTGCCATCCCTTGTTACTGGTGAATAAAAAAGACCAGTTACAACTGATTGAGTAACTGGAACTAAGTAACTAAATAATAAAAGGAACCAAGAGAGTCCAGCTCAATCCAGTGAAAAAAGCAACAAGAGAAACACATAAACCTTTGTGAAATAACCAGAGTTTTATAAAACTATATTCATGCAGGACCCAATAACCAGTATCCTGTTAATTGCTAAAAGCTTAAATGCTCATGTAATGCCATGAGTACCTCTAATTATTAGTATTTAACATCGTATATCTCAAGATTAAAAACATGACATCAGTCAATAGTGTAAATACCAGACAAAAACTAAATCTATCTGTCTGTGGCACTATTGCTGCGGTTGGTCCACTACAAAGTTGTATCGTCAGCATGCTCACATCGTGAACGCGCAGCTATGACCACGGAAATTGTCGAGCAAGTACGGAAGAGCCCGAGCGACTTGAAGGTAAGCTTCAACGGCGCTGGTCGAGTTTCAGGATGCTGGTGACCCGACGCCATTTTGAATTGCTTCATTTCCGCTCTCGTCGAGATGTCAGTTTTGTTATTTTGCTGGATTAGCAAGCTGTGATCCAAACATTACGCTACAGGAAAAATGGGAAGAAAAAAGAAAAAGCAAATGAAGCCCTGGTGCTGGTATCCTTTTCTAAATTTTGTGTTATAGCATTATCTTGCCCTATAGACCTTCATCTTTGGTGGAGAGCGCTATTCTCTGTTTGCTAAGCTAATGTCAACCGTAACTTCAGTTTCCTATGAAACAACTGTGAACGTAAATTTTGGCATGCTCGTAAAATGTTAATATTATTACAGATTTTTAACTTATTTTCGTTGTTCTCATGTTGAACGACCAGCTCTGAAGCAAATGCTCTATATTGACACGAGCCTTTTAGCAAGGATTTTTTTAGTATGTAACGCAATGTATGGAGGTAACGTTTTGTGGACGTCACTTTCAGTCTTGACTTTACCACACAATGATCGAATTTTTCAAGCAAAGACTTTCCTCAACCCCAAATTCAGGTACTGTAACAGAGATTTTGATGATGAAAAGATCCTTATACAGCATCAGAAGGCCAAACACTTCAAGTGCCACATCTGTCATAAAAAGCTGTACACTGGCCCTGGCCTTGCAATCCACTGTATGCAGGTGAGAAAACAAAAGAAAACCACTAAAAAATAAAATTACTTGTCGTGCCATGACTAAAATGATCTTACTGGACCACTTCTTCTGTAGGTACATAAAGAAACCATTGATGGAGTTCCAAATGCAATACCTGGAAGAACAGATATTGAGTTGGAAATATATGGCATGGAGGGTATTCCTGAGAAAGACATGGAAGAGAGAAGAAGAGTGCTAGAGCAAAAGAATCAAGGTACCAACACACCAAAATGCCTCATTGTGTTATCTTTTTATGGCCTTGCAGAAAGACTCATTACAATCTTCCTCTATTTCAGATACTCAAAAGAAAAAGCAGAACCAGGATGACTCTGATGAGTATGATGAAGATGACGAGCCTGGCCCCTCTTTCCAGCAGCCTGGTGCAGGCCAGCCTCAGGCAGGCTGCATCCCCCCTATGACCCAGCCTGGCATGCCTCCAGGCTCTGGTGCTCCAGGTATACCACCAGGCAGCTACTCAGGTGGGAAATAGTGAGGTGAACTATAAAAAGCAAACTCTGAAATTAATCCTAAAAACTCTAAATTTGCTTCATGCAATTTCAAAAGAATGATTACACATCTACACAGCAAACTGGTGCAGAAGTGGTTTCATGTGTATTTACAGTTTCATCTTTTGTTCGGTGTTAAAACTCAGACCCTTTGCTGACTTGGTTTACACTGGTGCTGTAACCTCTTTCAATTTTCCTTAATTACTCTGCCTCTTACTTAACTTTGTCAGAGACCCTGATAGTCATAGATTGATCAAAGTGTAAATAAGTTAGGATAAGATTTGGGTTAAATATGGTAATCATAAGTAAATGCTCTCCCCTTTATAATTTAGCCTTGTTCACTAATGGTGTTTTTCCTGAAGTAAGACGAAAAGCTGTGTAAACAACTATTTTAAAATTTGTCACGTTAAAAGAGGAGTGTTGATGTCAGCAGTCTCATGATATAAATCACATCAACCATTTTTTATGTGGTAGCACAGATAAGTTTTTAAAAACAAATATTTTCTGTTTTAGGAATTCCCCCAGTGATGCCTGGTGTGCCACCAATGATGCCAGGAATGCCCCCTGTACTACCAGGGATGCCTCCTGGGTAAATATTATTGTTAATCAAGTCATTTGTTATTAATCCTACTCTCATCAAAGAGTCATCATCACTTTCATTAATCCTACTCTCTGTGGTTTTTAAAATACATATTTTTTGTTTTTTTTATTTAGGATGATACCAATGGGTGGGATGATGCCACCGGGCCCAGGGATCCCTCCAATGATGCCAGGTGTGCCCCCAGGTAATGTTCTGCTGAAGTCCTTCATCATAAAGCACTCACTTCACATCACTGCCCAGTGTGAACTTTTAATTTTAAATGAATGATTCTGTTTGAAAATGAAGGTTTGTAATAAATGGTAACACTGCTCTGATGTCAGGTTTGCCTCCTCCTGTTGGCCACCGTCCAGCCATCACACAAATGGCTCAGGTACCCCCTGCAAACGTGCTGACCAGACCTGCTGTTCCTGCTGCCACTGCCCCTTCAGCCCAGCCTGATGTCACAAAGCCTCTTTTCCCCATTGCTGGACAGGTAAATGTATGATGCAGCCATTTACCACTTTTAACCCCCTTTGGCTCTCTGGTGGGGCAAAGCATCACCTGTTGATTGAGAGATGTTTGAGTATCAGGAGATCTGTGTTTCTCACAGGCTGATATCAAGAAGACTTTACCCATTAATTCCTTTTACTAGAGAATTTTTTTATTTACATTTTTTTTTTTACTCTTTTTCCTGTGCTGCAGATGGGCAGTCGTGTTGCAAGTACAAGTGCAGCCTCATCAAGTGCAGACTCTCATTCCACCTCCCCTAAAGCTCTGTTCCCTATCACATCACAAGTACGCAGACAGCCTGCAGCTTTACAATTGGCATGCATGTGAACTTTGTCTGTGGTACACTGGGGCAGATCAATTCTATTTTATTTGCTTACGCTGTTTTAGCAAGATATTGTAGGATGGTATTTGAAAATACTAGGAAAATGTTTTCTCGTTTATTGCAACATGTCTTAGTTTGCTTCTTGCTTTGCTTCAAATCTGCATTAATTGAACATTGCTAAAAATCTGCCGCATCAAAATGAAGAATGATGCAGATTTGTAAAGTGGGCGACTTATTTCTGAAGTGCCGATGGGCAGTGCAGCATGCTCTTTTGGTTTTTTTTTCTCGCAGAGTGACAAAACAGGTTTTAATCTAGTCATACTTTAAGTGGATACCCCCTCCCCCCATGTGTGTTTACATTGTTTTTGAGTTAACTAAGACTGTTTTTAGACTAGTCATGTCACTGTGCAGTGGGCATACAAATTGGCACAGCATGACACATGACATGTCCTCCTCATATTTGTGTTTCACTTTGATATATGCACAAAAATCTCTGGAAACATATTTGCACTATCCAGCTGCCAAAATCAAGAGGAAAAAGGGAGATTTCAAAAAAATGTTGACATGCTTATCTGGGTTCATTCAGCTATTTCTGTGTGTTCAAAGTAGTTAGCTTTGCAAGCCCAAATGAGTGACATGAACATTTTTAACCCTGGGGTTTTTCTCTCAGGTTACATGGAGGCTACTGCTCTGCCTTCTGATTAGTGTAGGTGTACTTGCAGCCTCTATCTAGGACATTAAAGATTTATTAGGTGCAGCTTAAATTCCTTTGATTTTCTGTCTCTGCAGTAACGAAAAACAAAATCTGGAAAGACATGTTGCTGCTATTTACTTGAAATGAAATACTTCACCTCTTGGAGACCACCAAGTGAAAAAAATTGCTGTGTCATGTTGCAAAAACTAAGCACATTAATAAAATAACAACTGCCTGACTATCACTGGGTATTAATAAAGTGTGTTTTTGATTTGGTTTTGCTGAAGAAAGGGGCAGTCCAGTCCAGTCCAGTCCATCTTTACCCAGCACAAATAATAATTTTATTGCCAAGCTTTAAATGGACGAATATGAACTTCTCTAGTGGGCATAACCTCAAAGTATGACTAGAAGTGTCCCTCCTGTGAAATTTATATGCTCTTTAGCAGAATCTCTCTAATGTGTGTTCCTTTTTTCCCCCTTCAGAGTCAGCAGACAATGTCAGGGCCCCCCCACCCTCCCCCCTCTACCTCCTCTGATCCCTTAAAGCCCACATTCCCGGCTTACACTCAGGCCACCGTAGCTGTGGCCAGTCCCAATGCTGGCAGCAGTACGGTCTCCAAACCTCCCTCCACAGTGACCAGTAAGCCCGCCACCCTCACCACGTCCAGTGCAACCAGTAAGTTGATCCACCCTGATGAGGATATCTCACTGGTGAGTAGTACAGCCCCAACGACCTCTGTTTATAGTTTTTACAGTAAGTAGCATTTTGAGAAAATCAATTTGCTAATAATAGCAATAAGTCAATAAATTGAGTCAGTCAATAAATTGGTTTAAATAAGAAAAAAAAAAAGATTTATTTGTTTTCTTGTTTATTTCTTTAGCCACAGAATTTCAGTGTCAACTTGTTCTTCTTTGTTTGTGGTCTGTGTCCTGTAGGAAGAGTTGCGTGCCCAGTTGCCCAGGTACCAGCGCTGTATTCCCCGCCAAGGCCAGGCCACTGCTGCGGCCCCCTCAGTGGGTCCTGTGGGTGGAATGATGGCTCCTCAGCAGTCTGGCATGAGACATCCCTTACCTGGTATTAACACCCAATTGTTTTCCTAAAATTTAAAAATTTTCCATTTTTAACATCTTTTTATTTGTTTGCCAGAGCTATTTGTTCTGGCTGTTGTTGGGTAAAGAGCTTCAGGTCGAGAATTTCTATAAGCATTATTTATTAAGCTTATACTTCACCATAAAATGCTGAAATGCACTATATTATTACCATGCTGGTGGCATGGCTTAAGGGATGAAAATGTTGGTTCATCACTTTGGTCTAGACTAAAATTAGGTAGGTGAAAAAACCCCAAAAATATTTAGATAAGAATCTAAATTTTAATTTCCTGCAATTAATGTTCTACTCTCATATACAATTCAAGTCAATTAAATTTTCAATTTTCCTCAACTCTGAGGAGAAGAAAATAACTTGGTGTTAAGTTGTTGCTGCCTCAAAAACCCTGCACCCAGTGTCAAGGAAATATAGTTGCATCAGCATCTTTGACAGGTTTAGCTTTTACGAAACTAACAGGGCAACTGAGACGCTGCTCTTCACTGCTGAAGACATTAAGATAACAACACAGCAAAGCACTCCACTTTATTTTGTTATTTTCATGCAGACAAGAAACCTAAAGTTGAGTTCATATTAAGTTAAAAATTAATGATGGTGACTTTTTTGAATGAAAAAGCTGTAGATTATTTGTTTTGATTAAAGTTATGTTTGTTTGATTTTGGTTATGTTATGTTATATTGTGTTTCAGTGGAATGAGGACACAGTTACTAGTTTTGCAAACAGTATATGGGAGCTAGGCACTAAAAATGGTGCCCCCTTCTCTGTTTGTTCAACCAAGAATCAGTTTTAGATCAAGACATGAAATTGAAAGGAACTGTGTGATTCCCAAAGATTCACACCCCTAACAGAAATATCATCTTAATGACACTGGTGATCCCCTTACTGTTCCCTCCCATTATCATTGCAAAGTTTCAAACTGTCGATTTCTTTGGTGGATGACCACATACCTGCAGATCTAATGAAATCGAGCAATTGTTTTGTTGACATGAATGCCTCAACATGGGAATCTCTTCTATCTCTGCCATCCATCCCTTATAATCTAAATGTGTCCAGCCTCACAGAGGCGCTTGCATGGCTGTGGACTCTTAGAAGTCCACAATATATGACTGTTACCATATAATAAGACTGCTACTTAAATTAAAAGCTAAAAAACTCGTAATTTCTTAGGTCAGTATGGTGGTCCACCCCAGGGGATGCCAGGCTACTTGCCGGGTGGGATGCCTCCATACGGACAGGCCCCTCCTGTGGTTCCCTCAGCATACCAGGGAGCCCCCTCTCGGCCACCTGTAGGTATGAGACCCCCTGTCATCTCTCCTGGAGGCCGCTACTAAAGCCTGCCTTCATCTCTTCAATAGGTTTGGACACTCAACCCTTTTCTAATGTCCTCAGCTACTAGTAGACAAGCCAGTTTGGTACTGTAGTACGACGACGTGCTGTTTATTCTACTGCTGAACTATGAGGAAGAGACACTGACTATAAAGCAAGCTAAAGAGCTATAAAAGCATCACAGTACGCATGGGAAATATTTACACTGTACCTAATTAAGACTATGAACTGTTGTTTAAAATCATCTCTGTTCTGTGGCTTTTTTTCCTTCTCATGTTTCATTTAGGTGTATAGAAGTGTAGTAAATATGGTTCGTAGTGTTGTGAAGGCGCTGGAGTTACATGGGCAGTACCCACCCTTTATCAAGGCAAGTTTTGTGTAAATATATTTCTGTTCTAAGTTTAACAGTGAGGCCTTCACAGCACGTAGTGCTGTTGGACTTTCTGTCCCCAACTTTGTTTGGTGAGGGCTTCAAACAACTGTTAAATGCATTCAGTCTGTTTTATGTTTGTAGTTTTACTGAGGAAATACTTCCTGAAACTTAAGTAGTAAATGAAATGGTATATGAATTGTTGTAAAACTGTATTGTAATAAAATGTGGCAAAAATGTAAGCCTCTTCTTTGTGGGACGTTGGTGGGAAAAAGACACATCACAGCAGGTTTGTACTCCAGTTAGAAACTACATGCTGATTGTGCTTCTGTTGTCTTGAGGATGAACAGTATCAACAGAAATATGCATCTGTGTTCGTAACTTGTTGAGTGTAAATTAAAAATGTTGGTAAACCTTTTCTTCTTGCTATATTCAGTACATGAATTTATTTGAATTGATGCTCTGTATATGGCTCAGGTATACTAGCATTTGATGCACTGAGTGCATTGTACAGCTGCATATTTTGCGGGTCGCTGATGGCTGTAGTGCTAAAACCCAGATTTTTCTTCTCCCTATAGCGATGCCATGGGGACTGGCTGAGGCCCTGTCTCAGTGTAGCCCTGTTTCAGCCTGAGGCAAGTCTCACAATTTTCTGTCTTCTCATTCATTACCAGGGGCCCTCACAGCTTACATGCTGTTGGATCTCAATGTCCCCAAACTTGCAGCAAGTTTGGTGAAGGCCCTTGTTTATTGTGTTGCGATTAGGCACTATTTTTTTTCAGGCATGTTAGTTAATGTGACTTATATTCTTTGTTCTGAAGCTCCTGTGTGCTACTGGACCTGTATCTTCCATTACTGATTGGTGAGAGCATCAGGAAGCTCTGTTTTCATTTAATAACTTTATACTCAAAGTATAGAAGTATTAAATGGAAATATATTTCCTTATAAGCTTTGACATTAACTAGTCCTACAGTCCACAGCAGTTTACTGTCTCAGATGTTGATGGTTTGGTCAAAAGTCAAATCATTTGTTAGGAGTCTTACACATGGACGCCATTAAACAGTCTGTCACCTACAGCCATATACTGTATACATTTAAGGTTTGTTGGGAGGTTTGTGATAAACACATGACTTTTCATATGCTTGTAAAATGGCTTTACCACATAATCCTGTTTGTTTCATCAGCTTTCCTCACTTGATCATTTGAATTTAACTACTTACATGAAGGAGAGTCTCTACCAGTAACAGGTTAGTTAAAGCTGTAAGTACCACTGCTGTGATGCATTAATTTATGTTGACCTGTGTTTTGTGTGCACATATAAAGGTCTTCATGCCTGTAACTTAGAAGTCTTTTTAAAAACAAACAGCACACTTGAGACTAATGGCTGCCAATCAGTTAATATGATTGAGTCATAATTTTCTAAAAAATCATAGACAGTCCTTTGAGCTTAGTTTTGGTTTTAATAACTTGGATTAAACTAATGATTTAATGCTTCACTGGTAAGTATGGGCTCATCATCACATCATAAATTACCTAGTCCAGTTAAGATTAAATTATTTTGTGTTGTGTAAAAGAATGTCAAACCAAGTCAATGGAGTTATCAAATATCACATTGGGTGATTAAAACCCTTGCCTGCCAAGGAGTTTTTTTATGAAGAGATTTCACACATTTTCTTCTGACTGTGGTTATTTCACATGTTGTTTGAAAATACGGTATTGAGACAGCTAAACTTTGGCAGAGATACTTTTCTGCTCTAAAGTTGAGTAAGAAACTGAAGCTTAATCATGAATATTTGTTATGGGATCGTCCCTCAAAGTACTCTGCAGGATTTCGTTTGTGATTTCTGTTTCAAAGACTGAATGTTAACTGTTTTTCTTGAATAAACCAATTTATAAACTCGAATGTGTCTATTGATCTGTTCCTGCCTTGTCTAATGTGAGATAAGGCAGTCAAGTTTTACAACTTATTCATTCCATTTTTAAAGGTGCAACTTAGTGGAAGGTTGTCTCCCAAGTTGAGTGCTTACCTTATAATAATGTTAGTAGTAATTTAATGGGGAAATTGCTTGAGAAAACTCTTACTGACTAAATAAAATTTTAATTCATACTGAATTGTCCTATTTTTTCAGAACAACTTTAATTTTCTCAAAACTAGCCTCATCTACAGAAATTTGCCTCCCTCATTTTCTCGCTTCTGTCAACTTTGACAGTTCTCACCATTTCTCAGAATATTTTAAAGTCAGTATTTTGTGTTTGTTTCTGTGGATTTTAATGTTTCTGATCGGTTTAGTGCCTGTAAAGGTCCACAATTCTTATTTTGACCATCATACTAGATACTGGATTCTTTCATATGAAACACTGCATTTAGACAAGTGACTTTACATTAAATGTCCAAAAGTCCTGGCAAAATGAATATATTTTTAAAAAATAACACTTCTATATACCTTAATGCTTTAAAGGCCATCCGTCAGTGTAGCTCTGTTCCAGCCTGTGGCATTTTCTGTCCATTACATGCTGATGCTTTTGGTATTGTTGATCCATTACATTAAGGCAAGAATACTTGGTTTTCTCCTATCATACTTATTGTGAAATTTAACCTGTATACTCTTACTATTAAATCCTGAGAAGATCAGTAGGTTAGGGTAGTTTTCAATGGCTTTATACCAAAAGTGTATAGCACTTACAGATGTAATTACAGCATTTAGAGAATAAATAGATTTAGAGAAATAGTTTAAATCAAGTGTTTATTGATTAACAAAACAAAATGCAAAATGATCATTAGATTCATAGAATAAATTGCAGTTTAAATCAAGATTAATATGACAATCCTGCTCAATGATTATTGCCTAAAATGATATGATACAAAAACATGAGGAAAACTTTATATTTCTTGACACAATGTACTTATACTAAGACCATTTAAAAACACTGTGAGCTGGAAGCTGTGTCACTTGATGGATCTTTGAACAGTTTATCAAAGCATCTTAAAAATTTTAATATTGTACTAATTTGCATTTTAAATATCTTCCAAGGCGCTTCCAATGCCTTTTTCGACCAAGAGACAGAAGAAGAAATAATACATCTTTTAATCTTTAATCTGGCCTTTTAGAAAACAAATGTTCAGAGTTTTTAAGTTTTAAGATTTTTTGGGTTCTTTGTGAAAGGTCTTCATAAGCCTTTGTAGCTCAGGATTATGCAATAACCACTGTAGCATGGGACAGATATTTGCAGATTGACATTTGTTATTCCTGTACTTGGATGTCAAAGGCAAGCACTCCGTCAAATGAAAAGCCCAGGTAGAAGGTGACGTTTTCATTTCCATTTGGCAATGAGGCAGAGTATCGAGGGAAGACCTTTATCTTGCTGTCTCTGGTTAGACCTTTCACAAACAGGTTTCCATTTTCTGTCCATCCCTTGACACGTTCAAGTGACTGAACAACCTCTTTGGTTTTCCATACTTCCCCTCCAAGCCATTTCAGTTTTCTTTCACTTAGAGTGCCTTTAATCTGTTTTTCAATAGCAGTTCTGTGGACAATCTTGTTGAGACCTTTTGCTTTAGCCAAAAAGAAGTGGGTCACAATTTTGCTTTTCCTCTGAGAAACATCTTGGCTTTTTTGCCAGCAGAGTTTCTGAAGTGCATCAATGGCTGATAAAAAGATCCCACTATCAGCTTGACTGGACTCACTGCTAGTTTCAGGCCAAAAGAGAAGGGAAAGAAGAAAGAGAGCATTTGCTGTAGACATGTTTCTCCCCTGTGTAATAAATTTTTTGCTGAGATCTTGAAGCTTTTCGAGGGACAAGACCTTTGAGGACCCAGGTAGCATACAGTTAAGAGCTATTTGGCAAAGGATAAAGTTTGCAAGTTCTTTCTGGTCCAAGCAATTCCTTGTCAGGTTTTCTGGGTACATGCTCATTATGGTCTCAAGTTTTTTTCCTGCCCTCTCTGGCTTCTTGTTATAAAGTAATGAGAGGATAGATGTAAAATTTCCTCCACCAAGCTTATAGACCTTCATCTGTCTTTGGAATGGAGAAAGCTTTTCAGCTGTACTGGCCACATCAGTACTGTTGCTTTCAGCTGCTTGGTCACTCTCATCTGATATGTTGCAAAAAAATCCAGCATATACCTCACTCTTCCTGGTCAGCCATTCTCTAGGATTGTAGACTTGCTCTGGATCTCTAGCATCAAGCTCTTTGTCCTCCTCGCTAATGTCAGTTTGAAAGTAACTGAGGTCCTCAGAAATGCACTCAAGGGCATGGCTCAAGCTCTTTTGTAATCCTTTCAACTGCTGATGAAACCCCTGCCAAGGTTTTTTGACTTCAGCTGGAATGTAGTCTGTTAACAAATACCGTAGCAGCTCTGATTTTCCAGAATTGTTTAAAAATACATCTACTTTTGACAAGAATTTTAGCAGCCTGCAACCAACATCGACTTCCCCCTGGTATGAACTGTTAAGGCTGACGGTCTCTTTCTTTGGTGTTTTCTCTGATGTCCGAAAGGCAGAAATTCCTTTGAGGGCAGTGCGTATGATTCCACTTGCCCTTTCAGGGGATGGCTCTTTTTCCTCAAGGGTGTCAATCATGTGGTAAAACCACCTCTTGTAAACTTGTCCCACAGTGTCAAGGACAAATGTATCATATGGAAGAAGAGATTTTGCCTCCTCTGCCCATTCTAGTGCCTCTTCAAATCTCAAGTTGGTGTGAAGAAGCCGGGCAAGCTGTTGAGCCACATATGGATCTTTTCCCAAGGCTATGTGAGCTGCCTTCATGAGATCAACAGCTTTCTGAACATTAGATTCTTTGCTGTAGACGTGCTCAATAAGGGGTGAAAAAGCTGTGTCTTCATGATCTCCTCTGCTCTTTTTGTTGCGTCTGATGAAAAGAGCTCTGATAAACTTTAGGAACTCATCTCTATCAAACCTATGATTGATGAGTACCTTGTCATTGATTAGATCCATGGCAATATCGCTCTGAGGCAAATTTGCAGACAGCTCGTTCAGAATTTCCTTTGTCACCTCTGGATGAATAATCCGTATTGATGAGATGTGTGTTGAAGCTTCTTTAAGGTGGATGAACAGGAGCTTAGCTTCATCACTAAGATGATCCACAAATGCATGGTATCGAGTTTTATCGTAGGTAACCAAGCCAAGCAAGGCCTCACAGTGTGATACAGATATGTACGAGTCTCTAACGTAGCGATTCAAGAGAGCCACAAATCTGATGAGGCGAGTGACAGATGTCGAATGATCGACTTTACTTAGAGTGTTTTTCACAAAGTGCTTGATGTAATCTTCCTGAAACTCTTCACTCATGAGCACAAATGTGATAATAAAGTCTGTGTGAAACTGTAGTTTGAGTTGCTCACATTTTTTTGAGTACAACTGTTTCTCTTCAGTTGATAGCTTATGTGTAACCGCTACTGTTTGAGATGGTGAAACCCTGCACATTTTTTCTGGATCATTTGACCTGTTACAGATGAGAAGGATAAAGCACAACACACAGGGACTTATTTTTTTGGTCGTGATGACATTTACAAGTTCCCTTCTGAGATCATCTATGTAATCTGCATTGCGGTCCTCCAAGAGCAGGATCACTGGCAGGCAGTTGTTTTTGTCTTTCTCGTCATATTCTCTCAGTTTCACTGCATGCTCGCACACAGTTGTTATTTCCTTGCACTGCTTAACAACTGCACATCGTGCTTTTTTTCTCCAACTCCAGAGGATCTGTCGTGCCACAGTGCTTCCGCCACTGCCAGGATGATGGTATATGTTCACACTCTCGATGGAACGTATGGCTTTAGCATGATGTGCTATCTTATCGAGGATTGCATTTGCCTCGTTGTAGGCATCCCTCTTTATGATCTCTCCACACTTTCCACACTGTTTGTCAGCAAGCCAGAAATTGATCCATTCTATCTTTCCACCTCGATAGAAGTAGCTCTCAGTTTGTTGGATCTCATTCTCACTCATGACGTCCAACCTTGTATCATCACATTGGTCAACACTGATGATTTCCAAAGTATCTAGCAAAGCCTCCTCAACTGACTTTAAGAAGCAAACTGCCCCGCTAAAGACTGGCAATGTTCGCTTGGATTGTTTCTGTGAGAGCTGAATGCTTTGTACTGTGGCATCCACATGAGTCAGTGGCATTTCAACGATGCTGATTTCTTTGAGTGAAGATTTGGGACAAGACACCTGAGCAAAACTTGACCACTTTTTGTAGTTTTCCTTTGACTCTGATATGACAGCCAAAAAATCATGTCCATTCATTTCTGCATAGAATTCATGGAATGTCTCAACAAGTGGCTGCTCAACATCAGACATGAGCAGGAAGAGCACTACAAATGATCCATTGGGAAGGATTTCATTGCAAATAAGAGACACAGCCTTTTTCAGTTTCTTCTTTCTTGTTTTGATCCATGTTTTTTCATCACAAGGTTCATCTCCACCAGGGAAGTCTTTTCTGCCATTGCAAAAAATCCAGCTTGTTCTCTCAAAAAGCTTCAACTTCTCAACAAAATCAGGAATTTTTAGTCCCTCATTATTTTCGTAGTTATCAAGAAAATGAAGGGTTGCAAGCTTTTGCTCCTTATATCTGCTGCAAAGACCAGATGTCTTTGAATCAGGGTCAAAATCAAACACACAGAATAGATTCATGTGAAGCAAGAAGTTTATGCTGCTGAGATGCTCGGGCTGAAACTTGTTGGTCACTAATATGTACCGCAGAGAGTCATCCATTTTTTTTTTCCCACACGTTAAGAGGATGGAGAGTTTCCTCTTTTGATCCTCTCTGCAGTCAACAGCTGTTGGGTTGCTTGAACATTCTGCCTCTTCTCTCTGTTGGTCTTTTTCTTTTAGTTGTTGAATGAAATTAATAAGGTCATCCTCTTCTATTTGTGGTGTGTTAGCTCCTACTCTGTAATAAGGGACTTTCTTTTCACAGATGACTTTTTTGCTCTTCTCTGAGAACTTCGGTACACCAACAGAGTAAAGCTTGTCTTTCACAATGCTTGCTTTTGGGACAACATCATACTCAATGACCCAAGTTTTATCAGTAGCTTCCTTGTCAAAAACCTCAACGAATCTGGGGTTCCTTATGCACTGCCTGGCATCACATTGTTGATTTGAATCTTTGAAGCATCTTTCAATGTAGTCTAGTGCATCAACAAAATCATCACGGCTCCTAACACATACTCCTATAATTTCACCATGCTGGTGTTTGCCCTTTATTTTATCCATAACCCCAAAATGAATTGTTCCATTGGTTCGCATATTCATGCACCCACATGCAAATCTTAACACCTCACTTGCTACTTTTGTTTGCAGCTTTTTTGAGTCAAGCTGGGCCGCAGTTTCTAGAGATTTATATTCATGACATGGAACGATCATGTCTTCAACTCCTGTCTCTGGAGGAAGCACATTGTGTTTGACATACATACAGTTTTCTCCATGCTGGTCAAAATTCTGAAAGTCACAAAAAGTTAAAGGTTTTCCTCTGGCAGGTTGGTTTTCATTAGATTCCACAGGAATATCCTTTCTTTCCTCTTCATCACAAGGTTTCTGTGGAGGGGGTTTTGGTTCCTGTGTGATATGTGACAAATTTTCTTTTCTTTCATCTTTATTTTTACTACTTAAATCACTTGCCTTTTCTGGTTTGTTTGGTTCTGACAAAAGCTCATCTCTTTTCCTCAGTAAGTGTTCAATTTGAGCACTTTTCATTCCAATTGTAGTGCTAAGGTAGTCTCTCTGTAGAGTTGTGAGAACTGGTCCTGTCACCTCCTCCTCTGCCATTTTTAATATGTAATTCTCTTTGATTCCAATGCATCTTAACCAGGAGCTCACATCACATTCTGTCCATCTGTCAGAGGGTGGATCAGGCCATCCTGCTGGACAAAATGTTAAAAATAAGTTTCATAAAAAAGAAATTTAATGCAGCTTTTACAGTTTCACTACGAGGGAATTTTGTGACATTTATTTAGACATCAATAAAAGTTTAATGTTATTACATTAAACAGCAGAACTGCTCAGTAATTGTGTAATCAATTGAATAGTTACAGTGTGGCATGTTGTTGTCATTAGTCAGATGTCAGTCTCTTTGTTTGAGTCTAAGGATGGCTGGAATTTACTTTGTTCAAGTTATTAAGTTAAAAGTCGGTGTTTGGAGTAGCACTGGGTTTAAAGGGTTACTTTAGCAAAATTATTAGATTCTGGTGTTTTAAAATAGCTGTTTTTCTGTCATGTGGGTGAACTGACTCTTCAACTGTTTTAATAATATATTTTTGGCCTGTCACTGTCAGCTGTTCTGAATTGTAAGGTGATATGCAAAATTTCATACTTACCTTTCTCTGAGAAACTGCTCTCCATTTTTGTGGGTGTTTCTATGGACAGGCAAAGACCAAACTTTAATATATGTTTTATTGTAACTTGATACATACAGGCATACTAGACCAAAGATATACTCTTACCGTGTGAAACACCAGGCAAGAGCAGCTATTGCTGATGATCTATCAGTCTTTCGGTGTCTCTGTTGGTGACAAATCAGTGTTAACAAACCTTCACTTCATAATGTTCCGATGGGTTTGAAATATGAAAAACAGTTTGTTTCATCATGTATGTGTGGAGTCACTTATGCTTATTTATGTATTTACCATGCCAGTATTATATTTTAAGTTTGAACACTTTAAAGTGTCTGAAACAAAATTGTAATTTGTGAATTAATAACTCATGCACTTGGTGTCAAGTTATTGCAGCAGTAGAAGAAGTTACATTACACCGACCACGTTTTTGCTGCTTCTCTCCAGAAGTGTTTGTGAATGCAGAGTCAGAGGGATTGTCATATGAATGGATTCATAGAAAAATATTTCACTTACATTGTCATTCCATTCAACCCCAACCTTGCCAATGTCCTTTTTTCATAATTTCTTTATTTAATGGCTATGTGGGTGAATAAAAAACATTCCATGTCCTATGGCAATTATGAAGAAAAGCCTCTTATTCGACATTTTTGGAACCAAAATGTTTTGCTCAGCAAGTAAATTTTGAAAAAAAATCCCCTGGCTCACTGCTTTTTAAATATCTTATGATTTTTGTGTCTTCTCATTCATAAACCTGAAATGAAAAAGGAACACTGGAATATATATATATATATATATTGTACAGTCTGCTTTACCCCTCGTGAATGCCGAAGCTTATAACAATGACCCTGAATTGGTTTACATTAAGACTGTTGTTGATATCGTTTTTTTGTTCAATGATTGTGTGGGTTCACCAGGGTTAGATAATGTTATTTATAATATTGATTTTAGAGGGTAATATGATACGGGGTTAACCTGCTAATACTGCAATGCCTAGATTTGTACATTTCTACTTTATTTCAGTTACTAAGACTCAGGCACAAATACCTTGCCGACTTCACAGATATATGAGCGCGCACACATGGACACATACATATGGTTAGATATGAATACAGACACTAACGAACACGAATACACACTGAACAGGTCTCTTTGACTTAAAATGTTATAGCGGTTAAGCTTAATTGTTGTTACATAAGGATGTTATGGGGTCTCAGCACCGATAGGTAAGATGTTGAACAAGTTTCTTCATATTGGCTTGGGAGGGAGGGAGGGTGCAGCCTCTCAGTTGGGGAGAGGCCAGAAATTGGGGTTACATGTTACATTAGGGGTTCTCTATGGGTTTGGCGTTAGCGTTTTTCTCTTTTTCTTTTGCTGTGCTCTTTGTTTTTTTTTCTTTTTCCCACCCCCCCTTCTCCCCTGGACTAGAGACGCGGATCTCCTATTGGGTGAATCTTTCCGGACCCCAGTCAGTCCCCTCTTACCATGGCCTTCCCCAATGGGTTGAGTAGAATGTCAACAAAATTTGTAAGCTGGAATGTGAGGGGACTCAATCACCCTGTAAAGCGAAGCAAAGTATTTTCCCACCTGAAGAAACTTAAGGCAGAGGTAATATTCCTACAGGAAACACATCTACGCACAGCAGACATTTCCAGACTACAAAGAGGTTGTGTAACACAAGTTTTTCATTCCAAATGTAATTCCAAAAGTCGAGGTACAGCTATCTTGATTAGGAAAAATGTGCAGTTTGTATCATCAAAAGTAGTGGCTGATATAAATGGGCGCTTTGTTATTGTTCAGGGCAGGCTGTATAATTTTTCAGTGGTCCTAGTCAATATCTACACCCCTAACTGGGACAGCCCTGATTTTTATAAGCAACTGTTTAGTTGCATCCCAGAGTCAAGCACACACCACTTGATATTGGGAGAAGATTTCAATACTGCCCTGCAACCCTTGCTTGACCGCTCTAAAATTCCAGCAGGCCCCCCCTCCAAATCTGCTCATATTATTAAGACGTTTTGCCAGTCCAGTGGTGTGATAGATCTTTGGAGATTTAAAAACCCATCACTGAAGGAGTTTTCCTTTTTTTCTACTGCACATCAGACCTATTCAAGGATTGATTTCTTCCTTTTAGACCAAAAAATGCTCCCACTTGTTAAAGAGTGTAGATATGACAGTATAGTCATCTCTGACCATTCACCAGTCATCATGGAACTTTGGCTCCAGAACAGTGTAGCCACAAGGCGCAACTGGCGTCTCAATCCTGCACTTTTAGCAGAAAAGGACTTTGTAGACTTCATTTTGGCTCAGATTGACTTTTTCCTTGAGACTAACCAGCTGCCAGATACCAATATATTTACCTTATGGGAAACACTAAAAGTTTACTTGAGGGGTCAGATAATAGAATACACATCTCGACTGAACAAAAGCAGGTCGAAACGCTCCACAGAATTAACCACGCTTATTCATGAAGTTGAGCAGCAACTCTCTGACTCTCCATCGGCAGACCTCCGCAAGAAAAGGATAGCATTGCAGACAGAGTTCGATCTTCTTGCTTCTAAACAAGCAGAAGAGAAATTTTTAAAATCAAGACTGAGCCACTACGAACATGGAGAACGTGCGAGTAGGCTGCTTTCCCATCAGTTACGTCAATTTTCGGCTGTCAATTATATTACAGAAATACAAGCTACTGACGGCACTATTAAGTCAGACCCGAAAGACATCAATGATCAGTTTAAAAATTTTTACTCCTCCCTATATAGTTCGGAGACTTGTCATGCAAACAATTTTGTAGAAAACCTGGACTTGCCCACTTTAAGTGAAGATGATAAGTCCAGCCTAGAAGAGCCAATATCTGAGGCTGAAATCAGTCAAGCAATTAAACTAATGAAAAACAGAAAAGCACCAGGCCCAGATGGCTACCCCATTGAATTTTATAAGACCTTTGCCAGTAAATTGACACCACTCTTACGCTCTGTCTATACAGAATCACTTGAACAAAAAAAGCTCCCCACATCTATGACCAAGGCTTCAATTTCTGTTTTACTAAAAACAGATAAAGATCCAACCAAGTGCGAATCATACCGACCACTTAGCCTACTTACATGTGATTACAAAATACTTACTAAAATCCTGGCCCTACGCCTAGAATCTGTGCTACCAACTATCGTGCACCCTGACCAAACAGGTTTCATAAAGGGCAGGCAGTTATATCATAGCCTGCGCCGCCTCCTCAATATAGTATATACTGAACACCCGTCCCAACTTCCAGAAATAGTAATTTCACTGGATGCTCACAAAGCTTTTGACCGAATTGAATATTGACACCTTTTTAAATCATTGAGCAAATTTGGATTTGGCCCGACCTTTACCTCTTGGATTCAAACACTATACTCTATGCCACAGGCCTCTGTTAGAACCAATAATATAGATTCTGAGTATTTCACCCTCCATAGGGGAACGAGGCAAGGCTGTCCGCTGTCCCCTCTTTTATTTAATCTCGCCATCGAACCACTGGCTACAGCCCTGCGACAAAACAATGAAATATTGGGAATCAACAGGGGCGGGCAAGTTCATAAAGTTTCGTTATACGCCGACGACCTTTTGCTATTTATATCTGACCCTGATAATTCAATTCCAAAGTGCCTGGGCACAATCTCACAATGTAGTTTAGCCTCTGGTTATAAAATCAATTTTACAAAGAGTGTATTATTCCCCATTAATAGGAAAGCATTGACAATGTCATTCGATTCATGTGAATTCAAGGTCACAACTGGTCCCCTAAATTATTTAGGAGTCAAGGTAACACGCCAATATAAAGATCTTCTAAAAACTAACTTCAGACCACCTATAGATCAAGCTAGGAAGGATACCAATCGCTGGTCAACGCTTCCATTATCTCTGGCCGGTCGCATCAACTCAGTTAAGATGGTTATTCTACCAAAATTTCTATACTTATTCCAGACAGTCCCCATTTTCTTGCCAAAATCATATTTTAAAGAACTAGATAAATGTATTGGCACATTCATTTGGAACAAAACCATACCACGAGTACGTAAATCTGTTCTGGAGAAACGCAAAACAAACGGCGGTCTAGCGCTACCAAATTTTTTATATTATTATTGGGCAGCCAATATTCATAAAGTGACTGTCTGGTACAATACTTTCGTGAGAGGGGAAGGTCCAAACTGGTCTCTCATGGAACAACAGGCATGTTTACCAATCCCCTTAGCATCTATGCTATGTGGCCCATTACCATTAGCAGTGGGGTCTCATACAGATAATCCAATTGTGAGAGGCACTTTGCGTATATGGACCCAATTTCGTAAACACTTTGGCCTTACGCAAGCTTCAGTGTCAATGCCTCTTACTGCCAATCCTTTTTAGACCCTCTTTGTTAGATGGTGCTTTTCAGATCTGGTTTGAGAAGGGACTCCACAGTGTAGGAGACCTAT
>JAQMCX010000021.1:12738399-12851764 GCA_029814765.1 Acanthurus leucopareius | reverse complement strand
TTTGTGTCTGTGTGTGTGTGTGTGTGTGTGTGTGTGTGTGTTTGTGTCTGTGTGTGTGTGTGTGTGTGTGTGTGTGTTTGTGTTTGTGTGTGTGTGTCTGTGTCTGTGTGCGTCTGTGTCTGTGTCTGTGTGCATATGTGTGTCTTTCAGGAGAAGAGTAATGTGCAATACAGGGGCAAACCGCAGAAAGAGGTCGCTGCTGCAAACATCAAGACTAAGTGAGTTGCCAGTGTCAATCTGCACGCTGTAAATGTTTGGTGAATATTGTATAAGAATATATGACCTATACAACTATGATAACTTTTCATCCCAAAAATTGCCAAAAGGTTTATTTAACCTGGATTTAAGGAAAATAAATTAAAAAAAGAAATTAAGGAAATGAGAAAGAAAATTGTAAAAGCCCCTTTTTTTGACGCATATCTCCATTCAGACAGTTTGAGATTTTGAAAGTTTGATCAAAAATCTTTGAAAAATGTTCCTTTTGTGCACAAACAGAACATTGCACAGTAATGTGCATGTAGCAGGGGCACTCAGTAACTTTTGTGAGTAACTATTCCAAGTTACGTTACTTGATCATCATCAGCACCAGTGCTGCGCTCGTTTTTGTTACTAATGGTTTGTGCGAGTTAGCGATTTCAACATGGACCTGTGAGTCGGGGTCTACAGTTACAACCCAGAGACCAGACTTCATTTTGGGGAAGAGAAAGAAGACACAGGGAGCCGAACCTGTATCGGACTGTGCTGTTGTGAGCGTGTTGTCATGTTGGTGAGGCCATTTGCCATCACGCCAAAGTTCAGGTCATTCCTGTTCTCCTTCAGATAGCTCTGAATGTCACCGGTCTGACCCGGGGGGGTGGGGGACAACGCTGCACAACCCCTCTTGGTTGGTCCTCTTGCTTCTTCAGTCTTGGAAACTGTGGGATCTACCATTGCAAAGACTGCTGTTTGGTTTCTGGATTATAGCTGTAGTCACAGCTCATCATCTACCAGTGATGATCCTCAACATGAGGGCTGCTTCTGCTCGAGGGACAGGAAAATCACGAATGCGCATGTACATGTGATAACAAAAATGTGTGTAACTTATCGAGCAGTGATTGAGCGTTGAATCTCGGGAAACTTTCTCATGAAAGTTATAGTTTTCACCTACTGCTTTTACATCACTATGCAGTGCTCCATTGGCATGAAACAGGAAGATTTCAAAGTTTTTGATCAAAACTCGTAAGTGACTAGGTTTTGAATTGTCCCTCTATTCTTATCTTTATCCAAAAGATACTGAGTTAGTGCTGCTCACAATATTCTGTTTAAAACTTCTCAACAGCAACATGTCTTTACAGAAACAGACCTCACTGAGTGACTGTAATTTAAAAGTTGAGATAGAACTTTCAGTCTCAGCCATTAAGCCAGATGAGCTGCCCCTAAAATAGTCAGAAAAAATGATATTTGAACATTTACAATTCCATGACAACTGCGCAAACTTCATCACTGGTGACATAAGCGAAAGCCTCAGAATAGCCACTAATGGAGTGTGCAGTGAGATTGTTTTGCCAGCTCACTGTGGGAGTATTACTTCCGAGGAAAGCAGCTCCAGCGAGAACAGATAGATTTGCTGTAAAGGGTTTTAATTTGTCTGAACTGACCCTTCGATAAACCATAATGTCTGTTATGACCCGTGTCTGTTAAATGAGATGTAGGATCAGAGTGTTAATGAAATGATGAGGGCAGAAAGTGATATTTTGTGTCTGATTCTTGTAGTTCTGCTTCTCTTTTAGCCTTTTTGTGTTTATGTATTGGTTGTTGGGGGCTGCACAGTTAATTATTTCAATTCCTGCATTGCCTCACAACCATGGATTTCTCACAGTGCAGCGAGGATTTTGAGTGTGTGTGTGTATGTTTGTGTTTGTACTGTGTGTGTGTGTGTGTTGGGGGGGGTGTAATGGAAAATTCTCATGATGTATTTGTTGCCTCCCCTCTCCTCCTCTCCCCCTCCTCCACCTCCAACTTCCTCTCCCCCTCCTTCTCGCCTCTCTCTCTCTCGTTCCCTCTCTCAGTATTCACACGTCAGAGAGCCAGCAGGAATTTTTCAGGATGCTGGACGAGAAGATCGAGAAGGTGAGGGGTCTGCTGTGTGAGTGTGTGCGTAAGTGTGTGGGTGTTTGTGTGTTTAAGGGGCACAGAATGGGTCTCAGAGTGTTTAAAGAAACAGCTGGGTCTTAACATTTAAAGAGACAGGCTGCACAACAACATTAGCCCACATTATCATTCTGCTATGAAGCTCCTCTCTCCAAATGTGTGAGGGGAGATGAGCAGGTTCTCCCTTAAGTGATGAGCACTTACACCTCTCAGTCTGCCACTTGACACTTAACACCAGTTGTTTCTGATTAAAGATGAGGTTGCTAAGTGATCTGACAGTGAACAACAGCTGTTTTCAGCAGCTGTAGGAGAAGTGTTCAGGCCCTGTTACTTGAGTAAATGTCACAATGTTACAGTGTAGAAATACTGTAAAGTAACCTAATTTTGTTTAACTGGCTTTTGTCGGGAAAATACACATAAAGCTGCTCAAATCACTATTTTCGTATTAACGACAGATTAAATAATCATATTTAGTACAAGTAGGTTGCCCACACTGATGAACCCATAGAGAATAATTGATCGACTCTGCACTTTCCCTCAGCTCTGAGTAGCATTTTAGCACCTTTTAGCTGACTGTTATGGTTTTAGTCCTTTAACCCTTTAAGACCTGGGAAAATATGACTATCATGGCTTATTTTGTTATTCTCAACCTCTCCCAGCGTTTAGCATCAATTGGCATGCATCATTTGATTCAGGGGAACCTTAAGTTTCAGTCTTGTCTATTTTAAAGTCCTAATTTTACATTTGATTTTTTATTTGACATCAGGTATTTTCAGCTGCAACAGGTAGCTGTTTCCAGGGGAAAAAATTTAAGAACTCACTTTATGACATGATATATCTCCCACTATGTCACCTACCAGCAGGAGCGCTTATTGGTGTGGTGAGATGCAATGCATTCTGGTTGTAGGTTTTCTGCCTCTTGAGCAAAAGGAAAAACTACAGCACTTTTTTTATGACACCAGTTTCAAATATGTTTGCATCGCTCTACTGCAAAGATATGCCAGTTTCATCAAAAGACCATTTTTCCAGTGGTGAAATATTTCTTTAATAGACGAGTAGCTGTCAGATAAATGTAGAAGAGAATTAAAATGGGAAATATTTTTTTTATTTAAAACACTGGGAATAAAATATGCAAAGTAGCATAAAATTGAAAAACAGCGCACAAGTACCTGGAAGTAGTGCTTCGGCACCTATGTTGTCAGTGCACTTTGTTACTTTCCACCACCGCTTTGCAGCGTGCTACTGAGGCAGCCGGTGCTCTAAAGCCTCATTTAAGGAGATGCAGAGTGTAGTGTTAGAGAAACTGTCAGGCAGGCTCTGGGGAGGAAAGAAGACAGTCGAGCTAGCTACTCATCAAAAAAACAAAAAAACAACATAACTGCCCACCTGTCAGCACTTCAGAGCCTCATCCAGTGTTTTTTCTCAAGCCAGTACCTGCAAATACACGAGAGTTTGTTTTAAACGTGACTGGAGTAACAGGTGCACTTTGGGGTTTTTCTTGTTGCATGCAGTTCAGAGTAATTTAAAGCAGGTTATTGCTGAGTACACTTAACGGGAACAAGCTGGAGGAGAAAATGCATGAAAATTGCACACATTTCACATTCACTCTAACGTCTTTTCTCTGCAGGGGCGAGACTACTGTTCGGAGGGGGAGGACGAAGATGGGACATAGCACAAAGGCCCCCGAGATTCACCCCCACAGAGAGCCTCACAATGTGTGTGTATGAGTGTGAGTGAATGGTTGTGTGTGCGTGTGTGTGTTTATGTGTGTGTGTGTGTGTGTGTGTGTGTGCTTATGTGTGCCTGCAAGAGAAAGAGATTTGGATTAGTGTTTTATCAATGGGGCGTCGATGTGAAGGGACACTGTATGTGTTGGTGTGAGCTTGTGTGTGTTTTGGAGCGTATGGCAAAGATAGTATTTTAATCAAAAGTCAAAGAGTGGGGGAAATATGTGAGAAAGAGAGGAAGAGAGAGAGAAAGAATGGGATAAAGAACACTTCCTTCAGAGACTACAGCCCTCCTCTCTTAGAGCCTCACCCCTTCAGGCCCCTGAGTGGACAGATGGAGGTGGCGGAGCGATGAGGGGACAGACAGATGAAAGGAGGGAGAGGTGGCGGAGAACGTAACGACGGATGAGCACATGCCGCTATGAACAGAGGGGAACGACTGGCCACGTTGGGGTCAAATAGAAAAATTCGTTCAAGAAGCTCCTCGTCCCTTCCGTCTGTCCCTGTATCCGTCCTTATGCACCTCCTGTGTATAAAACCCTGCAATTGGACAAAAGGAACTCCCAAATATGGAGGCCCAGTGAGGCCAAATGTCTCAGTGGGTGCGTGTGGAGGACTGAGAGACAAAAAGAGAAGAAGAAAGGAAGCCCAGGGAGGAAAAGATGGCAGAGGAGTTACATAACGCCACCAGGATCCACACAACTTTTTTGGCCTGCCTACCTACAGCCAGGCCGGCCTGCGCCATGAGGGACTGAGAGAACGGGTGAGGAAAGGTGGAGAAGAGAGAGTGAGAAATTTGTGATATTTTAATAAGAGAGAGTAGGGAGTGAGCTGGTGATTTAAAAAAAAACTCTATAAACTCCTCCTGCCTTCTGAAGTCAAGGACCTTTTTTTTTTTTAAAACAATATTCTGTTCCACAGCCACTTGTTCAGTTATTTTTTCCCCTTTTCTGATGTTCTTTTCTTCATTTTGTTTTTACTCTTGGCTTCATTCATAGTTTATCCTCATCAGTCGTCAATGTCAGTATCATCCTCATGACCGCAGTGAGCAGACTGAAGCTGCGTTAGTTCAGAGCATCTGTGGCTCAACCTGATCCATCCTCCTTCATGTACCAACACAGATCCTAGCTGATACACACACACACATGCACACACACAGAGTCTTTTATTGTACATAAGGTTACACACTCTCATCCCAACACTCACTTCACATGTACAGATAAACCACACAAGCACACACATAATTGTATCCCTTTCATTTCACCAGCAGACTGTCATGTGCATCAATCAGAGGTATTCTGTAAAGCTCAATTTCTGCTTTGGTTCAGTGCTCTCACACACACACACACACACATGCAATCATACACACTCTGGCACTGAAGCAGCAGCCCAGGATGAGCTCTAGAGGAGGATGTGTGGTTGCCATGTAGACACAGACCCAATCACATCTTTTGTTGTCATCTTTGCTGGATACTTCCTGTTGTATTATTTTGAATACTTTTTTTCTATTAAAAAATAAAAACAAAGAAGCTCTTAACGTGTCCAGCATCTTACTAAGAGTGTGTCTGTGTGCGGCTTTAAGCTGAGTAATGGAGTGCCGTCATGCTGGCAGTGCTCTGAGGGGCGTTAAGTCAGCCTATTTTCCTGTGGTCATGCTTCCCAAAGCCATGCAGTCAGAGCAGATTCACTCAGGACACCAAGACCGCACTGTGCCACCTGCTGGCACAATATCAGCACTGCAGTTTAGAAGAAAACAGTTTTTCCCTGTCAAGAAACTTTGACATGGCTTTGGCATCATTATGTGTGCTGGAGAGAGATTTGAATTTATTTAATGTTTCTCTTGGGCTCCATTTACAACCTAGAAATAAGAAAATCAAATCAAATCAAATATGCTGAAAGAAAGACTTCATTCAATAAAAACTTCTGCATGTTTTTATCATTATTTTATTTTTGTTTATACTTTTTCCTGAAGAAAAAATATCTGCCAACTGTCATAACTTAAAAAAATTATATACAGCCAAGTAACTGTTGGGGCAAGACTAGTTTATCATCTTTCAAACAAAGGTATTTAAAAGCTTTTAACCACGCAAACATTTGGCATTAAAATGACATTTGAAGTGAGATTATATAACTTTCAAAGGACAGATTTGTGTTATGTTCTTAGACATGAAAAGTCAAATACAAAAGTAATTAAACACACCCTTTAAACACAGACCAATACTCAAACAATCAGAGATTTGCTGCTAAAACCTGTCTCGGTCTGGTAGGACCTGTTGTCAAAGCTGGATTGTTTTTTTAGACAATGCCAGCAAACTTTAGATAGATGTTGTGTAACTGACATTCATTCAGTTTGATGATTTATTTTGCATGTCCTCTCAACTTGTGCTTCTGTTTCATTGTGTCTGAGAAAGGCTAACCCTAACCCTGAAAATGAGAACACTTTAAGCTACACTTCATATAAAAGAATATACCTAATTACATATGTGAAAAGTGGTTGCTTGCTTTGATGAGCAACAAGAACGATTACTCATACTTACAGTTTTGGTTCAGTCCCACTCCTCTCATTAGCATAACGACCCACCGTACTCTGTCCAACACCAAACCACAGACAAAGTAAGTGACTATCTGGTGAACATGGAAGCGTTTTGCAGCTGAGGAGCAGGATGTTTTCCTCAGGTGTTGGTGGAAAATGAAAAAACAAAAACAGAACTGAAGGATATTAAATACTGGACTTCACATTTGTCAGATGAAGACAAACACAGGTCCAATTAAAGTTAAGAAAGTTAACCTTGCTCTGTTTCTGCTGCATGTGTGAATAGGCAAGTGTTATCTAATGTACTGTAGTTTTTATATCAACTCTATGAGGCACATTTATGTGTCTGCTGCCTCAGAGTGGCCAGATTTTTTTTCATGTGCCCAATTAGATTTTTTTTTTTGTTCAGGTTTTAAGAAAAAGTCAAGAAATTCAAGTCTAAACATGCAGCACAGAAATAGTTTGAGTTATTGCTAATCGTTTTTTGTTTTTTTTTATGGCCCTTTATGGGAGTATGTCTGCAGTGAAATCGATAAAAAAGATCTCAACAGAAATCTGAGAAGCTTTCTTGTTAACAAATATCTGATTGACAGAAATCCAAAGAACATGTAAGTGCAATATGTACGTGGAATCCTCCATAATAAATAAGGACACTGTTTTTTTGTTTTTTTGTAACAATAACCGATTAATCAATTTAGAAAATACTGATACTGCAACTTTTCCTATATGATGCGTCAGTGTATAAAACCCAGAGTGCTGAATCGATGTGTGCTCCTGAGCTCAGCCTAAAGTGCCCCCCTGTGGGACTGGACGTCAGTGAGAGTCAATGGTTAAGTTGATTACAACATCATGAAAGAAACACTCAGTGGCCTCAATGTGTCTTTAATCCCCAACTGTCTCTCTCTAATGCACAACACAAACTCCTTCTTTACCTTGCATGACTCACTTGCAGGGGCACATGAGGTTACAATCTGCAGCCACTGTGCACATCAGCAGCATGAAATGGTCCCTGTGGACCAGCGCTCAAAGCAAGGCTCTCCCACACAGAGAAATAAATGTGTGGTGAAGGCAGACAGAGAGAGGTGGGCGAGGTAAGAGCGAGAAATTAAGACGAGAGAGAGTTGGGAAAGCGAGAATGAAGGAGGGAGCGAGCGAGCGAGGAAGAGACGGATGTTGCCCGTTAACCTCAGACAGGAATATGGGCAAGAAAATGTTCTTTCCACCCTGACGTAAGTACCAATAAAGAGCCCTCTCCTCCCTGCTTTCTGTGTGTTTGTGAGTGAAATAGAGCCCAAAGTGTGAGAGTCCTTATTAGGGTACAACATGTTCTTGGTTGCTAATATGATTTAAATCCAAATCTTCAAACAAATTAGAGCCAAATTCACATTTGTAGCTGAAAGTTTGTCTGAATAATGAAAAAATCTGTGGTTTGTTTATCATTAAAATAGAATATTACAGCTGTTTCTGCAAACCCTTCCAATGCAAATTCATTAATAACTTGGATTTAGTTGTCGTCTACTGTTAATCCATGCATTAATGGGACCTGTCAGTCATTTTGGGAGTGATAGCAAGTTCCTTTCAGCAGTGAACCTGGCAGCTTGCATAAGGGGCCACACCTCAAAACCTTGAAGTGGAGCCAAGAGAAAAGGGCTTAAAGTCTGAAGTGTGCTTAGAAAAACTATGTAACAGCTACACGAATTTTAAAAAATCAATTTTATGGCTTTTAAGGATTGGTCATCACACAAAAAAATGAAACATTGTGCTCAGTTTCTGTTCAGCAAGCTATATGCTGCTTTTTTTTTTTGTTTCTCTTGCTTTTTTTCTCCTCCCTTATCATTAGATTCAGCCACTGCTTAATCTGTGTTGTGAAACAAATTCAATTAGCCTACCAAGATGATTGAGCATTCAAACAGATTTCAGTTACAGGAAACAGGTCAGAGAACTCAGTAATTAACTCTGACAAAGATAGCTGCAATCTGGCTTGCAGACAGAAGCACTGCAATGCACACGACAGTTTTGTGCAGAAATTAGTGAAGGGAATATGCATGTGTGTGTGTGAACGAGCAGAGAGAAAGAAACTGAACAAAGGTGGGAGCAGGGAAATGTTACTGGCTGATTGGTGGAAGTGAATGAACAAAACAGTGGATATCTAATGATTCAGACACCTTCGAGAGATTTTCAATGACATATATCAAAATGGTTTGCAACACTTTGTTAATATTGGCACAACAGTTTTAATTTGACTGTGTGTGTCTGTGTGTGTGTGTGTGTGTGTGTGTGTGTGTGCATGCACATGCAAACGTTGCCCACATAGAGAGTATGAGTCAACTCTGCGAGGCAGAGGGATGGATCTCTGCCTTGATGCCCAGCAGGCCTTTGCTCGGTGTCTTAACTCTCTCCAGCAGTTCCTCGCTGCCTAATACCCACAGTGGAGTCATCTACCTCTAGCAGCTCTAAACACGTTCGCTTGGAAATGTGGCAGCACGAGCCATCTTACCCTCACTCAGCGTGGAGAAGTATGATTTTTTCCATCCATCTACCGTACATCAACTATACTCCTGTGTCTCTTATAAGTCAGCCCAGCGGCTTCTCCCTCTCTCTCTCTCCTCTCTATCCATCTCTATGTAAAGCCTCTCAATGCACATCCATACTCTGGATTACCTTGGCAGAGAAGCAACTCACATGAGGGGCAAGCCAAGGCTTTAGGAGGAATTGGATGTATTTGCATTCATGCTGCACATCCACAAGAGTGACCTACTTAAATCCCAGAAAGCTGAGTGTTCACATGAACGATTTCATTTCTGAACAATCATGCAACCTTCTTGATGCATCTAGGAGCTTGATTTGACGGCTCAGCTACGCTTGAAATTGTTAGAGAATTTCCTGCATCACTGAAGTGACCAGCAGAGTTGGAAGGCTTGAAATGGATAGCTGGAGAACACTGATTGCTTTATGGTTCTGCCCTTGTATTGTATTTTACTGTGGTCTGCCAAATTCACATTAGCTGAGTAAGCAGTCAGTGCCTGCAGCAGAACTCATAACTTGAGTCCAGAGGTACTGAGGAGAGTGAGGCTGTGGCAGGAGCTTCAGGGAGACAGAGGTCTAAATCATCTGACCAGAGTGAGTGATTCTCTCTCACATTGTCTGGCTTCCAAAGAACAAGACAGTGTGTGTGTGTGTGTGTGTGTGTGTGTGTGTGTGTGCGTGTGCGTGTGTGTGTGTGTGTGTGTGTCTGCCTGGATGTGTGTGAAACAGTGGGGAAATCTTCAAGGATAAAACAAGAGCGCCATCTGCTGGTCCAGACTTCCCCTTAACCCTGACACATGCAAGCACATGCACATGCTTCTTTTAGAGAGTTCTCTGCATGATCAAACACCATCTATTAGAGCTGTGCATCACCCTGACAGCCATTAAGGAGGCATAAGGTCATTAACTACCCAGCCACACACACAGACACACACACGCACACACACACACACACTCATACATGCACTCACATTGATCAGCTCATTGGAATAACAACAAGAGTGCAGGTTGTTCCCTTCCTGAAATCACTTGTTTCTACTGAGCTGTGCAGAGACCAGACTGCTGTGCAGAAACTGCAATTTAATGTGCTTTGTCGATAATATCCAGTGCTCAAGGCTGATAGCAGTGAGTTTTGTTCATTAAGTTTGTATTGGATGGAAAACAGCATGAGCCCATCATTTGCCTGTTTTTTTAATAAACCCTATGAAGAAGTGCCACGATCATTTCGTCTACTCTCAGAAAAAAATACATTGTGTGGCACATATTTATCTCAGAGTTTTCCGTATGACATGGCTTTCTATTTATTGAACCTAGTCATGAAGGATTTAGCCTGCTATTTGAAGCATTGCTATTTAAGCTACGCGTACTCTGCAACCACACTTAAACAAATCAAAAGCTTGGCAGTCCTTAAAACATACATTTATTCCAAACATAACTAAATAAAAGCTACAGTTCTGTTCTGTGTGTCATCTATAGTTCAGTTAGAAAGAGACAAATGGCTTCATGTCAAGTGCACAACCAAAATTACAAAGCAGATGCTTTCCTGTGACAGAGGAGGGATAACACAAGCAATTTCAATAATGAAAATGGAGGCTAACGCAGTCTGGTGGACATGGTGTTGAAGCCTGACTCCGAGCCAGCAGAGTGAGGTTTTTCCTCTTTAAAAAAAAGAAAAGAAAGAAATGAGTTGGATTCAAAGTCCAAAGTGTGGTGACTAACACAAGTGGTGCATTTTTTTGTGCTCACTCAGTTAATTTTTATGCATTTGCCTCCCGTTTGAGTCTGACAGCTAAACATTCAAAGTCCAGTTCTGCTCTGGGAGAAGTTAACTGTTTCTGTGCCTCAAACCACAACACAACCCAGCAAAGGCAGACCGATCCTGATCCATGACCTGTGATTCACAACAGCTTTGTGCAGAAAAAAAGGAAAAAGTAAAGAATTCAAAAGGGCTGCAATAGAATTTACTGTCTAGTCCGTAGATATTAGTTTGATGAAGTGTGAGTTTTGCTTTCGTGGTGTCTTTACTATCTTCGGGAAAACACCAGAGGGAGCTAAGCGATAACTCAGACAGAGAAATCATCGCTCTCTCTCTCTCCCCCTCTCTGTCTGTCTCTCATAGACAGTGACTAAGAGCATCCAACAACAGAGTAATACTCTCATTACCTCAGCGGCGAGGGAAAACAGTCCCAGGTGGCAGAGATCTTAGCTTAAACAAACAGAGTCGAGACAGTGACAGAAGTGAGCCGGCTCTGCCTGCACTATAATTAAAAAAGGGTTACTAGAGGATTACTGTAATCGTATAAGAACACGCAGTATAGTATTATAAAAGCATATAGAGCATTGGGCCAACTTTTGTAACTGGAGGTATATATTTGTGGACAGCTTTCTATCGACTCGACAGATTTGCAGCACACTTGTGATTTTCTGTGGAAAGTCTGGGAAGCTGCAGAAGTATCTGTGCTTTGGTGCCATTTTGGTTCAATGTGTGTGTCGTGGTGTCATACAGGTTCGGCAAATTGTCTTCTGTCATGCACTGGTTAGATGTTTTGTTTTGGTGCCATGACTCAAACTTTTTTTTTTCAGAAACACTGTTGATGTCATCATTTCATTCATGAGCATTTCTGGATCTGACATTACTCCTTTTATTTTCCTTCTGCGAGGAAGAAAGAGAACATTTTCCCCTGTTTTCTCACATCTTTCTTTTGACTTGTCTCGCTGCTCTGGGTTGGTTCAGTTTACGTCATTCTTACTATTTTAGTCCGTATTATGTTTTGCTGTCAACTCAAACTACAACTCAATAAAGTTAATTTACTGTATGTATTAGGTAGATAAATATATACAATAATGAGTGCAGATGTTCTTTTGTTTTTTTCCTTATCATACACAGATGTTAACAAATGCTCTCAACTAACCCATGTATATTATGGTATGGATGGGGTTGAAGTTGCACAAGTTGTCTGCGTTTTATGGAAATCTGTTTACTTTGTACACATTTATGTACAATGTGGACTCACTGATACCCGATCAGTATTTTTTGCAGTGTTGGATTTCCAATATGTTACTTGCATTTCTGTTGAACTTTGCAAAAAAGCTAGAACTTTAAAGTTCATACTATGTGAACGTCTTTTTAGAAAAAAGCCTTATTTTCATCTTTCTGACATTGCAACTTGAAACTAATCCAGCTGAATTTGAAATGTAATGTAATTATATGTTATGTAATTATTTAGTTTAGGAAAGAGAACCCTCTAAACCTGTAAAGAAACACTTAATCTACCAGTTTTTACTTAAAAAAGTAGAGAATCACCTTAACTAAAGACACATGATTTCTCTTGGACAGTAATGAATGTTTTCTTTTTGTATGCTGTTTTTATGAAACCTGACATAGTTTAACTCTCCTTTTAGTCCTCTTTTCTGTTTAAACCACCCTCTCTTTAGCATTTATAATCAATCACATACACTATAATTTTGTTGTTAGCAAATATAAAATCAACAAATGTTTATTGATACAGTTGGCAAGAACTTTACAGCCTCTTGTCATGTTTCCAAACTTAATGCTGGTAAACAAACAGATAATTAATGACAATAAGCTGTCACATGACACATTTTTTAACACTAAAAATGATCCTTATTGCTAATTATAGACTTTAATGTGTCTCTGTAATTATTATATGTTGATATGTTGATTACAGATGGTAAATAGGGGATTAAAGGAAAGTTTTGTCGTTCTGATTTACTTTTGTTGCTGCAAGGAAAAACAGTGATGTCAATTCATGTTTATATAAGAAAAAAAACACCACAAGAGAAGAAAGTGCAGCAGTCTGGGTGGGTGTGATGTCAGGGCTGGAGACTTCATGGTCTTTGACTCTGCAGCATCCAAGAGGCGGACAAATGTGAAGGCGTGGAAAAGGAAAGAAACATTTAAAAATCCTGCAGGAACAGCAGAAGAATTAAAGAGGAGAAACGGGCCTGAACCAGCCTTCAGGCTGCAGAGAGACATCATGGGCAATGATTTGGAACATGGTGTCCTAACACACAACGTGCATATTTAGGCCGTACGGCTACAGCAAATAATGAACCATAAATGATTAATTATGTATGAATCATTATACCAGCTGATGAGTTTGTTTTGATCCTGTTTGTACATCCATTAAATGGGGGAGGGAGAGATTCCACACCGGCAGCAGCCATCAGCAGGGCTGTAGAGAAGGGTAAAAGCTCTCCACCCACCCGGTCCCCCTCTTTTACCTTCCTTCCTCCCTCCCCCTCCCACATTGACTCCTTCCCTCACTCGCACTGCTCTCTCGCTCAGTCTCAGGGCTCTCACGGCGGAATCTGGAAGCGAAGATGCGGTTGGTCGGGGCCGTGGGAGTCGGTGTGCTGTGGGCGCTGCTGGTAGCTCTGGTGCCCGGCGGCGTGGCGGAGCTGGTGACGCTGGTGAACGAGCCGGTGAAACCCGAGTCCAGCCTGCTGAGGCCAAAAGTTATGATCGCCATCGTGGCTCGTAACGCGGCGCACAGCTTGCCACATTACCTGGGCTGCATCGACAGGCTGGAGTACCCGAAGGAGCGCTTAGCGATCTGGTGAGACACACACGAACAGGGATGCAAGAGACTTAAGTTTTTCCACACATATATCTAAAACTATGAGCATGCCTACTATAATTTGTACAAGTTTTTAGAGTTATAGCCATCTGTTCCCATAGTTTTAAATGTGCACATACAGACTATTCTCATGTCTTTCAAAGTGCATGCTTGCACGCTGTGGATCTGCAGTGGTGAAGCGCGTTGAGGTGAATAGCAGCGTGTGTCCGCATTAATTATAATAACAAAATGTCAGAATGAGCTCGCGGACCTGTTGCTGCGTTTCACGATGTGTTCGCCTCGCGTGTCTGCCGGCATCCAAATTGCACACTGTGGGAGAAGATGAAAGAGCTGCTCTGCATGTTGGGTTGGGTTTAACCCTCAATCACGGTCCCCTCCGTCTGATTCAGCACAAACTTGCGGAAACGGGACTTTTAAAACAGCAGGGCTGGCAGGTATGAAGGGGGGGCCTCACCTCAGGTAGGGTCCTGGAGAGTGTTTCGTCTGCAGGCTCAGAGAGACTCATATAAAGTTATCAAAGAGAAACCCAGCAGGTGAGGGGATGAAAGGAGACATTGAGTTGGTCAGACAGCAGGATTTGGGGGGATGTGGGAAGTCATGCGTAAAATCTGTGTGTGCCTGCCTTTGCTTATCTGCATGAGGGTTGTGCAGGCTGATAGAAAATCATACACACTTTGTGAGTTTTTGTCAGAAGTAGGCTGATTGTTAAAGTGCAGATGTGAAGACAGTGAGACAGAGGACATAACAATCACAAGCATCTCTGGTGGTGGATGTTTGTGATGCTTTTCTCCCCAGAAACACATTCTTCTGTTTAGTTTCCCACCCTTCCATTGCTGGGATGTCTTGCTTTTGTTTACAGAGCAACTGTCTGTTTTAATTCAGAGACCATCCCCAAAAAATACATACACGCATGCTGGGGAAACTCAATACAGAGAGGGGCCCTTTTCTCTGGAGAAAAGTGCCTCTAAGTGACTCAGCTACCCTGGCTTTGGTTCAACCAACAGAGGAGGGGCCCCATCAGTTATGAGTGGCATCTCTATGCTTTTCTGTTGGTGCAGCCAACAGAAAAATCACAATGTAGGTCCATAGCTGATGCTGACAGGTCCTGCATGTCACACAAGTGTGTTTATTGTGACAGCAAAGTGTCACTGAGACAGAAGTTTATTATGAGAGGATGAGGACTCACAATCATCAGCCTCCAACTCAGGACTGTTTTTATTCAGGCATTTCGCTTTTGTTTCAGTAGGGACATGTTAAAATCTTACTACTATGGTCCTACTGACCACACACTCGCCAACGTCATAAAGTAATCTGGTTTTCACATAAGAGTCGTGCTGTGCTCAAAATCCAGAAAGATCATTAGTGGACAAATAAGAGCCTGCATAGCAAAAGGAAAGAGTGTATGTGCGGGTCAAAGAGGCCAAGAAATGACAAAACTATGGAATAATGACACTGTAGTCTGTGTTGCTGATTTGTTTCTGTAATGATAAATGTTAAAGTGAGGATTTTTTGTACATATAAAAAACTTAACTGTCCTTTTGCAGCTAAGCATGTCTAGAAAATAACGTTTTACTTAACAGAAGCCGTACAGCTCTGTGCCTCTTTTTTTTCTTTGACATCATCATTACCGCTCGACACAGTTGCTAAACCACCCAATAAATGCCAAGTTGTAGTTCCATTCTCACCAAAAGCATAATTCCACATTACAGTGGTTTACAGGGTGTTACAGAGCCCTAATTGTTCATAATATGACAATAAGGATGACTACAGTTCAGAACATTGTGTCATAAGGGGAGAAGTTAAAGACTTTGTCTTAGAACTTCAGGATCTTTTGACATTATTACTATTAAAGAAAGGATTTCATTGCATTTTTGTCTTTGACAGCAAGGGCAGAAAGACGCTTGTTGAATAGGAGGGAGGGGGATGACGTGAGACTAGGTACCCCAGCTGGGCACAAGCCAAGGACTTTGTGGTTTCATGGTACACGCTTCAGCTGTAAAACCAGGTTTCTCTGCTTTAGTACTTTTCATCCTGATGTAAAGAACTAAAAAAAACATCAAGAATGAGCAGCTTTTACCACCACTGTCAGGCTTTGAAGCTCCAGTTTTTCATGAAGGGACACAATGTTCCTCACTGCCGTTCCTCCGTGGAGCTTCAGGCTTCGGCAGAGCGGAGGATTGTTTTTTTTCTCTTCATCTCCCCTCCACTCATTTCAAACATGCAATTCAAGGGAGACACAGCAAGGAGGAGCAGAGAAGAAGACTGGATGATTTAATGCAATTGTGTGACACAGTTTATTGTGTGGTGGCCGCAGATCCACAGCTCCCCTTCAACCTCCACCCACAAGACCAATGAGGGTGTTTTTGTGGAGTGTTAATCTGTGCTTTTCTGTGTGAATGTGCATTTAACCAAGCAGATAAACAGAAAGAGTAAAAGGCTGAGTGTGAAAGACGGAAAGAAAAAAAATGATGGAAAGGAAAGAAACATTGACATAATCTCGTCCAAAACAAATACAGTGCACAATATATGGCAGGAAAAAAGTGAAAAGATCACACGTTGCCTGATTAATTCTTTTTCCCATCGATCCCAGATGTTTTACTCAAAAAGTTTGCAGAAAAATTATAAAGAACTATATTGCTATATATAACATGTTGCTTTATCATAAAATAGTGTGTGTTTGTGTTTTAGTACCTTCATAATACTGACTTCTGCAGACCTCTTTCATTTGATTTGTTCTTTCACAAACATCTAAAATGATCTGGACAGTCTAGTTCTGCCTTTTTGTCCAGGATTTACAACAAAAGTTACAAATAACCAGAATGTAGAGAGCCGGTTTTGTTAAAATGACATGAAGACAAAAGTCTTTAAATCTTAAACTGCTTGACAGCTCAGCTAGATGACAAAAGTCATGCATGTTTCCCAAAAATCCAGACAGGCTTTGGCCAGCCTGAGGATGTCTGGAGGACCAAAGTTTCCAGTTTGAGCCTGTTCACAGGATAATCAGCGCTGATCATGTGGGTCAGGTCTCCTCCACCCTGTTACTCAAGCCCTGACACACCCGGACCGTCGGGATGGTCAGTAAAATCTGCCTTCAGAAGTTCTGCCTCTGCATGTGGGCACAGGTCTCACAGAGAAGTGGCAGAGCAGCGAGAAAGACTCTCACACTGCTGTTAAAGATTGAAAGAATGTAGGTATTCAGAGAAAGAGGGGGATGGTCAGGAGGAGAGAAGGTGGTCAACAATGCTTGGAAAGTATCCAGAGGGCATTAAGCAGGTTGGTTAATCCACTTCTCCACAGTTGCTTGACCACATGTTTTCTTCTCTTCTCCTTCTGTTCTGTTTTTGCTTCTTCTGTCAAAAACAGGACATCTGTAAGGCACTACGAATCAGTTTGTATTCACGTCCTAAGAGGCTAATCCTACCAGTGAGAGCTCAAGAAACTCAGTTGTTAAACCTTGTAACAACCAAACTCAATGTGACTGAGCTTTGCAATTTGACCCGGTAGTTTTAATGGGTCAGGAGAATGTTTGAGCACAGAAGCAACAGCAGGCAAATGTGAGACTTATAGACAGATTGGGGAAAAATGTGTAAGTCTCATCACAATCTTTGGGTGACAGATGGAAAAGCCTGTCAGAATGAAGGTTGGATAGTTAGCAACGCCACCTTGCAGAAAGATGGTGCTGGTTTTGAGCCTGACCTGACCTGTTGGGGTTTTGATTCATTGTTTCTGTGTCTGCATGGGGTTCATTCAGGTGTTTTCTGGTTTCTTAGCTAAACTCAAACACATGCAAGTTTCCATGTTTCCTAGATTCAGCCAAAGAGGTTTGAGTCTCAGTCAGAGTTTCAGGTTTGGAGTCTGTTGTGTAATAAAATCTGCAGCTAGCAGACATATCAGTAAGTGTGGTTAACATCTTTTATTTGTTTTTGTGGCTTATTAGCTCATTCGCTTATAACTGATAGTGGCTAGCACAGTGTATTGATTGTGCTAATGCTAAGTCTTGCTCTCTGTGCTGACAAATTAGCTATATGCTAAAGGTTTTAAGTTTCTTTGCCTGTGATTGACTTTCCTTTTGTGACTTATGAAATCTAACTTGATTCAGGTAAGTTTGAATCTCAGGTTTTATATAAAATTCAGTGTAACCATTTTAGAGGACGAAAACCTAAGAAAAACCCATTTTTGATTGGAAGGGTTCTTTAAAAATTCAGTACCTTTCTTCCTTTGCCAGGTAAACAGGACACTTTTGCATCTGCTCCTAAGGAGTGAATATTTATAGTAGGCAAGAAATTACAGAAAATTTCATAAGCAGTGAAGTGTTTTTGTTTTTGTCTCAACACCTGAGGCATGATGCAGACAATTCTCTCTAAAGTTTAGCCTCACATGCAGTTATTCTGCTCCTCACGCTGCTTGTTGCTGGCTGCCTGCTGCTTACTGCCCGGCGGCTGTGTTCATGTGGAGGAATGATCTCCCAGGTGCTGAGCTGCAGGTTGAGATGATGATTTGTGGTCTTGTCAGAGGCAAACTGAACCATAAAGAGGATCTCAGAGCGCTGACATCATCAGTCCTTCTCGCTGGGCTGGCTCTCTCATTTCGTAATATCATGCTGTTAATTTACTCGTTTATTATATAACCACTATTCCATATGAATGACCGTCATTGTGCTCTGTACTCAAAACAAAGCAGGGTTGGGGATGGGTTTGTGGGGTGTATTTTCCACTGGTTTGCATCTACAACAAACCTGTCATTAAACAACAATTGGTACAACTGTAAACCTTGTTGCAGCCCAACGTATGAACTGCCCAAATATGTACATGATGAATGCTTTAGTGACAGATGTGTGATGTGTATTGTAGGTTTCGTCACACTAGTTGAGAAGTTTTATGTAATTATCTTGTATCTATAATATCTGACAGCTTCATGCCAGACCCAGCTCCACTCAAGCATTTGATAGAAGTCATAAGCTCCATGTGATGTGACCTAACATGGCATAACAATGTTGAAGTTATTTTGACAAGAGCACAGAGTTAGGCAGCAATAAATGGACCGTAAATAATTAGACCTGACTGTTGAGTTAAAGGCTTTTTGACTTAATAACTTGTGCTGACGGCAGTGTTGGGCTTTGCAGAGGCCTGTCCGTCTGCACTAAGCACCAGAATTTATGTTTTAATAAACACTTTGAACAAGATTTGTGTGTGCTCTAACTGCACACTTAAATATTTTGTGTTTGTCCATGTGACCTTTGTGCCCCTCTGGTTCACTCATGTGCTACTCTGTTTTGTCCTTCAGGCAAAATTCAAACTGATGATGACTCTGAAAAGAAATGCTGAGTTAAGTGGCAAAAAAAAAGTTTAACCTGAACAAATCATTTGGGAAATGTGACGAATTACTCAGTACACATCATTCACAAAAAAAACTTAAACCAACCTTTCTACTGGCTGGAGTGAAGCAGTGAAAGTATCACTTTATCTTGTTAAATAATATAACAAATATAGTTTAAATATTTATTTCAAGTGCTTATGGATTCATTTTTGTTGTAGTAAAAGTAATAAAAGTAATAAAAAAATGATAAAATTACCATATAAACATATACCATATTGTAACTATCACACAGTGTCCAGTAGTGACGGTGAAGCTGTGTTTTATCTGCTCATCCGCAAGAGACACTGCAGATTTTTAACAGTTTTTTATGCTGCCTGGTAACTTTTATTCTGAAAATCCTGTATTCTTTTATTTTGTTAATTTGAAGTCTATGTGTTTACTTGAATGCTCACAGCAGGAACTAATGAACAGTCACCAATGGTAAAGATTAAAAAAATGTTCTGTTCAATTATATAAAATATCTGAAAGAGCGACACAACATTTATAAAATGTTGAGACTAACACAAACACAAAGTAAGTTTTCAATTTCTGAGTAAATCAGATGTATCCAGCTATAACATTCTTTCCGTGCAAGTTTTAGATTTAGCTGTAGAAAATGTGCTACATCTGACAGTTTAATCTAAACATTAATACACATGTGCGCGTAAGCTGTTGCATGCTGTCTTCCAAATAAAAATATACTCTTGCACGCACACTTGTGCATGAAGCCCTGTAAGTTTCTTGGCTTTGACTTGCAGAAAGTCTGGATGCAAATGATGGTTGATCAGGTTTTGTGAATTCAGCCTGTTTGGCTCTGTCAGTTGTTGTTTACTGAGCAGGTATATCCATTATATAATCAATAGGTATTGAAATAGAAGAAAACAGGCTGGAAACTTCATCAGTTTGTGATGGTGAAGAGTTGCCCCAGGGGTTTTTCCCATGCCAGGTGTGTTACCCCAGGCCTCATTCCTCCATGGGTGCGAACCAACAAAGCACAGATTGTTCCCAGTCTTGTCTTAAAGGGCGTTTGGCCATTCGAGGACAGCAGCTTATACTAATGTGTGGAATATATTATGAGATCGAGATGGGCTATTGTGTTCATTTTGGTGCAGACTGGGGCATTTGTGAATGATTAGCAGCATATGTTTTTGGTGTGTGTCAAATTTATGAGATCACAGTAACAGTATTCCTTAAGAAGATGAGTGTGTTTGATTATCTTAAATGTTGTGGTGCAAGTATGTCTATGAATGCCCGGTGTGTTTCTCTTCCCACATATGCCATTGTGTTTGAATGCCATTACACACATAATGGGTGTGTGTTTCTGCTATGCCTCTCTGGCTCGGTCTCTGTTTTCCATCCACTTTCCTAATTACCTCATAAGGCCCACAGTGAGCCAGAACCTCCATGTGCAGAACAACAGGCCACAATCGATTCGGATCTCTCAATCAGTATCACCTGAGGAGTTTTACTCTGCAGTCACATCCAATCTGTGGGGAAACTAAACAGGTCTTTTATCATCTGCTCAGGTATTTGTCATAATCTCCAGAAACACAGGGTGACATTTCCAAGATCAGCAGCTCGAAGACATCAGCTCATTTACAGACACAAGTAGTGTAAGTTGAGTTTCAAATGGCTTCAAATAAAAGAGCCAGAACCAACTGGCAGCACAATGTCTCCATCAGTCAAAGATGTCTTTCGCCAACCACATCTGAAGGATCTTCCCTCTATATTGAACATACTATGCGAAAGAATGTAGAAGAATGCTGTTATTCTGTTATTCTTCTCATAAACAAATCTCATATGAAGATCAAAAGCAACATGTGTTCGCTGCTATTTAATACTTTTTGTTACACTACTCCAAATTTCCATGGTCCTTTGCTACATGCCTGTACTACCCTGCTCAAGATATAGATCTTTAAAAAACACTAAAAAATGTGTTACACTTTTTACTTTCAAAAAAAGCTGAAAATTGAAGTTAGCAAATGTTAATCAAACAGGAACAAAAAGTTGACCAATTTTATCTGTGGATAAATAAACATTTGGTTGTCTGGTGAGTGTTTACAGACACAGGACAGAGGTCCAGTGTGTGGCATTGAGAGGCATTAGTGGTGAAGTTGCAGATTGCACCTGATTGAATATCCATCTGCTTCAGAACATGAAGGAGAACGAACAACGGCTGTGAAATGTGAAAAATGCAAAAGGGCCCTCTTTAGAGCCAGTTTTGGTTTGTCTGTTCTGCCTTACTGTAGAAACATGGCGGTGCAACATGGCAGACACTGTAGAGGACCGGCTCTCTCTTTAGATATAAAAGGTTCATTCTGTGTTAATTAAAACACAATCAATCTTAATTTTAGGTGATTATACACTATTGAAAACATACTTATGAATATTATTTTCCATTTCAGCCATATTTCTATAAATAAACCTTCCTAAACCCATAAACTAACCTTAACTAAACAACAGCGCCTGTGTTAATGGTAATAAATGAACATATGGTGCAGTGCGATGCCGTGCCTCACTGCTGTGGTTGTAAGGGGGACATTCAGCATGCGGTGACACATCACTCTGAAATGACTGTTCAGTCTAACCTGAGATGCATTTAGTCACGTTTGTAATTATACAGCTCAAATGGCTGCAGGGTATTTGTGAAAATAAAGACATTGCACACCTAATGATGAGGTGCAGAAATTACCATGTGGCTCGATGTCCATTTTCCAAACAGCGACCTCAGAACCTGATCTTTGCCAGCCGTTCAGTGAGCCTCGACTAGCAAAAATCTGCAAAGCTCAAAGGATGCAGCCGAAGATGTTGTACCTGCCAACAGTCCAGCCCCATCCTCTCTGCCCTACAGCAAGATGACATTCGTGGGAAAGTTTCCTCTGTAGACTGGACATATCAGTTCAATCAAGTGAGCGAAGAGAATTGATTTTCTAATCCTCAAGCCCTTTTTTAACTCTCTTTCTCTGTTTGCTCTCAAGTGAAAATGGTCGATTTTTGGCTTTAGACTTTAGTGAATTCTTTCTCAGATGCCCCATGTGTTTCAGCACACTTCCAGCAGTATTGTCAGAGTTTGGCAGCACAGCAGTGATGGAGTTGGCAGACACTGAAACACAATGGTATGTTAGTATGAGCACTTTCAGCTTGAGGAGGGGGGAGTGTGTGTGTGTGGCTGTGTAACTACGTAAGAGGTAGAAGAAGATGAAGTAAGTGAGAGAAAGAAACAGGGCCATTGTTCTCCATCTCGGCAAAGTGTTTAGAGTGATTTTGTCATGAACACTGGAGCATTCATCAGAGAGACCAGTGTGCGTGTTGTCATAGAGGAAATGTAATTTTAGCTCCATATACCTGTCTGTCCATCTGACTGTGTGTCATCAGTTTTACTGCTTAACCACTGTGTTCCTGTGTCTTCCCTGCTCATTCTGCTCTCTCAGTTCCTCCCTCTTTCCCATCATCCCTCCAGTGTTCATGTCCCTCCATCACTTCTTCCGTCTGTTTCTTTGAGTATTTGCTCACTTTACTCTTGTCGTGTTCTCTTTCACAATGAAGGTGTGTTTTAAGTAAAGGGTTGATATGAGGCACGATAGTGTAATTAGTTGCTTGCTTGTGTACATGAGCGATCTAAAAAAAAAGTTTTAAAACAGTTTAATACACAAATCTGATATGAAGGTCAAAAGAGCAATTTAACAAAGTCTTCTACCACTGATTTTCAAGTTTTTGGTGCCTTAGAAAGGTGATGTTTTTCTGTATTTGTAATTCAAAAAACAGGAAGACCCTAGGACGGCTGATGCACAAATCACTGATTTGATGAAGCAATGTTTTTCCACCATTTTCACACACAACCTGCCTCTCCACAATGCTGATCTATTGCTTCATTCCAGATGGTCATTGTTTGTGTAAATATCCATGTGTTGCATTGCTGATGGAAAATGAGAAGAGCCTTCTGTTTATTTCCCTTGAAGTCATTTTCTTGCTTCCCTGACTTCTGTTTCTCTTCTCGTGCACTACTTTGCTTTAACTAAATGGCCAATGAAAGTTCTTACTGTTGAGCTCCTATTCAATATGTTTAAGTGGCTTAAAAAACTTCCAACAAAGGTCAATTATTGCCATCCAGTGCAGGACACACAGCAGAAAAAAGCCCCAGATTCACTTACTGATGGTTGACTGTCAGTCTGGTGTTTCAGGAGCAAAAGAAAACCAAAGGCAAGCTGCTTGATGTGCCCCAGTGCAACTTAAATCTTCTAAATTTGTTGAAATCAAAGATTACCGTAAAACTGCTGAGCACAAAGAGCTGCAAACTGCAAAAATTAATCTACCCAAAGCTTAGAAATACCACTTTTGAAGGTGTGACATCATTTGAATGTAAAGTCTAAAGAGCGCAAAGAGCTCAGAGGTCAGTGTGGTCTCATCTTTTCATACAGCAACAGTCAGCATCATCTTTCTTTTATGTGTAACCATGATAAACTTTCCTAGTTTTGAATATAAATACTGAATATTACACCTAAGTGTGAGCCCACCAGACTCGGCCTCTTTTGTTGACCCTGAAAGTCGTGAGGAATTTCAGTCAGGAGATTCAGCCTCAACCCTCCTCTCACCTTCCCTCCCCTTCTTCTTGTCCCTTTCCCCTCCATCTCTCTTCCCATCCAACCCCCCCTGTTCCCCTTTGCCCGGCTAGACCTTCAAGTGGCATGTAGCCACGTCAGCTTCCACGCTAGAGACCTACACTGACACAGAGACACACACACACACACACAGAAACTGGCATGATTATTGTGTTTAAAAGGCATCAACTCTCAGGACTGAAAGAGGCATTCTTGCAACTTAAGTATATGCAGCACTGTGTCATTATTGGCAGTGATATTAGATAGTTTATTTAATCAACACTCAACTGAGACTGGCATGCCGGAGCCTTTCAGACTGGTGTTTACCTAAAAGGGCCAGACTCAAGGTTAAGGTTAGCAAACCTCTGTGTTTAAGGCCAGACGTCCGCTGTCGACACACTCCTTGTTATCTGACACTCTCCTAATAACTCCTTAATGAGTGGGAGGGAGAGAGTGAGAGAGAGTGATGGAGCAGGTTAATTATCACTTTAGGTGATGCAGATATGACCAACTTTTATATCATTTTAATGCAAGATTGCTGCAGTGCAACATTTTTCTCAAATACATGTTGTGTCTTAAAGTTGCTTTTGTTTCTGCACTGCAGTGTTGATGATAACACTGAAGCAGCTGCTGTGATCAAGGACAGGTGTGACGTGTGGGTGCTTTTACTTGTTCACAAGTCAAACCTGAGATGACATGAGGGGTGGAGACATGTAAGTCGGTGAAAGCACAGATGGTCTAGTGCACTGAGATTAGTCAAAGAGGCAAAAAAAAGTACATGCGTGGAAAGATAGAGAGAGCGGTATGAGAATGATGTGGTGTGTAGGTGAGGCCTGGGGAAGCATGTGTTGTCCAGATGCTGATCATAAAGACAGAAGAGAGGAGAAGAAGCCAAACCTCAGAGCTGCAGGCAGCAGAATAATGAGGCTGCAGTTTACTGTAAACTTTAAAACAGGAATGAGGAGATGCAGCACACGGCAAAAAAGAGAGAGATACTGAGGTGTGGAGGAGTGAGAAGAGAGATACAAGCCAAAGAGGCCAGATCTTTTTGAAACCAGTACTAAGACAATGAGTTATCTATTCTTTGAAGAAAAACTTCAACTTTTACCAGTTTGATTACCTGGACACAGAAAGCATGAGCTCTGCCAAAAAGAGCCTGTAAAAACACACCAGTAACCCTATGTTCCCATTGATTTTGTGAGCTCAATAATTAGCATTTTAATGTTTAATATGTAAAAGAAAATCAGTTGTAATTTTGGATGGGTTTAAATTAAGCTAGTTAGGAACTCACCGAAATGTTAAAACAATTCTCCTACAGTTATGTTTACAGTAAAATGAAGTTATGCAAACATATATTCCCTTTTGCTGTGCCCAAAAACATGAATGCATGTGTACTATATGTTCCCTCATGTACCACGAACTGTTCTGTACTGAACTTTACAGACGTTCTCTCCTGTTAAATCCCTGCCTGGAGCTCAGTCTGTCATTGGATAATGGCATGTGGGGACACATTGATTCCCCCAAGCCATGTTCACTTTAGCTGTTGAAAATGTGTTAATTTGTGTGCACATCTACTCATTACAGCACGGCAGATGTTTCTGTGAGTTTGTAGCCTACGATAAAAAAAGCAGCTTCCTCCTTAATTACTCTCATGGGTAGTTATTCACTAATACACACATGCATGTGCTTGCATACACACATTTTTAACCTTTTGCAGGCACTCAAAGAGACACAGACACACTCAGAATTGTAAAAACACCACTTGTGCAACAGATAAATTACCAGTCGCACTGTTGTAAAAAACATTCCCAAGACACAAAAATTAACGTCCTTATGTTTGTGACACATCTGCAAGTGCACATGCACATACACACATGCACACACACTATTAAAATTACTGACCACTGTCTCTCCTTCAGGCTTCTTTCCAGCTGCTGGTTCTGTCTGATGAGCTACTTATCCGCCTGACTGGAGATTATTGAAATTCCAAATATAAGATTGCTCCACCTCTCTCTGACTAATCCATGTGTGTAATGCAAGACTGTGCACGCTGCGATCTCTGCATGTGTTTGTATGTTGATATAAGTGACCGTGTGCTTGTCTGTGTGAAAACAGGTGTTTCTGTATTACTGTTTGTGCTAAATGTGGGTGAATGAAGAGTGTAAACACTGTTATCTTCTATGTTAAGAGTGTACTCACTGAAAATAGGAGGAGCCGGTGCACAAATGTGAGTGCGCGTGTGTGTGTTTTTCTATCTCTGTCCAGCCAGGCTAAAATTGGGTGCAAGTTTGGAGAGAGTACAGCGAGGAATATTACAGCGAGCAGTGGAAAACTCCATCTCACTAAGAGTGTGTGTGCACTTGTGTGCACAAATTAAAGCACAGGCTGCTGCATCCCCATCTATTGACCTTTCCTCTTTAAATGGCAATTGAAATGCAAAAACAGATGATATTTATTTTCTAGACCTTAAATATTTAGAAGTAGTAATGGACTTCATAGTGTAGTTTTTTATGGTTTTAATTTCTTTTGCATAAATATCTCGATGCACACACTCTCACTGACACACACAATAGTCGCAGTGTCCTCTTTGAGTGGAAATCTCTGTGAAGAAACTGCAAACCACACGAGTGACAAATAAGCAGCTGGGACTCTGCTAAACTTTTACGCTGACATCATTTGCTTAGAGGTATTAGTGTGTTTGTGTGTGTGCGTACACAGGTTGTCTGTCCACAGAGCGCATCAGTGTTCACATTCACATTAAGGGAAAAACACCCTCAGGCTGAGTTCATTTTGCTGACTGTCCAGAAAAGTGGCAGCCCTTTCCAGAGCTCTGTCAGCGTAGCATGTTCTTCATCTTACCCAGAATGCTTCAGATGTATATTTTTCTTCACTGTGACTCTGCAGACTTTGTCCTTGCTCCAGCAATGCAGTTAATGAGGCTGTAAGGGTGCTTTACAACACTGAGGCGGCTACTTGTAATGTCAGACAGCAATTACATCTTCTCCCATAACATGCTGCTCAGAGCGTCACAACCTCCTCCTCAAGCTGATGACAGTTTGCAGCTTTCTGCATGATGTTTGAGCTTCACATCCCTGAAAAACAGTCCAGACATGCCAAAAAGGCTCGTGTCTGCACAGGGACAGCTGTTTGCATCTCAAGTGTTTAGCAGTTGCATTTCAACAGGAGCGTGAAACTGTGGCCGTTCTGTCATGCAAAGGATGGTCAAGAGTTTGCTTCATTTCAGTGACAACATGTGTCATCTGTGTTTGTGTTTCAGGGCGGCGACAGACCATAATGTGGACAACACCACTGCCATGTTGAGAGAATGGCTAAAGAGAGCTCAGCGTGTTTACCACTATGTGGAGTGGAGACCGATGGAGGATCCAAGGTGAGTCACAGTTTCCACAAGAATCATTTATCAGTATCTATTTAAAAGTTATTTAGACTTCTGTCCCTGATTTGATCTGTTTTTGTCACATAATTAGCGTTAAGTCTAAGAGGATGTTCAAACTTAATTAACAGCCGTTTCATCTCTTTATCAGGTCCTACACAGATGAGTGGGGTCCAAAGCACTGGCCTCCTTCAAGGTTCAACCATTTGATGAAGCTGAGACAGGCGGCACTGAAGGCTGCAAGAGAACGATGGGCAGATTACATACTGGTTAGAATTAAATACTCTTTCTGTATTGAATAAATATGTAATAATTCAGTCAGAGACACTTATGTCAAGTAATTGACTGTTTAGAGAAAATCATGATACAGTTTGATTTGGCAGAAGACTTTAGTAAGAAGACAGATTAGCTCTGTTTGAAGCGTGTTGTTCAGGAATTTTTTAGTGTTGTCTGGCAAACCAGCCATCCAGCCAGTTTCCATCAGTTTTGAGCAGAACCATTGTAATCAAGGACACAACAGGGAGCCTTTGCACAATGACCTGTAGAAACTGACATGCCCTCTTTTGTTACCATTTCGAGTCAAGAAAAACCTGCCATTTTTTAATGTTTTGTTTTGTGTTTTTTGCTCAAAGTGGTTTAAAATTAGATGTGCTAACTGGAACCAGACCAGTTCCATGTTGGTGGAAAAGGCCTAATATGGGCGTCTTTTTAAATTATTTTTAGTTTGACTAGTCTACATTGTAAAGATATGTAGCTAACATTGGTATTTGTCTTGATATTTGGTTTGATTTCAGCAACATTTCTGTGAAATCTCTCCAGATTAAGTTAGATTTGATATCATATGGTGGCTGATTTGCACACTCAGACCATCTCCCTTCTTCAGTTTGTAGACAGTGACAACCTGCTGACCAACCCCCGTGTGCTCAACCTGCTGATGGCTGAAAACTTGACCCTGGTGGCTCCCATGTTAGAGTCACGCTCGCTCTACTCCAACTTCTGGTGTGGCATCAGCCCGCAGGTGCAGTCTGGACTAAAACTCATTCATCTGTCCATCTCTTCAGCTTGATTCATAACCTGAACCGGGTGTTGTTTGTGTGCCTCCTCTCTGTCAGGGTTACTATAAGCGAACACCGGACTACCAGCCGATCAGGGAGTGGAAGCGGCTCGGCTGTTTCCCTGTTCCCATGGTGCACAGCACCTTCTTGGTAGACCTGCGTCGGGAAACCAGCCGGGATCTGGCCTTCTACCCTCCTCACCCAGACTACAGCTGGGCGTTCGATGACATCATGGTGTTTGCTTTCTCGGCACGTCAGGCAGGTCAGTTTGAGAACTCAACTCACAACAAACTACCACATTTGTAGCAGGGCTGCAAATTCCATCATGACAGCTTCACTCTGATGCACCGAGGACTGTCAGAGACTTCTTGTTATATTGGTATTCGATTGCAACCTGTAACTTTAATCTGTATGTGTATACTGCTGCATATAACACCAAAGGCCTTTTACTGATCTTATGCACATGTTTCAGATCAAGGCAGATGAGTGGGAGCAGAGATATTTGGTCCATGTGTTTGTCTTGACTGTTTTTACATGTGCAACAATTTCGGTATTTGTAGGTTTTATGTGTGTGTTGTGAGAAAAGATTTGTATGGAACAAACAGAACAATTAAGCTTTCCATTTCATAGAAAATGAGAGTATTTGGCATTGCCTGCCAACTCAAAAAAGTAAACGCATAAAAGCATTCACACAAACACTAACAGATATGCCAACGGCCACCAGATATGGACACTCAAAAACCCAGAAGCCAGATTTCTTCTTCCTCTCAAATTAGTTTCAATAGATGCAACAGTGCACAAGAGAAATGTTAATATACTCACACAGACTGGGAGAGTCTTTATGCATTTTCGAAGGCAGAGTTTTGCAGTGAAAAGATGTTAGTCAGTTAAAATGAAGCAGAAGCAGATTCTTCTTAAGAAATTTTAATTTTTGAGTTTATATTTTTTGGCTGCAGTCGATACTGGGGAAGGATCAACAAAGAGAAAAAGAAAAGAGGTGCATGATGTTAAGGAACAGAGGGACATTGATAAAGTATGAGATGAAGTGAATGAAGAGGAGACATCAAGAGTAAATTACTTTAGAGAAACTGCATGTGCCGGCCAAATCAAGATCTTTATGACACAAGACTGGAAACACTGGGAAAAAATTTAAATCAACAACAACAAAAAAAGAAAATTCCTTGTAGCAGCTTTAAATTATTGAGAGATAAAAGAGAACCTTATTTAATTTAAACAATAAAATAAGTGGATTTTTTTTTCACAATATTATAAATAAAACAAATTTAAAAATTGATCCCTCTCTCATAAAATGTGATAACAGTTATTGAAACTTACATAGGGAGGTCAGTATTGATCTACAGAAGGACAGTGGAGTTTATCTCAGCCTCTCCTTTTTGCTTACCATGTTTCTTTGGAAAGAACGAGATGACAAAAAGATCCCTTTAAGTAACTGCTGTGTATAACATTATCCTCACCATGTCCCTCGTCATGTATTGAATAAGCTTTATGCATAAAAATAACGTTTTAATGACCATCAAGCAATTTTATTATAATGGAGCTTTTTATTTGCTTTTGTGTAGCCTGGGAGTGTGAGGACCTGAGGTGCTCTCATTTTCATGTTTATTTGAAATGTTTGGGTCAAGAGGTTGTATTTACAAAACACTGTGTGCATGTGTGTGTGTGTGTGTGTGTGTGTGTGTGTGTGTGTGTGTTCCAGGTGTGCAGATGTATGTGTGTAACAGAGAGCACTATGGTTTCCTGCCCGTCCCTCTCAAAGCACAGCAAAGTGTGGAGGATGAAAGTGAGAGTTTTATACACACCATCACAGAGGCTTTGAGTGAGTACTACACACACACACACACACACACACACACACACACACACACACACACAGACACAGACACAGACACACACACTGTTATGACGTTACTCTTTTTCGCTCCTTGATTACTTTAACTTTGGCTTTGTTTCTTCCCCTTCTTGACCTCTCTGACCCTTCCTGATTGCATCCTGTCAGCCGTCTTTGCTTAAATCCCCCTTTTCCTTCCATCTCCTCCTCTCCCTCTCTCTGTTTTTTTCAACCCCCCTTCTCACCATCCTCACTTTCTCCCTCTCTTGGTTTTCTTTGCTGCACTTTTCTCTGCTCAAAGTCTAAATAATTCACCATCGGACTCAAGAAGAAATTCAGTTCTTTCAGTTTTTGTTGTCTTGACCTTTGGCCTCCTTTCTCTGTCTGTCAACAGTTGAACACGACATTAAGCCCTCCGAGCATCTGTACTCTCCACCGTCACCACAGGACACAATAGGCTTCGATGAGGTGAGTTATGAAGCGTTATGTGTTTCAGTCTCTCTGTATATTTACTGTTTATCAGCATTTCCCACTTTTATAGTACTTCTTCTTTTTTCCTTGTGTGTCTGTGTTTGTCCCTCTTCTTTGCTCTTGCATTGGCCTCATACCTGTTTTATCTGTCTTCTGTTTTTATTTGCATTATGCATTTCCTATTCCACAAAAAAGATAGTGACATTGAAACATAAACTAGAAAAGGATCAAGAATTTACTTACAAATGCAGTTTCACGCACTTTGCGTATATGGACCCAATTTCGTAAACACTTTGGCCTTACACAAGCTTCAGTGTCAGTGCCTCTTACTGCCAATCCCCTTTTTAGACCCTCTTTGTTAGATGGTGCTTTTCAGATCTGGTTTGAGAAGGGACTCCACAGTGTAGGAGACCTATTCATTAATGGATTGTTCGGGTCTTTTGACCAGTTGGTGAAAGATTACAACTTACCAAAGTCCCACTTCTTCAGGTACCTCCAAATACGCAATTTCACTCGTACATATTTCGCATCATTCCCGTACAAACCACCAACCTGCCCACTTGATGAATGTTTGAAGCTTAAGCCCCACATACCAGGCTGTGTGTCTCAGTTATATAGTATCTTCCAGGACATGGAAGGTAACTCCCTCCACCATCTAAAAGAACGGTGGGGTGAAGACTTGAGCGTGGAGCTTTCTGAGGAAACCTGGCAAAGAGCTATTAAAAAAGTACACACATCCTCAATTTGTGTTAGGCATGGTTTGGTTCAATTTAAGATACTCAATCGCCTACACTACAGCAGAGTCAGACTGGCCCAGATATTTCCTGACACGGATCCAAACTGCATTAGATGCCATCAGGCCCCTGCCACTCTGGGACACATGTTTTGGACATGTTCAAAACTACATACATTCTGGTCAGAGATTTTCAATACATTCTCTTACATCTGTAAAAAAAGAATTGAACCAGATCCAGTCATTTCGATATTCGGGGTTACCCCCAGCAACAGCGGATTATCAAAACACCATTCAGACTTTATAGCATTCTCCACACTACTAGCCCGCCGACTTATCCTCTTTGGTTGGAAGTCGATCACACCTCCATCCCATTCACGTTGGGTCCGTGAGGTGATGTCGCTTCTTAAACTAGAAAAAATCAAAGGCACAATTCAGGGCTCTGTAAAGAGGTTTAAAAAAATTTGGGGTGACTTTTTAGAATACTTTACAAATGAATTTGATGCTACCACCTTAGATTCATAGCTCTCCACCTCTCTAGCCCCCCCTCTCCTCCCTTTTCTTCTCGACTTTCTTTTTTTTCTTTTTTTCTTTTTTTTCTTTTTTCTTTATTTATTTTTTTCTTTCTCGCATATATCCATACATGGGCCGATTGACTTGAATACAACAACAAATTGTGTCTATATATATGTGTGTGTATGCTGTACATATATATATATAGATATGTATGTATGTATTTATGTATGTATACTATATCCGACGCACCCTGAAGATGTGATACATGTATGGCATTCATGCAATTGTGCCTATGGTCTATTGCCTTTGTGAATATATTGTTTTGTTTTTGTCCACTGTTTTCTGAAAACTTAATAAAAACAATTTGAAATATATATATATTCGCATTTTTATATCTTTCAATTACATAATTTTTTTCATGACAATATTTTTTTGCAGTGATTTTATTTTACACTGACAGTTTTAGTTAAGTGTTAGTGCTCCTCAGCTTCAAATCTCTACAAATGCTTTGAGGAGGGGTAAAGTTTAGAGGAAGAATTTAAGATGAGGGAGAGAGTTGAGACTTTTATTAGACCGTAATACTCGTATATCTAGTATCTTTGGTAGAATACGAGAGGCAGGAAACGGACGTCCACACCCTCTGACGTTACCGCACACTTAACGTCACACACTGCCTTGTCTTCAAACCCCTCCCCTGGACGCCAAAACATTTACAGAGAACTGAAACTAAAAAACAGTGACAGTGAATTGAAACTTACGTTGCTGACCTAAAAGAATAGCCAAAAGCCTATACACAGGTTGTCTTGCAAATACTCAATAGAATAATAAAAGTATTTTAATAAAGATTTTAAATGCTTGTGTTTAGTGTTTTTGGTGAGACTTCATAAAATACAACTTTTTCCATGCCTCGGCCTTTTTCAGTTTAAATTTCATTGCGGATACCAAAATATAATAGTCATTGTCGATGTAAATAATAATTTGTTTCATTGTACACTCAGCCTGCTGTGCTTAGAAAGTCACCTCAAATTTAACACACTAACAATTTCTTAATTTTAACACAAGTACTCCTGACCTCACCAGAAAATACAAAGTAATCCAGGAATAATATCCTACATATAATGTAAAGGCAAGGCAGGGCAAGTTTATTTCTAGAGCACAGTTCATACACAAGGCAATTCAAAGTGCTTTACAGCTACATAAAATCACAAGAATGCAAATAAAATCATTTTATAAAACATAAAAATAATCATTAATTAATCAATTTAATTTAAAAAAAAAAGAGTGCAGATAAAATCCTTTCAGTTGTCATATGTACAGCTAAATAGAAGTGTTTTCAGCCTGGATTTGAACATTGTCAGAGTTGAGGCCTGTCTCACATCTTCTGGAAGACTGTTCCAGTTTTAGGAGCATAAAACTGAAACGCAGCTTCACCAAAGTAGTTTCATGCGCTATAGTAGAGTTTTAATTTTAGACTTCAAACATTTTTGTCTTACATTTAGTCCCACATATGTTGCATAAATTACTAGCCTATTTGAACACCCAAACCAATCCTTCCCTGAATCATGCAATAATGGGTTTGATGTGTCAGTGGATTTATAAACCGATTCAGTTTATTCACCGCATAAAAGCATTTCACTTAAAAAGGAGGATTTTTAAAACTTACGTTAAGATGACATGCTCATGTAAATAACTGAACTTACCAATAATAAAATCTTGTAGAAGGAAAGCCACGACTACGTCCTCCCTTTGCTGTCGCAGTTATGTGTTTGAAGAGGGAGGAACTTGTCTCTTCCGTTTCATGATGTTATCGCCAAGAAGTGTGTGTCTCTAGATTACGAGTTGGTTGACCAATCACTGATTCAGACTTTCTAATAGTTACTCTTCCTCCATTTCTTCACACAAACATGTGTAGATCAGCTGTCAAATGCACCATCAATTTAAAAATACAGTCAGCCAACCCGTCTTTTACCGCAACTTTCAGAATAGTTGTTAAAAATGTATTTTTTGTTCTGAATGCTTTTTTTCTCCAATCAATTTCTCATCATTTTGTCAGTTACTAAGTGTCTGTGAAGCAGAGAAATGTTGTGTATCTTGACTTTTATTCTGGAAGTTCTTTGTACCGGAAGTGAGTTTATAGCATTGTGGTTAATTTGACGTGTGGACCGAATGTTAGGGTAAGAATCAGGTATGTTCACTGCCATCATGTGGTCGCTGGGAGGAAGTGCAACAAATGAATAAAGAAGATGTGTATATCTTTCAGACAGCTTATTTCATGCAATACAGTTTTTATTATGGTGTTAAAAAGTAACATTGGTACTGGCAGACTTAAACTCGAGGGGTTGTTTCAATCTCTATTTTTCTACTGTGAAAAGTAGTTGACTTCATTCTCCAAATTCTCTGCTGTGAACTCATACACATCATTAACCGTCATCTGTGTGACGGATGACCGAAAAAACTCCGCACACTTTGCAGGATGCTTTAAAAATGTCTCAGCTGATGAGAAGGTGTTTTCTAAATGCTCTCCCTCTCCCTCTCTCTTTTTTTCAAACAACACGGTAAAAATGGTTGCTTGCTCTTCTCTTCCTCAAAAAAATTGATTCGGATATTCATTATATTCCACGTTGCAGTTCCTACCTATGACCACTAGAGGGGATTGAACACTACTGATTCTAAATATGCTCAAGTCAACTGTCACGCACCTGTGCTGGTATAACTGTTTGTATAAACCTTCAAAAGTAATTTTTTTCGTACTGCTTTTTACTTTATTTAATTTAAATGTAAACACTGATAGAATTCATTCCCCTTGTAAATTGATTTACCCTTATACTTGATTTGATGAAGGTTGATGGTATCAATTAAAAAGGACTCAGAACATATTCAGTATTTGGATGGTTGATTTTTAATGTCACCATGGCAAGAAAATTAAAATGACATTAAAATATTGACTGTTTCTTGTTCATATTTTGGTTCTTTTCCTACTTGCTGGAGAAGATCATCAAAGGGCCAAGAGTTAAAGTGCCACAAGCTACAGTATCTGAAACATCATTTAAGAAGTTATTAGTAAAGCATTTTGTTGGAGTCGTGCACAACAATAACACAACTAAACACTTGTTATGGCCTGTAGGTGAGATCTATGGCAAACCTTCAGCGATCAGACGTCTCAGATTTGTATTGTTGTTCCATTTGGGTGAACTTTTGTAACAGGTACTGTCACAACATTGACATACATTATCACTTCCATCCACATTTCTCCATCTAGTGAGAAAAGTATATTCAATTATTTGCATAATTATTATATAATTATAAAAAACAACAGTACATGGTTTCTCTGCAGTTTCTCTGTTTACTTTTAAACTTTGAGTATTATTAAGAGAAGTAGCCTAATAGCTATCAACATCTGTTTAACACAGCTGATATCCCTTAATTTCATAGCAAATATAATAATTATAAATACTATTAAATTTTATGTTTAACTCATTTGAACCATATAACTGTTTTTTTGGGCTGGACATTTTTATCTGAAAGAAATCAGAGTCAGCTATAAATACAAACATACAGTGCAGACTAAGCTGTACAAGGCTTTTAAGATAAAGTAAGAAGCTACAAAAGATAATAATGAATCACCTTGAATGTACATAATTGCAGGCCTTGTTGACGGAGCTGCTCCTCCACATTTCCAGTGTAGCTTTCAGCTTGCAAGTGATAAATATCTACACAAAAGGAGGAGACCACAGAAATGTTATTATACAACCTCAGAGCATTGCAGAGCATTTTGGATCACACTGATCTAAAGTGCCTCACCGTGTTCCTTAAATCCTGTTGAAACAGGAAAGCATTAAGCTGCAGCCGGAGTGAATTTGTCCTCGTTCTGGGTTGGAACAATGTGTTTAATCCTCCCTCTTTCGCATCAGTAAGGCACCTGACAGAAGTCATTTTCTCATGCACAGCAGTTCACTCACATGTTTGTTTGTCTATGTTTGTGCATTTCATTCAGTGTAGATCTTCATATTGATACTTTCTCAATAATCCGGTCAGAATCTAACTGGTTTCACACTGTATACGGAGCTATTCTTACCCATGGTTTTCAATGAAATAATATCTGGGGATTGACGTTGCATTAGGTGACAGAGTAGCAACACAGCTGTCAATGAAGAGTAGTCTTTGTCCTGAATCAGGACCAGTGTAAGACGCCTCGAGACGCAAGAGGTCTCCAAGGTAGAAGTCACTGGTGAACGACTCTCCTGCCCACTCATCTAAATGCAGATACAAATATCAGTACAAACATGCACAGCCATCAAGAAAAAGCATGAGTCCCCCCCCCCCAACATACCACTCATCAGTTTTAGAGAGAAGCGAGGGCGCTCTGTTGAATGCTTTGCAGGAGTAGAGGCGGGCAGGGCCGGCTGCTGAGAGTTACTGCTCACCAAGTGTGTCCTGCCCCCCAAAAAATTACACATCAACCATCATGTAGAGGTTTAAAACAGCAAAAATGTCCTCAACCTACAAGACCAGGAGACAGTCTCACTTTTTATAGTGACAGGAAACAGGAACTACAGCGTGGGTCATCCTTGTGATGCCATGGGATCCGGCTGCTGGCGAGAACACCAGCTTGTTTGAGTAGATCACAAAATCTTCAGAAAACTAGAGATAAATACAAAAACATTCAAATCTGAGAAGCTTTCACTCCAGCAGCCACAGATGAATCCATCCTTGTGACACTATCAAGCACCAACAACTTACGCTTGATTTGGAGCCACAGTCGTGTAGTCCAGCTTCAATGACATATTCATAGTCACCAGCAGCCACAGCTCTGCACCGACCGTTCTGTGAATGCTCAGGCTCTCCTAGAAAAAGCTCCTCAGGAGACACAAGACGACCATTTTTAAACAGGTCAGCTTTTACCACAATGATCATGGACGATTCCGTGCAATGCACACGGACGGTGGATCTGTCATCGAGCTGTGGTCCCCTCATGTTTCCTTTATCATTTCTTACTGCTGCAGATTTATATTCCCTTCCTTCAGCATCGATCATGGGTCCATCTTTCAGAGGTCGAATGGCATCTGCAACACCAAAAGCAAATGAAAGCAGCAGTGCCAGAGAGGCTGAGGGACCAAAAATCACCATCATGCTTTTTCTTCTCATAACAACTTGAGATGAAGGAGAGCAAAATTACATTACACTTTAAATAGAAGCAGAAATTTCAAACACCAGAGAAAATCCTGCCAGTTTCACAAACACTTCTCTGTTCAGACTAATCAAATCACATGGGGGCGACAGCTGAAGGCAATTACTCATTAACTGATGTAGAAGAGTTAGTAAAAGCTGCAGACACCCGCAGGCAACATCATATGTCTGCATGTCCAGAATTTACACTGATGCTCTTCCTTATGTATCAAAACTGAAACGCTATCACATTTTATCTTGTTGTAAGAACACAGGGACTCTATTTACATTTAAGTTGGAGTTCTTTATATGTTCTTGGTAACCCAAGGCTACATATGAAGAATATATGACAAGACATGATTTAGGAAATGAAAATGACTTTAGTGAATACACATCAGATGAGTGGCACATGCAGAAATGAGAGACCACAGTAACATGAAAAAACTAACTTTTAATGTACTGAACACAGATCCATGGGATGTCATCTCTATTTGTATTTCCCAATCTTTAAAGTCTGCCTTTAGTTATTTTCCAGAGTATCTCAAAATAATTCTGTGACTGTGATCAACTAAAAGAAAGCACTTTTTGATACTGTTTATTTTATAATTGAGAGATCTCCCCTTAAAACAGGAGTCAAGATACTAGGTTAGATACTGACAGAAAATTTCCTTATTTTGTAACATTACTGTACGACATTTCTCTCGTTTTAAAAACTTGTAGATAAGCTGTCAAATGCACCATCAATTTAAAAATATGGTCAACCAACCCGTCTTTTTGTACCACCACCTTCAGCATAGAAAGGTTTGGAGACACTTCATGTAGCTGTACAAGACACATCATTTATTATCATTTTTCTGATGATAAAATGAAGTGGTCTGGCCTGAATGACCACGTTTGACAGAATCAAAACGCAGTGCAGAAATCACAGTCAGGAACGATGTTGGCCACGTAAAGTGCAAAAACATGTTTCCTCTAATAAGAATGCTACAAGTCAGATATGTTGATCATGTCCATGTGCCACTGATGAACAGTCCTTTTATTTCTCCTAATGTTTGGACAGCAGATAGAAATATCAGAAACATTTTTACTGGAACATTATAGTCAGATTCTTTATGCAGTTGTTGGCTCTGCTCTCTTTGCTACATTTGGACACTTGTATCTGAAGCAGCTGCTTCCATTACTGTGATGATGGTGTAAATAGCTACAACTATTATATGCGTCCCAAATACACACTTTATTCAAGCAGCTTTTGAGTACTCACTGTATTTACACTACAGAAGTAATCAAGTATGCTCTAAGCAGATGGCATGCAAGCTAAATATGGAGAGTGTCCACAGCTGGAGGGAAGCAGCACTGGCATTTTAAAGTTCTAGTTAGGTTGATATCCGACATCAGTATCCTAAATTCAGTCTTCACAGTGTCGGCTTTAAGCAGTTAGCATACAAAAACACACTGAATTTTATATGAATAGAAGAAAATACACCCATGTATTGTATGTATGTCAATACATGGGTGTAAAAGTATTTTGTAAAAAGTAACTGTCAGAACTCAAACAGTTGAAGATCAATATTTTTATCCTAGAGCTTTGACATTGCCTTGTTTCCTTTGTGCATTGCATTGTGGGGAAATAGTTTGCATTAACAAACATAATAAAAAGTATGCAGAATCCCTGTTTTGAGTGTCCTTTGTTGTTTTTATAGGAAGAAAACACCAAGTGCTTCATGTCAGGATTTAAGACGCAGCTCGTGTGTTCGTTCTGCGTCCTCGCTGCAGTGTCAGCTTTGATAGATGAAGAGTTAGTTTAGACTGCAGAGTTCTGTGATCCTCCACTAAAGACAGCAGCATCATGTCCAATATGAAGTCAAATGAAATAAAGCATAAAATCATTTATTTAAATCATTTATTTCTTTGGGTCAATGGAATTTGAAAGGTTAGATTCTGTCGCAGTTGCATTTGACAGTAGAGTCACATCCACGGTCACCTGAGCAGATGGGCTGATGTTGGTGATGGCCGCCGTGTCGTTACCGTCCAGCTCATCTGCCTTTGATTTCAAGGTGACCACCGGAGCGGCTTTTTCTAGAGCTGGGTCAACTTCAATCCCTGCATCTCCATCTGTAACCAGAGAAATGTGTGTTTTCTTTTTAAAAACTCACGAAAGTGACTTCAAAGCAAAGTCTTTTCACACTTTACCTTCAGGATCTTCTTCACCTTCCACATCTTCATCTTCAGTCTGTTCAGAAGTCTCCACCTCCATCTGGTCCTGTGTTGATGGATCAGGAAGCAGTCCCTTCTTCAGATCTAGGATAAAAATACAGTTTAGTTTTAAGATCACCCAAGTATTTACACGGTCAAAATACCAGAAAGAGGCTCTAAATGTATGAAAGAAGTGTCCTATTCTTATAATTTAATGTCAAACTCTTACCAAGTCCTCTGTCGCTTGTTCCACTTCTCCACTGGCTGCCATATAGCGCAGGTCTGCTGATTTTGTTGAGAAGAGGAGGAAGCTCTTCCATAGGCAGAGGCCCACTCTTCTGCATGGTTGGCAAGACCAGCATCGGACCCACTCTTGCCTCCTGCTCCCACGCTGAAAAGACAAGCATGATACATCTGAGGCAAAACCCATGTGAAGCCGGACATATAATGGTGCATTAGAAAGTGAGTTGCTCATCTAAAATCTGCTGATCTTGGTCGAAGGTTCTGGAGTCAACACATCTAAGACCAGCTCGTATTGGAGGACGCCTGCCTCTCGTCAGGATGTCTAGTCTCCATAAAGAAATCTTACCGTCGCTCGTCTTCAGTCCCGTCCTCCATGACGCTTCAGATTCACTCGGCTTCCCAAAGCCACGAGGACCAAACTTGCCAGGGCTGCTTGGCTGACTGTGTGTTTGGCCACTTTGGCTTTGACAGTGGCCACATGAGTAGTCATTACCATCAGCTGACCTCCATCTGAAAGGGATTTTTTTTTTTTAATTCCTCAGAACACACGTGTTCACTCATTTTGTCTGAGCGTAATTTGACACTGTTCACATTGAATCACACTTGCCTTCCATTAATAAAGGTGCACGCCTTATTAGGTGTCTCTGCATCGTTCACAGGTACAGCGTTCAGGTGACATGTGATGTAGAGCTGTAAGAGGGGGGGGGCAGGTATGGAAAAACTGTTCATGTGCAATTATGATGTCAGCCAACTAAAAAAAGAGCCTCACCTCTCCTCTGTCCTCATTATGGAACCTGAAGGCATCGATGGACAGGTGCAGCTTGTCATCCTGCATTCTGGATAAGAAGTGGGACCTTGAATCTGGAAGTTGGGAGTCTACTAAGCACCTATAAAAGGCAGGGAAAGTCATTATTGTATATCTATCTTGAGAGAGTTCTTAAATGTAGCACTGCAACGTGACCATCAAAAGTTGGGTTGTGAGATTTGGGTGTGACATGCTAGTAGCAGCTAATCTGACCCTCAAGGCCAAATATGTAGTGATTGACGTGTTTGGTCAAAAATGGAGTCAAGAAAATCAGATTTCACGTGGTTTTACTATATTAACATGCCAATAAAACAGTTTTTAGGGAGGCAAAGAGTCTAAAACTACGCTGAAAACAGAGTTAGACTAAAAATCAGACTGCACTCTGGTTAGTCCCAACTTTTTTACCGTTTACTTTAAAATCAGACCCAGTGTAGATAGCCTACTGCGTTTAGCTTGTGTTTAAAGGCTAATGATAACCAGTTCCAAAGGCATCAATTATGGAATTAAACATTTTTTTGATTAGGTTTTCAGTTTGGCTGCAAAATTCATCCTTTTGCCTCAAACTTGTTACCGACTCCATAATATAGCCTCAGGCAGAGATAAATAGGCCAAAAAGGGCTATTACAAGCCAAAGCAAAGCACAAAGGCAGTTTCAGACTTCACACAGCTTCTGCAGGAGCCACAAAAGGCCTCAGCAAAACTCTAAAGACCTATTAACAAAAGGGTAATATGTACACTTAATGGCACTGCTCTATTAATTTGGCATCAAGATGCAGACTTCCAGTATGTTTTAACATCTCATATTTACCCATTTTCAATGAAGACGTATCTGGGGACAGAGTATATGTCTGGGTGAAGTGTGGCCACACAGCTGCTCAAAAACACTCTGAGCCCCATGTGATGTCCAACTCTGACGGAGGCTTCGATGCTGATGGGCTCACCGAGGTAAAACACGTTAGAGCTCCTTTCGTAAAGCCAGTCGTCTGCACAGAAATCAAAGTGGTGGGCACGGATTAAAACAATCTAACAAAAGAAGAGAAATGACTGAAACCCACTTGTCATAATTCTCAAGTCAAACTCCAAGGTTTCCACTGCAGCTTGGGTGGACAAAAAGGGGATCCAGGTAGGTGTGAGTGAAGAACTGGACAAACTGTACTTCCTAAGAAACAGAAAATAAGCATTTTTTTAAAAAAGTGAGGCATTACCAAGAGATCTTTTAAGAGGGAAAAAAAAGGCAGACAGACCTTTCATAATGACACTCAATTGGAATCACAGCCTCGTCCATTCGAATCACTCCATCTGGAGAGGCCACAGGAGAGTATATGAGGAGGTTTGTGTAGACTAGAGAGTCTCCAGTCATCTGTGGATGGTGGATATGATTAGATCTAGAAGTTTTAATGTTTAATAAGCGTCTGAGTTACAATGAATCAACTGTTACCCAGTGTTTGGTGCCGCAGTCCATTAATCCAGCAATGATCCTGTACTCATCCTCTGAGGACGCTGTAGCTCTACAGAAGTCACTGTGCTCCACTCCGAGGCGTAGCTCAGCACTATTAACAGGAGCTCCAACCTCAAACATGTCAGCTTTGATTACAATCTCCATCAAGTCCGGATGGCAGGTCACGCTCACAGTGTTCACCTGCTCTCGTTCGTCGGCCGGAGCCTTTTGGTGCTCATGCACAGTGTGTTTGGTGAGCTGAGGTTCATGCTGTGTGTAATGTTGGGGTGGAAAAGCAAGAGATGATCTGACAAAGATTCCTGACAACAAGAGTCCGACGAGGAGGTCAACTGCAAAGCACAAGCTCTCCATGAATGCCTCAAAGAAACAAAAAAAAAAACAGCAGACAACTGGTCCAGAATGCAAATGCTCCTCTCTGACCTACAAAGCAACAAAGCAGCGTGAGCGACTGTGTGAACATTTTAAACTTTACCCAAACAATCAGTGTAATCAGAGCAGCACGGCACACCTGAGTCCAATCATTCAATCATCCAATCATCAGCCTCCAACTGAGACTCAAAACGGAAGTCTGACTCACGTAACGCTGAGGTGGATTTCATGAGATATTTGTTTGAAAATTCACACATTATACACAAATCATGGTTCCGCTGTGTATGAACACATGAAAAACCACAAGAAAAAACAATAAAACAAAATGCAGTCATTCAGTTCAAACAGGCAAAATATACGCCATCTATATTAACGGTTATCAAACTAATTTCAATAACTCCTCTTGAGCAATGAACAGCTGCAGTAGTCTGGATTCAGTGGATGTAAACTGTCATGGCAGCTTTCACACTGATAATTTTCTTCTTCAGGTGTTCATCCTGCTGCCCTGGCTGCCCAAAAATGTACTGAAATTCAAGTTATTTTTTTCACTTTATTTTCAGGCTGCTGCTCTCTGGATGTCTTGCAGACTGAAATACCCAGAGGTCTTTTGCAGTTCTGTTCCTCACATTTGCTTGTTAGAAAAGGAAAGTTTGATTTTCATAAGCAGGAGTAAAAGGGAAGGAAACCATTTTCTTGTTTTTCAGTTTGTTTTGAATATTCTGGTTTGTGGTTTTGCATCAGTGAACGACGACAAAAAGCTTCATCAGCCATTATTTCACCGTAACTACAGTTCAAATTCACATCAGATGAAAAGTGAGCACTTTTACAAAGCTAGACAAAACTCCAAGTAATATTCATTCATTCTTTCATTCACAACTAGTTTGTGCATGAAAAGAGACGTCAGACAGTAACAGATTTTGATTCAGTGCTTTCAGTCATAGTTCTGTTTACATGTGGGTCACATGTTGAACTCCTTCATTCACCTCACAGAGATACAGAGTCATTACTTTGCTTTTACAGCAGGGCTGCTGTGTTGCTGTAGTCTGAAGACATGTCTTGCTGAACTGGCCTGTACTGACTGATCTTGAGACACATCCCATGATATGAAGTGAAACAACCTGGTTTTTGAAAGTAAGAAAGCTTTTGCACAATGTTATATTTCCCACAAATACTTGTTTAATCCCTGGCAATAAATCTAATTTTTAATTTTTGTTGATTTTTTTTGTTGAGTCTAATGCTTAACATCCTGATTCTGAGAAATTGTAAAAAACTCAGTTTGACAATGCCATTGTGTTGAGTGAGGTCTGCTTTAAAGTCTCCTTCCTGTGTGAGGGTAAGAACAATAAATACGTTGAGGTTGTCCACAGAGTCTCAGAGGAAACAGGAGGAGTACAATATGACTTCACTTTGGTGCGTCTTTGTGCTTTTGTAGCTGAAAAAGGCCATGAGGACGAGCTTGGAACGCATTCTCATTTTTATTTGGCTTCTCGAAGGTAAGAGAAAATGACAATTTGCAATAACCATACTTACAGGAGTCAGAATTTTACTGATCTTGCTTCTTTAGCATAAAGTGAAAACAGCATGGTTTGCTTTCAATCATTGGGAGGAGCTCGATCACTCTGTGAGACTCTGCTAGATAGAGCTAAATGCTAACATCAGCATGTGAAATGCAGATGTTCAGCAGACATAATATTAACCATGTTCACTATGTGGTTAAAGTAAATTAGCTAAAATTTGCTAATTAGCAGAAAAAAAGTCTTGTTTTTAAATTGGATTTACATTCTGAGGCTGAATTTAAATTCTTCATTCGTCTTTTTTTTTTGTTTTGTTGGAATAAATATTATAAGCCTAACAAACAGACATTTTGCCTTGATGATGCGTTGGGGTCATTTGCTGATGAAGGTCGGCAGTGTCACCTCACAGCCACAGAGGGTTTGTGGGTTTTGAAGCCACCAGCTGGTTTCAGCCTCTCTGTGGGGTTCGAACGTCCCCCATGTGCCTGCATGTTTCCTTCCACAGACCAGAGACTGTAGCTCAGCCGACACTCTGTTTTAATGCTTAGCCAGGTTTGTACTCACTGTTACCCAGCTCTCACCCAGTGTCACCCGAAATTAGTTTTAGCGCCACCTAGAAAAGTCAAGTGACCATCAGAACTATTTATCCTTAGGGGGAATAAGAATATGTTTGATGTTTAGATAAATTGCCTAAAAAACTTAAAAGTCAGTAGAATTAATCCTATTTAAGTTACACAGACGACATTTAATGACAAACTATCCACTAATTGCAGAAATATATATCAGTTTGAAGTGTCTCAGCATGCTGGATGACTAAAATCTGTCATTAACTGTATATTTTTTTTTACAAAAGTTGAAACTCATCTGTCTCCCTCAGCCCATGCAGAGTTGATCTTCAGGCAGCAGAAGGAGAACCAGTCACTGGAGCTCTCCTGTTCCCCTCAGCAGGGCCACTGCTGCCTGACAGGCCTCCACCTTTACCACCGCACCGTCCAGAGGCAGACCACCCTGCTGTCGATGGCTGAGGGGGAGCTCAGGGTCGCACCCGAGCGGAGGGAGCGTCTGCGGCTCCGTGGAGGACTGGACTCCCTGCAGGTCAATGTGACCATATCTCACCTGCAGCCCAGCGACACAGGACTCTACATGTGGGAGCTGAGCTACAGAGAGCACAACCTCTCCGACCGGGTCGTCCTCAGCTCTCAAAAGGTCTTCTTGTTGGTTGAAGGGACAGGTATGTGTTTCACACACCTCACAGATCAGTATTAACATCTGCTGTGGTTCAATCCAAGTACCTCTGTTTGGATTTTTACATGCATTGGTGTGTTCTGCTGCAGGGAGGTCATGCCGTTGCTCCTCCAGTTACCTTCCACTGCTCTTGACCATCTTGACAGCAGCGGGGCTTCTTCTGTTCACACTCTGCTGGCTGGCTTTAGAGAAATGTGTGAGTATTTACAATTTAACCAATATTACATCAACAGAGATGCAGATTTAACATCCTGTTACATTTCTGAGGTCTGTTATGTTGTGGAGCAACAATGCTGCAAACTGTTTTCCAGCAGTTGTTGCTAAGCACTTTGGCAATACAGTTTGACACGTCTTTTCTTCTTGTCACATACTGTAGATTTGCAGTACTTTTGACTTACTGAGAAGCTATTCAGGGAACGACTGTACATCAAAGTGACAATGACAGATACACAAGAGAGTCCAATTAAGTTGAATATCAATTAATATGTCAGCTTTAAAAAAAAAGGCCTGACAACCTGAAATCTATTTCATTCCGCAAGGGAGTTTTCATGGAAAGGGCTGATGATTAATGCCGGGACTGTTGGTGCATGAGTCACAAAAACTGTGACATGATGTAAAACGGCAAAGGCAAAACTCCAAAGTATTATGAGATATTTAAAGGGAAAGTGAATAGCAAGGTCAGTGGGCGTGCAGTGTTTCATCGTTTAACAACTTCAACAAATTAAAGCCTCAAAAAAGAACATTAACATCATTCAGAACTTTTACTTTTGTCTGTGTCTTAAATCAGGTGCCTCAAGTTGAGTGGGAGTTACTATGAGGGTTCGACAAAGAACAAAGTTTATGTTTGCAGGATAAAAAATTTCAAGTGGCATTCTTTATTCAACGTGCATAAATTTGTTCATCAAAAGTTTTGATAATTTGTCATTTTTAAGCCATATTGCCAAAATGTTCTGGTTCAAGCCTCTTTCATTTAAATACTTTGCCAATAGATTTTTAAAGATAGCATATTAAATATTTTTTGGGTTTTAGTCAAACTAAACAAAAGTTTTAAAGACATCATCTTTAGGAGACTTGTGATGGATATTTTGCACAATTTTCAAACATTTTATAAATTAAAAGATTATTTTGTTATCATCCTACCAAATAATTGTTAAAAAAAGAAACAAATACATACTGGTGCTTGAGGCTTTGAGTATGAACGTACAAGAAGTAATTATTAAGTGCAGAAGCTTGTATATATTTTACTGAACATACTGAACATAAAACTAGTTTCTTAACAAGTCAGAAATATTGTGTTGTAGGTGAAACCGAAGCATCATCACACACCACAACCCCCTGTTGCTATTTATGAGGAAATGACCTGGAAGCAGCAGAGCGTCAGAATCCCCCAAAATAACCAGGAGGCCTCATCACACCTGGAGGAAGTCAGCTTTCCTGTGTATGCTAACCCCAACATCCGACAACCCCAAGACAACTATTACGCCTGTCCCAGACAGCTCGGCCTCGCAGCTCGACGTGACTTGTGATATCATGATAATGGTGAAGCAAACGTGAGGAGGAAATCGCACCAGATCAACTGCAGTGTAATGTCAGAGCGAGAGCTGACCTCTCACCCAGGAAGTAAGACAGGAAGTTAGACAGGTCTCAGTTTAGTGGAACAAAGGCAGAGGGACAAACACAGAAAAACCATCCGTCACATTTTTAACAGCCAAGAAAAAAGCTATTTTATTAATATTTGAAAGAAGCTCCATAGTTCATGAAAACATTTGTTTCGGTGCATGTCATTTAACAATCACATTCTATGAGGAGAAAGAGATATACAGAGAGAAAAAATAAAACATTACAAGCCACTGACTTTTCATTAAATCTCAGTACAGACATTTTTACTTAATATTTAAAAAAAAGGCCAAAAAAAAAAAACAAAAAAAAAAAACAACCAAAAAGCAGCCCTAATCCCTATACCCCCCAACCCCAGCCCACCCCTCAAGAAAAACCGTAACAACTGAGAAAAAAACCCTGTTGAGGGTGACAGGCTAGAATCCCACAGTGCTAAAGAGTGAGACGCTCATTGGTTTTAGGAATACACAGCATGGCGATGTAGCGCTAGGTCAATCTGAATCAGGGGTGGGAAGCTGGAGGCAGGGGGGGGGGGCTCACCTTTTCCACCCCCCTACACCCCCTTAAAAAACAATAAAGAAAAAAAATAAAAGGAAACATAAACAAAAAAAAAAAGAAGAAGAAACACATTGGATCCCAAAACCCCTGCATTAGATCAGCCACGTAGAAGTAGGCCATAAAACCCCATCTTCCACCCCCCCGCCCCCCAACACACTTGTGCATAGTTTCATGATCCTTTACAACCAGCTCATGTTTTACAAACATCCTCCAAAATGTGAAAAATGTTCCACAAAAGTCTGATTCATCTATTGATAATAATAATAATAATAATAATACCCGCTGTGGGAGAATGAGAGAGAGAGAGAGAGAGAGAGAGAGAGAGAGAGAGAGAGAGAGAGAGAGAGAGAGAGAGAGAGAGAGAGAGAGAGGACAGAAAGAGTAATGCACAATGTTCCTGATTCAGTCAGGACGGGACCTCATTAAGAAAACACAATAAAGATTCAAACATACAGCATTTTGCATGTTATTCACTGTCTTTTTTTAAACAATCAAAATCATTGACCTTTTTTTTGTTTGTTTTTAAATGTAAAGCAATTTTAATATATAGATTTATATATAAAGCACTCCATTTTCATTTAAAGTCCATTATTTGGTTATTATGTAACTGCTACGGATTTAGAAACAAAAGGTATTTTCTCTTCTTCTGAAATCCATAACTTTCAGTGCTTAGAATTGTTTCTTTTAAATCATCATTTTTTTTCTTTTTTTTCACTCATCATAAAAATGTACATTAAAATGGCGTGGAGTTGGTACTCTGGAACCCTGGCCTTCCTGAGACAAGATCCACTTTTTCGTGTGTGTGCAAGATAGTGAGCAATTATGTCTTTTTTTCTTTTCTTTTTTTTTTTTTTATATAAAGGAAAAATATATAATCAACACAAAACGTACAGGCTTCAGAAAGTCCATGAAATTAACATTAACACAGAACAAAGAAGGTTAAACAGAACAAGACAACACTGTTCAATCCCAGAGTTCTGAAAGTAGCACAATAAATCTTCTTTCTGAAGTGTTGTGTTGCACTTTTTTTCTTTAAAAAAATGGAAGCATTTGTCCTTTTTTTTTCTTTTTTTCCAACATTCCCATGGTTTTGATTCTTTTGTGTTGCTGATTTTTTTTTCTTTTTTTTTTTCTGAACTCCAGAAAAAAACAAAGTGTTTGTAAACTGTCAGTGGCCTTGCAGGAAAATCAAACGACAACATGAGTGAAGTGAACATATGTGAAAACAGAACGAAAGCTAACAAACCAAAAAGGTAGGCACCTCTGAAGTGAGCCCTAGAAGCCAAGGCTCAGTCTGATGTCTTGTCATTCACTCTCTCTGTTGCTCAGATTCGGGAGAGCTGAAGTCCTTCTACCCCAATCTATGGCCACAGGTCTGCAAAATACTTTTTTTTGCTGCATTTTTTTTTTTAAAACATATGTGATTTTTTTTTTTCAGTTTTCTTGGTTTTTTTTTTTTTTAGGTTTACAGTCTGAAAAAATGGTGCAATACTCAATTATGATCCATACTTTCTTGGATTATTCCACAATGAAAGCCACTAAGGTAGATAAACATTACATTTTAAAAACACACTTATTTTAGTCCTTGAGTAAACATTTACACATGAACTGTCCCCGTCTCCCCTCAGTACTTGTATCATGTTGTTCATTTAGCTGGATGAGGGGTGAGGCTGACACTCAGTGCAACGCTAGAGGCTAGTAACAATTAACATCAGAATATATTTTTGACAAGCAAAAAGAAAAAAAAAACAAAAAAAAACAACAAATCAACAACAAAAGTATACTGAATCGAAAAGAATCACAAAGCGGAAATTTCCTCCGCTGTTATCACGAGCTCTCGTACATGTTTTCACCTCGCGCGCTAAACAGTTCAATCATACAACATACAGTACAAGCAGCCTTGTGCAAACACTCAAATACAACAGATGTAAATTTGCCTTTATATCGATCTTTGTTTTCAACAACACTCATATTTCAAATTTAGTTCACTCTGAACCGATGCTATCAAAAAATCTCTGAAGAGTATGAATGAGACCAAAAAAAAAAGAAGAAAAAAAAAAGAAAAAAACCACTACAAAAAGTGTTCACATTACATTATTGGCGCTTCTTTTGATTCAAGTATTTGTCTTCATTATTTTGTATTACTCTGATATGTTTATGATCTTGTCTTGGGAAATATAATGTTGAGGAGGATACACAGGGTAAGGGCTGAAGGCAGGGCAAGGAGGGGGCTTAGGTTAAGTGGAAAACAGAGAGATCTAGCCATATACACACATACACCCATTATGAACTCTTGGTTGTATACTGTATATGAACTAGCATGTGCATATTCAACCCAGGCCTTCGTTTTCTTTTAAAGAGAAATTTGCTAATTTAACTCTTTTTGAGGCCCCTGCCCCATACCCTTTTCAGATCCGTGATTGAGAAGCAGAATTTGCTCGAGCTCCAGTTGCCTTTGAGTCCGTGTGACTTTAAATTAAAAAGAAAAAAAAACAAAAAAAGAAAGAAAAAAAAAAAAGAAAGGGAGAGCATCTGATTTCCAACACTAGACAGGTAGATAAGAGGCAAAGGGTGTGGGAGGGGCCGGGGCTCTCAGTGCTGGTGCTGCGCCAAGAAATCCAGGGCACATCCGAGACTCGACCTCCGTCCCAGTCACCCGTCCTCCCACTTCTATTCGACTCCCCGCTTCAACGCCAGTCCCTTGATTCAAGTCCAGTGTGGAGTAAATGCAGGTTTTTTTTAAGAAACGAACAAACACACAAACAGACAACACAGGCAATAGTGATTGTTTTGTTGAATGGTGCGAGTCTAAAGCGACTCTGGAAGAGGGCAAATCCCAAAAGTTTTAAGACTTGGTACCAAACTTGAGGTGTGTCCCTATTTCTGCTGATACGCTGGGTCCCTGCTTGGACCCTTGACCCAGAAGCCAGATGTGCAGAAATGACCTGTTATAAACCGGCTGTCGCGGCCATCAGGTTGGAGGTCCATAATGAACCACCTGGATACAGCTTCCCCACATGTGGCCCAGAGAACGAGTCCAGACGGGGTGAAAAGGCGGCGGCTTGCAGAGAAACAGAACACAGGCATCACAGCCTCGGAGTGCACAGCTGAAACAGACTTTGTTTGTTTTTTTTCTTTTTTTTCGTTTTTGTATTTTTGTAGTTTGTGGTTTTTTGTGAAAACCTTGATGATAAAGAAAAAGATGTTTTTGGTTTTTAAAGAGATGTACCCGATGTGACCAATAAACAGTGCACAGACACATACAGGAACCCCACCCCTAACCCCCTCCCCCTCCTCCGTTCTGCAGCCTGGCTCTCCGCTAAATTTCCGGTCCCCTTACTGGTGAAAGACCGGTGCAATTAATCTGTCCTGCCCTTCTACTCCTCAAGCCTCCTACAGCTGGAGCTCGTGGTGTACGCCCCTGCAGCAATAAAAAGAAGTTTAAGTCTCATCACGTTAAAGATAGATTGAAATATGGCAAGGTGGAAGTAAATATTTGCGGATCAGTTGGCACAAGACTGAAGAAATGACTCTGTTTGCCAACCGACAGTTCCTCCAGCAGGTCATTTAGTGTCATCTAGTAGCTCTGTTCACACAGTGGGAGACTAACCCCTTGAAGAGGGGCTCTTTCAGTGTCCCCTTCATACCCTCCAGGGTTTTTTTTCAAGGGAAGCTGCCTGGTAAGTAAAGGTTGAGAGATAAGAGAAGATTGGCAGATGTAGGGGGATGGCTGTGATTTTCTAGATGGCTGTGAACGAACACCTCCTTGTCTTTGCATAGAAATGGAAGGCTGTTTGTCAGTTTTGAGGTGGTTCTAAGTTTAACTGCGTGCTCCCAGAGTTAAACATAAAGCACCAGTGTGAGTGAGGCCCATCAACACTAAAGGATGTGTGTGTTATGAGACAACAAAGTGAGAGGTGGGTGCCCCAGGATTGACAGAAGAAGCTGGCTCACTATCCAGGGGAACCTGACTAACACAAACCCAATTTAATTTGGACTCTTCAAGCCCTGTCTGATTCCTACAACCCCACCAGTCTCGTCTGAGATCTGCAGTGTTTCCTGTGGCCTTGCTGCACAGCTGAGGCGTACCTCTGACTACAAACTGCTTCTGCCTCGGAGGCTGCGGGAGGGGCAGGAGAGAAGCTGAACACTGCATAAAGACCAATATTAAAAAGCCATGAAATCATCATTAGAAAACAATCATTATCTATATCATCAATGATAACAGCAACAATATCAGCAAACTCCATGACAACAATAAAATTAAAAAAAAAATGCACACTGGCAATTTCAAAAACCAAGAGAAAAAAAAAAAAGAAAAAAAAAAAAAGATACACATCAAACACCTCCGCCTCTGGCTAAAGTGATCCTTGCAGGAAAGAGACAGAGAGAGTGGAGTTGGAGGTTGCTGAGGACAGACTGGCGCAGCAGTAGTAGTAAATTTAATACAGGTGGGCCAGTTCTAAAAGAGCTGCTCTTGGCCTGTAGGCCAGTGGGGAGGGAAGAGGAGGGAAGCCAGTCTGTAGGGATCCGCAGGGAGGCAGCGAGCGAGCGAGCGAGCAGGGTGGGGTTGGGTTGGGTGAGGGCTGCTGCAGAGCACTGCACTCTGCAGCAGGCAGGCACTCAGTGGCCGCACTATCACACAGGTTGGCAGGGCCTCCAATAGAAAGAGAATGAAGAAAATGAAAAGGGACAAAAAAAAAAACAACGATGGCGATCCTCCCTGCTGGACCCAGTAGAACATGAACATGTAGAACATTTCCAGACACCAAGGCTAAAGATTTCAAAGTATGCCATGTAACAGTGATATTTACTTTGATAAAGAGAGTAAGGATGAGTGCTTTGGGATCTTTCCCTGCTGCACCCATCATCAGTTGAGTTAGTTCTTTCTTTGTATTTCCCTTCACTTTGCTACCATGTTTGCCATCCTTCCTGGTCCCACCGATTTGAGGGAAGAAGGATAAAAAACAAAAAACAAAAACAAAAAAAACATCTTCACATCCGTGTTAAGTTAAAAAATAAGTATATAGAGAAGCCACTAAGCAGATTGCTTTTTGTCCTTGTTTTTTCAGTTTTTTTTTTGTGTTTTTTTATTTGCCAGTGTCGCTTCTCCTTTCTTCTATTTGTTGGCATTAAGGGTATAACGAGCTGCAAAGCTCTTGCTAAGTGCTATGATAGACCACCTATTCACATATCTTTGCTTCATACTTTTCTACCTACACAAATTTGGGCAAAAAGAAAAAAAAACATAAAAGGTCATCTGGTCTTCTGGGTAAAAAGGAAAACAGGCTCCTCTCATTTTGGTTTGATGCCTTCTCCCCAAGCACACGCACAGACAAACGTACACAGAAACACAGACTCTCTCACGCGCGCACACACAACCACACACACACACACACACACGCACACACACACACACACATGCGCACCTGTCCGTCCTTCTCCCCCAAAACTAGTCACTGGCATAAGTGTGGAGAGTAGGCTGGCTGAAGAAGTGCTTTGTGTGTACGTCCTTGTATTTTGGACAGAAGGTGGTTAAAGACCAGCTGTTACTCTCCTGAGCTCACACACTCTTGGGGGGGTGGGGGGGTAGTAGTGGCAGTTTTAGGGGGGGTTGGGGGGGGGTTGCAGGGCAGATAGAGCTTTTGCAGTTCAATCATTCCTTATAGTCTCCTCTCTGACTGTGAGAGGTCTTGGTAGGGTGTTTGGACGGTAGAGTCTGTGGCTTATATTGCACGTCACTTGAAATGGTGTTTTTGCAGGTGGAGCAGGGGTGGGGGTCACTGACGACACACTGGCGGGAAACATTTACTACTTGAGGTTTTCCACAACATCAGTGAGAGGGTCCGAGACTGAGACCGAACTGCGAGTACCCCCCGCAGATGAGTTGAGGTGCATTGAAGTAATTGTCTTTACAGTTCTATAGTAATAGCAGTGGTTCATTTTGTCATCCATCACGTCTATGACTGTACATGCGACGACCCCCGGATCTCTCCCCCCACCAGGTAAGATTGAGAGACACATTTGAATAATATCAGTTTTTTTTTTAGCTTTGTTTGCAATGGTTTAAGCAGAAAAACAACAAAAAAAAAAATCCCCAAAACAAAACCACTACAAAAATAAATGGCTTGAACATGGCGAACAGAGTTGCATCATTCCCTTTGAGCATTGTGTGGGGAACTCAATCTGCTTGCAAAAAATGCACTCAAGTTGTGAGCTGTGGTTGCTTATGTTAAGCAGCAGCAGCATGTACTCGCCACTCAGGTTTCACTGGCTCAGAAATAAGGGTGTGCAAGTGTCCGTATGCTTCTTCACCAAGTACAGTAAGTGAGGATAGCAGGGCAGGAAAGAGGTTAAGGCTAATATTAGTGCTGAGTGAAACAAATGTTGAATCTGGACCAGCTGAAAGTTCGACAACCACTCTGATTGAAGGGTTTTCACTTTGGGAATGATGCCTTTTAATGGATCTCTGAGGTGCAGTATGATTGCCTCAAAAGGCGGAGAGGGATTTCGCAAGTTAAAAGATGGCAGCTCGTCATTATGTCAGTTTGACTCAAGTCCATGTTTCACACGGCAAAAAAGTTCGGCAAAAGTTCATTTCTGTAAAAAGTTCTCTTTCTTTGCTGAAGGAAAGACTTCTTCCTGTGTCTCCAACAGTAGGAGCTGAACACTGTGATCAAAATCTCTCACTGAGATTCACACAAGAACTGCAACTGAAATGTCATTTAAAAACCAAAAGGAAGAGAGGAGGCTGGTGAGGGTGAGCAGCAAGGATGTAGCCTCGTCCTCCTCTCGTCTCTCCTTTTCACCGTAACACCCACACTGATTATCTCCACAATGATTTGCAAGGTTTTTGCTCCGGTTGGTGTCTGTCAAGCCCGGGGCTCTTCTGTCCTACATGGACTCCCCACTCAGCAGGTCCCCAGGCAGAAGCGTATTGATTGGGGTGGGACTCCCCATGACTCGTCCTTCCTCTCCACTTGGGGGTCCCCACAGGCTAGAATACTGCTGCACGCCACCCCACAGCAACTCTCCGCCTGCCTTTGCGCCGCCTGTTCCCAGGCCACTGCTACTGCTGCTGCTGCTGCTGCCATTGTTGTTGTTCCAGTGGGGTGAGTGTCCGATGGGATGGGAGGCTCCGGACCCAGCGCCGCCCATCCTTGTCTGATTGGTGCCTGGAGTGGCCTGCCAGCTGGTTGTTCCACCAAGCAACTGGCCCTGTGCAAAGAAGCGGTTCACTTCCTCTTCCCCAGCAAACTCTGCCAGGATGGTGGTGTTCCCGAGCACACACCTGGATAGAGATAAAAAACAAACAAACAAACAAACAGATGAGCAATGGTTAAAACTTCCAACTGAGCCAAACACTTTGAAGCAGTTCTTCAGGAGACGTACATGTGCAGGGACTTCTGAGCCTTGGCAGCTTCGTCCTTTGAGCTATAGCGCACCACAGCGTTGCCCTGTGTCAGGTTGAGGTGGAATGTAATGAGGGGCCCATGCTGCATGCACAGTGTACGCAGAGTCGAACCGTCAATCTGGAATACACACGTACACCAACAGAAGGCTATTAGTGGACAGATAATTCATTCTTTGTGAGGCCAAAATGCTGGAAGGCTACAAGGAAGCAGTTGGTTGCAAACCGTTACCTGTGGAGTGAGGTTCCTCAGAACCAGCCAGCTGCTGGTCCTGTTGGAGCTGTCTGTACTCCATGTGGTTCCTGCTGTGTAGCAGAGAGACACGGACATTTGATAGTGTGAACTTTATGCTTACAGAGTTCGCCTGAAACCAAAATCAGTCACTAACGGTTACTGAGAAAACAAAACAAAACAAAAAAAACATCCAGCGTCAGTTAAAACTTGCTCAACCACAACAACACTTGAAGCCCTTGCTAGCCCCGCCTGACTTTTCTGTACTTTGGAAGCTGTTCTGTGGTTGAACGCCACATCAAAGCGCTAACTGTTCTTTCAGTGTACTCATACCTTACAACGGTACACAGTTACACACTGGTTCCAGTACCTGACCTTTTGAAAACTCACGGCATGACAGCAAAAGACATGTGTTAAATTTTCTTATGCAGTATGTCTCAAGTACTTGATTTTTAAAAGACTTTTATGTGTAATATTTTACATAAGGGCAAAAAAAATAACGTTTGTCATGTTTAAATGTTTGCTGCAAGACAGTCTGCAAAAAAGAGGATAAAAAAATGTTATATTCATTCTTGTACGAATAGAAAAGAACAATAAACCTGTTTCACTGTTCTTTCTATCAAAAGTAATGTAGTTGATTTCAGAATTTTTTTTTTTTAACGTGTTACATTTTTCTGCCCTCCTAAAGGTTTTTGATAATAAGAGATAATAGCAAAATAAGTCTACCTAGGAAAATGACAAAAATTAATGCAACACTTGGCTTAATTGGCTTGATTGCTTTTGTTGTTATTTACAAACAAAAAGCTTCCAAAAAAGACATGATAAAAAGTTTAGAAGTTCTTACTGATGATGGAGTTTAATTAGTCTTTTATTAAACCTGTGATATTTCCATGCATATCTTGGGTTGATAATTGGACAATTTTCATCATAAAATCACAGATTCCATCACAGAGGAAAGCAATTAAGGAGGATAGACATTTCCCTTTAAAACTACCTGTGGTGTAAGAGCTGCTCCAGCCTTGGGCCAGACCCAGGGAGTTGCCCCCCCAAGTCGAGGAAGGCTTGGTGTTTGTGAGGCCAGGCGGGGGGCGGGAAGGGGCTGTGTTGCTGCTCCGGGGGCCTTGAGGGACCTTCCACAGCTCGTGGGACAGAGAGGCTTGGCTGTGAGAAATGGGTCCTGGAGACCAAGTAGATTTCATCTCTGACAGTTTACCTGGATGAAAAAGAGTGAAAACGTCGGCCTGAAGAACCAAGTGACCAAAAGACAGCAGGTCCCACAAAAGAGGAGCCCCACAGGGCAAAATGATCGGACTAAAAAGTTCTCTCATATTTGCCCAAATTGCAGTACTTCCCATGCCACACACACACGAGAGCAAAGAGATAAACTAGATACACCACAGGGTAAATATGCACTGCTGATGGGAAGAGAGCTTAAATGAGGGTTGTATTGAATCAGGAGCAGTTACTTGGATGGACAGGAGATAATGTGGTCGAGGCTCTGGTTCAAACAACAAAAGGAGGAAGGGGGTAACGCTGATTTGCAGTGATTCAGCCACTGTTGTGTGAGCATATGTGCGCATGTGAGAAGGGGGGCGTTATGTATAAACCATGTACCTGCATCGTCCGTCTCCTGGGACGACAGACTGAACGAGCTAGTGTAGGCACTGACTGGCCAATCAGTGGAGGGAGGCAGAGCCTCGTTCTGAGATGAAGTGGGAGAGGAGCCTAAGCCGATGCCATCAACACAAACAAAGAGACAGACAAAAACAAATAAGGAAAAAGTAGCAGAGAGAGAAAATGGAATAAAGGAAAAATGCACAACAAATGATGATAGTAAGCTTATTAAGAAGAGAAGAGGATAAACTGGTCAATGACAATGATTATAGAGGCAGTTAAAAGTAGGAAAATGAAGAACAAAAGAGTAAGAAGCAGGCTCTGATGGCAGCAGGTTTTTCAAAGTCACTGTTTTGCGAGACTGTGACACTTGCCTTGGTGGCCAGAACCACATCATAAAAACTGCTTACGGGGTATCTTAACTAAGACCCTTATAATTAGCATTTGTTCTAAAACTCTATGACCCTTTCCCCACCTCCACTCCTGTCCCGCAGCAGGTAGCGGTTGACATCTTGGATGTTGGTGTTGATGGTGGGCCCGCTGGGAACACTGCCGGGGGTTACATTGGGGTCGGTCTCAGGGTCGATGTTCTGGAGACCCTTCCAGGGCACACCAGGGCAGAACTCTGAAAATGTACATTTTAAAAATTTAAAGAAAAGTTGTTTTTTTTTCCTTGGAAAAGACTACTATTAGAGATTACCTATTTAAAAATCTGGAATTAATTCACAGCTACCAACCAAGAGAAAATCATTTATCAGAATTTACCCAATATTTCAATAATGGGAAAGTGACTAAGCTGATGGTCACAGCTGAGTATTTGCCGGTTTCCTTATATGCTGCAACCATTTTTCAAATCACGCTGTCCCTTCAACAATTAAGTTGCTGCAGACTTCCAGTAAGATTTGTCTTTGGATTTTCAGTTTTTCTATTTCTGACTAAGTAAAATCATAAAAGTAGTTTCCATAACCAGGTGAAACTAACTGGTTGACAGTGACCTATATTTGGCTCTAGATGACAAACTGAGAAACTACAGTGAGTTCTTCTCATGTCCCCAACCTGGTGGCCAGTTGATATTGGTCCCATTGGCCATCTTGTCACTGCTGCTCTTGCCCTGCCCCCAGCTGTCAGGGGGGACCAGGGGGCTGGTGGGAGACTCTGAGCTGGACATCAGGTTGTAAGGGCTGTAAGAGTCCTCCAGCTGATGGGGCTTACCAGGAGGGCCCAGGTTGGCACCTGAGAAAAGTAAAAAGTGTAACTAAAAAGTGTTTTGAATTTGGACTTGAGGAGACTGTGATTTTTTACACTAATTTTAATTTAGCTGTTCAAGTATATTTACATCACATTATAATATATCTTTAAATCACTCCGTCCTGAACAGAATTTTTAATGTCACATAGATTATGGTGTCAATCTCATGGTGACTATTAACTTCCTGGATGACCTTCAGCCCAAACAAGCATTTTGATCAACCACAGGTATAATAACGTGTTAAAAGTGTCAAAGGGCCTTGATGTGGAAGTGAGGATTATTTTAGAAAAGGAATACCTTTTCGAGATATTTTCAGGAAAAGTTATCATAAATACAAACTATGCATCATATATTAGATAAAATGTTCTCTAACAAGGATTTTTAATTACCCAGCATTCCCTTTCTTGTCTCACCATGCTTTCCCAAGTTGGGCTCTAAAGGAGAGGAGTTTCCAGAGAGGCTCTCCATGGAGTGGGGATGTGTCCACTGTGATAGGCGCGATTGAGGCTGGGGAGGTTCCTTCATAGACAGACTTCCCACCTCCATGCAGTTTACATTCATGTTTGGATTCAGTCCAGCTGAGGTGACAGAGACAGAAGTTACTACATAAGCCCACAAGAAATAACAAAGCCTTATTTAAAATCATGAAAAGAGAAAGGTTAAAGCCACTCACAGAGAGAGTAGGGGCTGTAGCTGTTGGGAGATGACTGCGGCTCTTTGGTCTGCAGGTCAGGAAGGCTTGGAGCCTGGGGGTGACCTGGAAATGAATCCAGGGTGGATTTGGCCCCGCCAGGATGCAAGCCCGTGTGAGAGGGGGGCGGCTGTTGTTGCTGCTGCTTTATCAGCAGAGCCTGGGCCAGCTGACGCTGGTGCTGTTGGATCTGCTGCTGCATGTTATTGATTGTACGTGCAACCTGGGACGACATCAAAATGGAGACATTGTCAGGATCTATAATGTGCAGGTGCAGTAAGTAACTGAATTTATGTTGAAATTATCAATGATGTGAACTGTTTTTAACTGTAATTTTTTTTCAATAATATAAGCACATTTGAGAATTCAGTGAACAGAGTGAATAATAGAGAGCTGGAAGGAGAAGGAAACAGAAGGTTAAGACAGTGAACTTACTTGCTGCTCTTGTTGTCGAATGGGGCCAGATACGTTGCGCTGCGCCTGCAACATCTGCTGCTGAATTTGTAAACGCTGGTATGCCTGTGTATTGGGTAAAAGCATGGTTTCAATGTTAAAAGACGTCACTTTGTCTGCAAATATAATTATAACTCAACAGTAAAATAAAAAAATAAAATAAAAAATGGCACGCAATAAAATTACTTAATCTACATGTACTAAACACTTACTGACTAAATAAAAATTTTCCTGATATATTTGGTCTTTGCAGGTTTTAGGTTCAAGATATTTGTGATGTGAACTCCAATATACATGATTACATCTACTATACTATACACTGTATCTAATAAAGCTGAAAACAGAAAAGGCAGAATCGAAACTTACCAGTTGCAGCTGGTAAAGTTGATTCAGAAGGGTCATATGTTGAGGGTTTATTGGTGAGGTTAAAAGTGCAGGATTCAGACCAATGTTTTTTGCTGCAAACTGTAAGAGCTGTGCTTGAACCTGTGGAAAATGTTTTAAGACATTAAAAACATATTTTTTAATAAAATTAACAAACAAAACAGAGCAACGACTGTTTGTGGTTGCTGCATACAGTGTTTACATTAAGTCACACATAAAGTTTGTGTAAAAAAAAAACATTCTGCCAATGGATTAATACATAATTAATGAGAAAGTTATAGTGGAGATGTAATCTGACTGTAAAATATTTATGGTTGCATACATTAAATTGCTTTGACTTCTATCATGTTTGTGTAGAAAGTGAGAAATGAGGCTGTGTGTGTGTGTGTGTGTGTTTACCTGAGGGGAGAGAAACTGAGGCACTTGAGCACGTAGACTAGGCTGAGAGGAACTGAGAGGCGGCACTGGCGGCTGAGGAGGCGGCTGCGGCTGCTGCATGGCCCTGGCTTGTGCTGCTCCACCACCGCCAAACATTCCACTCTGCATCTGCTGGACGAAGGAAAAGTCAAAAGACAGAGTTAACCTCTGCTTCAGGCAAACACACAGGCTAGTTCCTCCACAAGGAGTGGATGTTTTACTATCCATTTTGCTTTAATGTTTACATAAACAATTGTCTTAACTTAGGCCGGAACGTCACGTTATCATCTACTTTTCCCTGTGATATCTTTGACACCAGTTAAATATTTTCCTCACAAACACTGAAATTAAAAATCATTTAATGTACAGTGTAGTTTAATGACAATGGATAAAGTACCTTATCCATGAAGGGCAAGCGAGGGTCTGCCGAGGGATCTTTGGAAAGAATCGGAGGCCGAGGGCAGCTCATGGGCTTGTTGATGAGCCCGTTGTTGTAGTCGTGGCCAGTTATCCCCATTCCTCGCTTGTCCAGTTCTGTTTTCTTTTCCAGCAGGGCACTCATGGCCTGATCCAGGTTCATGTTGTTGCTCTTCAGAGCCTCCTCTGCTGGATCTCTCTGAAGTATAAACCAGAAGGCATTAGAAATGCAGAAACAAATCATTAGCAAAATGGAGGGTTTACACATATAATGTTTCAACCTTCAACCGTTCAATCAAATCAGGGCTGCACTGTTTACAACTTTCACTCTTAGTTAAAGAGAGGACTTTTTTCGTGAGTTAATACTGGGTTTATAAATTGTCAGAAAATTTTGAAAATTCCCATCACAATGTCACATGCTAAGGTGTCATTTTTTTTTTTTGTCACAACAGTCGTAATGGCATACATATATGTTTAACATGCAACAAAATACAAACATTTTTACAAAAAAGAACACTTAAATATAAAGCATTGCTGTCTGTCACGGAACATGTTTTCCTGCTCACTCCAGGGGATGCCAAAGTTTAGTATTTTCATATTCTTTGCATCAAGGCTTTGCGTCCCCATTTAAATTTCTCAAACTAAACTGTATGTTGTAACAACAATCACTTATCAAAAGGTAGAAAAACAAACTTTTTTTTAAATGCTAGTTCCTAATATTGAGAAACAGCAGTTCAACAATTTCTCACTCACGGGGAAGCCCATGTCTGTCAGCTGTTTAATGAGACGGTTCATGATCCAGGCATCCTCTTGCTTCCCTGGGACCTTACCCTGAAGGAGGTGATGAGAGACAGTTAGTATTGCCAGAATAATTTCATAAAATTGCATAAAATTAAGATAAGTATCAAATAGTTTTGAGTGTACGGGACAATTCTGTAGGTGATTAGTCCTGCCTCACACCTTCTGTGGGACCTTTTTAGATGCATTGCCCCATGAGTTACAGGAGGAGTTGCTCTCCTGGGAGGCAGTACTGTTCCACATGTCTCCTTCCTCAGTATCCCACTGACCCCCTGACAAGTTCAGCTCTTCACCTCCACCTCCCCATCCGTCTTGCATAGGTTTGGGTGCTAGAAAAAAAAACCACAAGAGAGCAGGTAAACCAAGCAGCAATGAGGACAAATACTGTGACAAATGCCTTATGTGATAACTTTATGATGTCAGTCTTTAATTTTATAAAATTACTAACTTATCCTCCTTTGTAAAATAAGATAAGATACTGCATGTATGATATCACACATATTACTAAAGGTTTCAAAAGTATGTGGTAAAATAAGTCTCATATAAGTTAGGATGTATTTTTCTTTACCTTCCTACCTTAAGCAACTTGAAAAACATCAACATAATCCAATCTAGCTGGTTAAAGTTAAAAGTTAAGCATCCAGCTGGTACATAAATGTAAAAAATTCAATTATGAAGAACAGTTTTTTTTAATACTGAGAGCATAACATTGCTCACTACTTCCTATAAATAGGTCTAATACTAAAAAATACCAGACAGCCAGCAGAGGTCAGTGTGGATTTCTGATTAAAATTTCCAGTGCTAGTGTTTCTCCTTTAAAAATTGCTGTCCGTTTGATTCATCAGGAGATGACAACTAAACTTTTTTTCAGCAGCAGAGCAAACATGTGGCACCATTATCCTTTCAAGGTGTACAATTTTAATTGAGATTATTTCATAAAGACCATACAGGGAGAAACTGTATACCGGGTTTGCAAGATGCAGATGCCATTGCTGGGTTGCCCCTGCCATAGTTGTCTGGGTTGCTGTCTCCCCATCCTCCACAGCTCCCAGTAGGTTTGCCCCAAGCAGACGTCCCATTGTCCACACTGACCGGAGAGGGTGAAGGTTCCCCCCAAGAGCTCTCAGATTTTGCATGGGAGCTGGGAATCTCTCCCCAACCTGCAGGGTACACAAGACAAAGATCTGGCAATAGAAATACCTTACAAATACCAACATGTAAAGTAAGTTAATATGACCTCCAGCATATATGTTTCATTTGCTTCAGTGTCATAAATTTTCTCACATGAAGGCTGAGAAATATGTTAGGAAACTCTGCAGAATAACATTACAAACTAAAAATATCAGAGAAAGAGAAACAAAATAAGGCTATTTTTTTAAATTGTCTTTTTTTATATATATATAACTATCAGGATCATAAAGAAATACAGATCAAACAATTTTTTTCTGCATTTTTGCTGCATTTTAAAGTCCAACCTCATGATTCCTTGTTATTGGTTACTGGGATTTACTAAACATGCATTTGTCAAATATTAGTAACATATGAAGCGTTTGTCAAATTGTTTGTGCTAGCTCATGTAAGAGCTCATGTAACATTACAAATTTGCTTTCTTGAGACCAAAATACTAAATTTGTGACTAAATCATTCCCAGTTACCACATTTGAGAGCCTAAATCATTCCTTTCTCTCGAAGAGAAGAGTCCTCTCTTCACTTTGCTAAATATCTATCAACTCACAGAGGCTACATCAATTTATTACTGGTAATGAGCTAAGATACGACTGCTGTATGCCAAACACAAAAGTATAATTAATATGTTCCGCAGTTTGTGGGTAAAGAATATTTCATATTTTTGATATTAGATCCCAGATTTGTTTCTCATATGCTGATATAAACTGAGCCTTAAAACTAACTGAGCCTCCGGCAAACACCATCATTCTGATTATCCTTCTGTTTTGGAGGGAAAAAGTGCAACTCGTGCAGGATGGCAGGAACCTGGACTTGGCTTAGCAGGATGGTTGATAGAGGGAGAAGTTGCCCATTTAAGATTTGGCACAGCCGAGTCCCTCTTGGCATGACAGAGACAGTACTGTCTCTGGGCTTGAGGCAGTGCCAGGCTCAGCTTAGCTCCCTCTCTCCAGGGAGAGGTCAAGTCCTAAAGACTGCTCCAAAATTATAGTTAACATTTAACCTTCTGGTATGACTGGCATAGGCTCTACACAAATCTAAAACACGGCAAACTGAGACAAACCAACCCTTTTAAATTTTTACACACTTTCTGCTCTCAGTTGTGAATGGTATTAAGGAGTTAACTCTCTCTATTTAAACCCAATATATGCTTAAAAACCATTGTGCCAGCAATAGTGACTGCTATTAGGTTTTATTGGGAAACGATTGAATTAAATGAAGAGTCTGCATGCAGGGTTAAGTAAGGGACAGCAGGGGGCGTCTGCCCCCCTCCCAGCTCCTAAGGGCTCAGTCCACCTCCTCCTCCCCTCAACTACTGACAGATGGTGGCTCCCATATAATCACACACTTCCGATCCGTCTCAAACTGTTTGTTGTGAATCTCTATTTTCACAAGACACTTTGTAAACAGCATTCTTCTGCTTCCTTTGGGTACCCACGAGAGGTTGCCAGGGTTACCCACACAGACGAGTCTGGTGTTGTGAAATGTGAGGAGCCTCATGAGGGGACAGGGCTGACGCTGCTTAACTCGTTTGGATAGTCGATTAGATGTAAATCCAAAGAGGGCAAACTAGGTCAAGATTTTACCTTTAAGTGGATCAACAGAGAGAAGCTTAGCGCACTGTGCTATCCAACCAACTTTCATGTTTGACACCTTTACTTTGAACGGTGATAAAGAAGAGGAAAATATGGAAAAACATTTATTTGATCTAATTTTACACTAAGTTGCTTTGTAAATGTATGGCATCAACTCACCTTTAAAGTCAAAATGTTGACCATATAATTTATCTGTATTTGTATGTAGTTTATCTAAAGTATTAGCCTATGAATCTAACCAAACACTTAACAGATGAGGTGTGGGCCGTACACAGACATGACAAAAACATTGAATTATGTTATCTTACCTTGAGCTATCAGGGGACCCCTGTTGTGAGATGGCCCTGACTGGTGTTGGACAACAGAATCCATGGGTCCACTTGTGGGTCCTGGGTTTTGTGAGTTTTGGTTGTGGTTCTGTAAAGGTGCAGATGGCCCGTGATAGGGGTGATTGTGAGAGGGGGGATGGTTGTTATTGGGGCCTGGGGGGTTATTGCCTCCAGTGGTAACTTTAGACTGAGTCATTCCCGGATTATTCCTGTCCCATAGGTTGACTGACTTGTTGTAGGTACCAGGGTCACCCCAAGCTGAGGTCCCATCATCTATCTCCATTTTACGTCGGATTGAAGGTGGGGAGGGCTCTTCCCAGCCTGTAGGCTCAGCTGAGGACTCCTGTTTACTTCCAGTCCAGCCTCCACCCTGCTTCACTGAGCCTGAGCCACCCCAAGAGCCAATGCTCCCTCCTCCACTATTTCCACTTGGCCCATCCTGAGGCTTGCTCCCCCAACCTTGGGGAGGGCCACTGGGACGCTGGCAAACTGACTCTCCCCAGCCCCCATTACCTCCACCTCCAGATATCCCAGGTCCTGAAGAAGGCATTCCCCAGCCTCGTGGTTTTTCCTTCCAACCTGCTTCTCCCTCCCAGCCAGGGTTGGTGGGACTCTTTTTGCTCTCTTCTGGTTCCCTCCAGTCCCCTGAATTATTGCTCCCTCCACTATTGCCCCAGCTATGGGATGCTTTGGGTTGATCACCCCACCCCTGGGATGTTGCCTTGATATGAGTATCATCCCATCCAGCTGACTTATCCTCTCCCCAGGACTGACCCCCATTCTTGGGTATACTGGTGGTGGGGCCTCCTGTTGGAGGGTTACCCCAGCCACCAGGGCCACCTGGGGGCTTAATGTTGTTAGATGGCTCCCCCCAACCAGAGCTAGGTGGGTTGGTGGCAGCTACGCTTCCACCCCAACCTGAAGCTCCCTGAGAACCAGGCACATCATTTTTGCTCACAGGGTCAGTCCTCTGAGAGGGACCCATGTTAGTGTTGGAGGGACCTTGGGCATCACTTGGAGTGGTTGGGCCAGAGCCCCATGATTCAGTACCTGCATCATTCTTAAGTTTAGTATCATCCATGTCCCAGGAGGTGTGCTGGCGAACAGGGGTCTGTCCCCAGCCAGTGTTACACAACACCCTGGGGTCCAGATCCTGGGCAGGCAGCAGAGGAGCTGGATTATCTCTGGACGAGTGGTCTCTGTGCCTCGGATGTCCTTCCATGCTGTCACTGCTTCCTTCACTGGCACCAGCTGTGCTCACAGCTCTGCTCCAAGGACTAGCCTGTGGATCCTGGGGAGGAGAGCTGGGGCCATCCCAGCCTCCCTGGTCCTCTTCAGTCTGCTGCTTTCCCCAGCCTCCACCAGGCTGTTCACCCCAGCCTCCGGAGTTTCCTGCCCCACCTCCTCCATGGCCCCAGCCAGAGTCCCAGCCAGATGTCTCCTTAGATGAAGGTGCCTTTGAGTCGCCACTGTTACCCCATACTGAGTTTCCATCCTCTCCATTGACCTGTGGGCCCCCTGGTGGAGGTTGGCCCATGGAACCCAAGCCTACAGGTGTACTACCCCAGCCAGGCAAGTTGCGGATGGGGCTTGGGGGTTCCTGCTTATTAGTGTGATTTGGTCCATCAGTTTTAAGGTTTTGAGGTTCTGAACTGAAAGACACATTCGTGGACGGGGAGGGGTGTGGCTCTGAACTGTCAGAGGCCATCATGCTACCCCAGGCGCTGCCAATCCCCGAGGAGTTGCTGTTAGTGTTGGCTCCGGTACAGGTGCTGGTCTGGGCTGGTGGGGGGCCAGTTGGATTACAGAGGTTAGGTGTAGGTTGAGAAGGTGAAATGGTGTTGGCTCCCCCTGAGCTGCCTCCCCCTGTGCCACCCCCATCATGCCCCAACATGGGCCAGGCGGAAGGGTTGGCATTAGGGTTTAAGTTCAAGTTAAAGTTGTTGGTGGAGGATGATGAAGTAGAGCCCCAGCCCCTGCTGCCTCCTCCCCCTGCTGGGCTCTCACTCTTCCCTTCACTCCCCACTGAAGACTGAGGGGGGCAATGAGAAGGTCCAGGCCCAGAGCCCCAGCTGCGATTGGCTGCAACCTGGCTAGACAGCATGCTGGTTCCAGTATGATTGGCAGGGCTGGGCCCACTGTTGGCCTTGCTGCTAAGGTGGTTGGCAGGGAAGTGGCCTGTCTGGCTGTTGGCCCCTGTGGCCATACTCACTGTACTACAACTACTACTAGTACTACTGCTGCTGCTGCTGGTCAGGCGACCAGGGTCAGTGTCCAAAGGGCATCCTCCTGGAGAGGCCTGGCTCTGGCTGAGGGTAATAGAAGGCCAAGCCTCTGTGTCCTTCTGGTCAATTATCAGTTGATCCCAGCCACTGAGGCTGGTGGAAGATGCAGCACTTGTGGCACTCCTGTTGACTGGCAGGTGTCCCCAGAGGGGATTATCATACTGGGCTCCCTGGCAGCTTTGTGGGGGCAGTTCTGTAAAGGAGGAAAAAAAAAGACATGAGTATTGGCAAAAGAGAGGTATAAGTTATGTACGTCATCACACCCACATACATACTTAGTTAGGTTGAAATACCATGGCAACATGGTATGGTGTCTACTTATGCGTGCAATTACTTCACAAGATGCTATATTAGTCAAAATAAATTCCACCCACACTAATAAAGCAAGCATACAGAAGAGAGTGAATCAAATAATAACAAAGTGAGCTTTAATTAGAAAACAAATGCACATTTATGCATTCCATTCGGAGACCATATATTATTAGTGGTCACATATGGTTTTCATCCATACGTTTCCATATATGCAATTAATAAAAAAAAGACCAATGCTCTCCAAGATGTACATAAGATAAGATGAGACAATGCAGACAATGCTGCGTCAGATTTCAGATTTCCAAAAAATCCAAAAACCCTTTAAATATTTTAATTTATCACTGAGGTAGGATTTCAGACACCCTTAAATCTATTTTAAAGGTATCATTGAAGAAATGATTTAAAACTTGAGGGGGGTTTATGGTCAATTCACCTGTGCTGTTTTGGTTTTTGAAAGTACCATATCTAATCAAAACACCAAAAATAAAAAATGTACTTTAAGATTTCTTGTGGATGCATGCAACACTAGAAATACCAATAAAAGTCTGTTAAATCAATAAATAATACATGCTTTTGTCACATATAAAATGATAAGTATTCAAAGCACCGTATCTACATAACAGGACAACCCAAATAAAGACAGTAATATATGGGAACCACAACAGAGGGTGTAATCAATGACAAGGGGCAATGAAGCTGAGTCATTCTTAACTTCTGACCTCGTAACCACTGCAGTTATGACCTCTACTTGACAGGACGACCAATTACTTTGCACTAGCTGTAGGGCAGATTGTTCCCTCAACAACACACCAGCCTACATTTTCCTGCACACCTTCTCGGCAACATAAAGTACTGCCTTGGCTCTTTTCTCTTAAATTCCTGAGTAGTTTCAGAGTGCATATGGCTTATACTGGTACAAGCTAAGCCTTGTAGCAGATCATGATGGGGCACTGATCACCCTGCTGCCATCTCTTTCCCTCATTTCTGCTGCCCTTCATGCTGCAGCGGCTTGTTGTTTACATGTGCATTCACATGCATGCCTAGTTTGTGTGCAAAGACTGACCATGTCACAACTACGTGAGGTAAGCGACAGCATTTGTGCACCACCTCCTGTTTTCAAGATTACTTCAGTATTTGCAACTATAGGAGAGAGGGGAGTCAGTGAGAGAGTAGGAGGAAAAAAAGAGGGCACTGTGTTTCTGACACACAGCTCTGTCGTTCTGTAGCGTCACTCTACTGAGAAGTGCAGCACCGCCATTTTCTCAGTCCTGAAATACAGCCAAAAAGGCTCTGAGCTACCGTCTGTATCTCCAACATCGCTGCTTTAAAAGCATGCATGTCTTACTCGCAATAAAACAATACATAAGAACTCAAAACTGCATGCCCGCATTGCACTGTCGCTGCAGCTTTAATGTTTAAAAGTGCACATTCACAGTGTTTAAATACAAGCCACCAAAACAGCACAGAAGAGACGGTAGAGAAAACAAACACGGAGACAGCAGAGAAAAGGAGAGGAGATGTGAAACAGAGTAGTGAAATACCTGTGGAGAGGTGCCTCCCAACCATCCTGTAAAGAGCTAGGTTTTGTGCGACGCAGCGACCATCCTTGTCTCAATATGTCTGCTCGGCTCGCCAAGCTTCTGAGGCTCGTTTCTGAAATGCTGCCAAGAAGTTGCACAGCTCTTGCGCGGCATGAGACAACCCCCCCCTCCCTTCCTTCCTCACCCCTCATGCTCAGTCCCTCCCACCAACACTGCTTTGGCTGGGTCTCTCCTCTTCTATCTATTGCCTCCCTCTGGCTTTATTTATATCGTGCTCTATTCCTATCCTGACGGAGGATATTCTCTCTCCCTGGAAAAGCACTGAAAGAAGGCTGGTTGGGGGAGGGGATTGGAACATTGGAGAGACAGGGGCAGAATTGCTGCGGAGGGGGCTTAGTTAAGAGCTGAACGATAAAGCCCAGAGACTTTCATTATGCACTCATGAAGCATGAGGTAAAACAAAAAGGGGACTCCTCTACCCTCCTTTCCACCCTAACATCTTTCAACCTTTCAAAACTGTCACTAAATATTTAGCCAAGACCACTCGATCAGCAATTAGCACTGCTGCCCACAATGGAAAGCCTCTTGAATAGCAGTGGCAGGCAAGAGAGAACAAGTGGAAACCCGACAAAAAGCCTGCTGCACCCCTGATCCTCAAATGACAATTTTCTCACACATGCACTTGTTTATGTATGACAGGCATATCACTAGATTGCACATTTTGACAGAAGTCTGTGTTTGTCTAAATCTGTGACTACTATGTAGGAATGCTGTGACCATAAGCAGGCAGCAGCTGATCTCTAGACAGAAAACTGCCAATTCATGGGGGTGCTTTCTGGGCAAGGACATGGAATGAGCAAACTCATATGGATGTGGTCACCATCCATACGAGTTTGCAAACATGGCACTGAACTACAGGAGAAAAGAGGTTGTATACAGAGAAAAAACAGATAAAGACATGCATGAGAATTAATAGAAGGCATGAAGGTAGGGGAATGGCAGGGGCTGGGAGCTTGGCAAAAGACAGAGAAAAAAAAAGAACAGCAGTGCCCTGGATCAAGGCTGGTATTGTTTACAAATGATCCCCTGGCCCACGCAACAACACAATAAGTCAATGTTTGGTGGAGAACAGAGTCCCTTTATGGCTAATGTTCAGCCCACTGTGCCTCTCCACCATGAGGATCTAACATGCAGTGAGGTCATGACATGCTACTGCATGGCTACTCGCTCCTTTGTGTGTGGACATACACACTGTGCAGACACTGCATCTACTGTATTGATGCATAAATATACATACAAACTGGTAAACAAACAAAAAAAAACACACACACACTCACTACTTCCTGAATGTTCTTGAGTGATCAGATCAGAAGACTAACCTTACTTTAATGCTTTCCTCTATCCTTTTCATTTTAAATTACAAAGTGGACAAATATGTTTGCCATTCAGGTGGTATTCAGTCAGGTGTGTTTGGTTGCAAGTGTGTGTTTATGAGTAAAGAGTGGTAGGGCTAGGTGATACTAGAAGTGGGCTAAATGTTTACTTTAGCTTCATGTGAGATGTGACAATCAATCCTGTCAAAACTGACTGATCATTTAATCATATGTAAAGGTTTCCTCCACTTTACAAAAAGAAAAAGCTACTGCTACTTTAACCAAAATTAGTTATCACAATATTTTTGACCAAATACCTCAATATCGTATCGTAGGAACGTCTATTGGTGCTTTCACAAAATATTAAGACAGTGAGATTTCTCATTAAAAGTTATCCTTATTAATGTGAATATAATGACTAATTGGGCGACAGGCAAATATTAGAATAGACTGAACATTCTGGGAGGTTTAGAAACCAAAACCAGAAAAAGATAAAGCTAATTCCTGATCAGGATATGAAAACAACCAAATTCCTTATTAGAATATAATGACAAGACAATATCTCGTCTCATCATTATATTGGTAAAATTTCCATAACTTTTCCCAAGCTCAAAAGCAGGGATACAAGGATCGTGTGAAAAGGGATCATGAGGCATGAAAAAACAAAGACAGAAAATTAAGTACACATATAGACAGAGATGGAGAGATGCGAGGAGAAAGTAATCCAGGAGAACTGTGTGGGCCTCAGCTGGACTGATCTGGGCTTAATGAAGTCCCTGAGGGGCAGAGAGACGGGATGGTACAGAGCTGACAATGCACGCTGCCTGCCAGATGAACGAGTTCTGTGACAGACACACATGAACACACACCTCCCAGGAATGCACTGAGATTGTTTATGTCTACGGCATTTAAATATATAAGAAGCAGCATGAAAAAGCAAAGATCACATCAGCAAATAAATTGATGCATTTATCAAAGGAAATGTTTGGTTTTAGATCTACAGATGATTGCAGCAATAAAAATGTTCTCACATGGAATTTTTACAATTACTTTGTCTAAAGCTGCAAAGCATATTTACTCATTAGTCTTAATTTCATCCATTGATGTTTTGTAAAATAGAGATATATTTTTCTGCTGTGCTGTGACAATTTTGAACAAAATAATAGAAAGAGCAAGTATGGAATACAAAAGGATAAGAGTAAATCTATAAATCTGACAATCTAGGCACACACTAAATTGGAGGTAAGACACATCTGCCAGGAAACAGCTCGCTAATATTGCCAGGAAGTCACACTGACTCATTTTCAGTTGTTTTTTTATGTAATACTACAATGCAACATACTTACTGACAGATTAACTTTACATTACAGAATTAATAACATCAATAATTTTTTAAGCTAAAATGCCTGACCATCACTTTTTTTTTTGCTGCTAAGATTTGCTAATTTGATGTTTTTCTTTGTAATGGCTTTAAATAAAATCAACTTTTTTTTGTAGTTGGTCACATGAATACAAGTAAACTGTATACGGCACCTTGGCCTATAAAAATACGTGACCATATTTGCAATTTTTTTAAATTTAATTGACCAAAATCATAAATATAAAAGATACTTTGAAATTAAATGAGTCAATATTAAACATTATTAATAGAGGGTTAAATCTGTTTCAGTATAAACTAAATCTGATTATAATATACTTTTATATAAGGCTTATGTTAGTGCGACTGAAATCATTCATTAATTTCAGTTGCATTATTGCATTGATTAATATTACATTATCAATCTTAAAGACATTGAATGAGAATACTGATTAATCCCATGAATAATAATCACTTTAAGAGAAGCAAAACAGAATTTGTCCAATGAAGTATTTTGCCTGGGCCATTAGTTGGCAAAATAAAAATAAAGTTATTACCTTCACTAGCTTGTCTAGAATATTCTGGTTAATAGAATGGAAATCACAGAGTAACTCAAGGCACGATAATATCATTATACAGTTGCCAGTTGTCCCTAATATTGTTCTATCACTATAATCATCCATAATACACTTTAATATCGTTGTAACTGTAATGCCAACAACAGCTGCTTAATGACAGAGACTCACAGAAATGTATGCAAGAAATTTTGGTTCGTTTGGACACTTTTTTTGCTGCTGCTTGGTAGCTAATGCTTTGTTATTACCTCAAAATTATCTCAAGGGAAAAGACTAACGGATGGACAAACTGTCTTCTGAAAAGTACACATATAGGACATCTGGTTGTCATGTTTGCCTGTGAGTATCCCCTTTCTCCACTTCCTCTAAAGGATAAACCAGGTCAAGGGCTTTCTCTAGTCTGCCAGTCTTAAAATAGCTTGCTCTCTCACGCCTCCTCTGCATGAAAGGGCCCTTGGATATGGATTGTTAGTCATGCAAAAGGCAATATTGGGAGAAGGCTATAAATACAGGGAAGATCGACAGTTGTACATTTAGTATGTGCAGCCTGAATAATTCTCACAGCCCTGGAGCCTGTGATGGTAAGTGTGAGCTGTGGTGTTGGTATAGCGGAGGTGGAGGAGGTGAAAGCATGTGCATCAGCATGGCAGAGAGAGCAAAGGGAGCAGGGACACAGAGCAAGATAGATGAGATGCAAAAAAGAAAGCACGAGCGCTGAACATTTGTGGTTAACAGAGAGCTGATACTTAATCACATCACAAGACGTCCCAGTCCTCTTTGAGGGGATTCCCAAGGCTCTTTTACAGCATCATCAGTAGACTTAAAGAGCACATCAAGTCTAGCATGCATGCACTCTCTCTGTTCTACACTAGACAAGCTATTAGCACGTTAGTAGCACTGTTCTTTCTCTTGACAAGGCCTGTTTATACTAAGATGTTTTTTGTTGGTATCAGCCCCTGTTGTGCCAAGCAAGTAATATGCCTACGGGTATATAAAACCTTGATTGTTGCTTTATGGGATTCAACCAGGGGGCGTCAGACAAATAGAAAAAGGAGCAGCTATAAATCTTAGGTGCTAACACACTATAGGACAATAGGCGGACTCTTTAATTATTTAATAGTGAAACTAAACAAGTCAGATGTTGAGTGCATAATTACCGGATACAGACAAAAAAAATGCAATTAATTTTAGTACTTAAAGGTATCTATATTAAAATTAAATCTTAATTTTAATACACACCAGTGGTTGCTGCTATTCGTCCTAACAGCAGATTTATACTGTATGGGTCAGGTCAAGCAGCAACACACACAGCTGATACTGCAGAGGAATGTTTGTGTTTACATACAGGCACATGTATACACACATGTGGACACAAAGACCACGTTTATAAGGCCTACTTTTCAAGAGAGCTGACATGTGACCGGGTAATAAGAGACGGGGTGATTCGAGGGGGAGTCAGCGGATGGAGAGAAGAGGGAAAAGGAATGGAATGAATGCAGCCTGTGTGCTTCTACTGTTAGCCATCAGCAAGAAATAAAAGCAAGGAGGGGAGACAATCAGCATGATGGAGGTTGGTTTACCTGCAGTGCTCTGAATGTGTGTAAAATGACATTGCAGCATGTTTTACAAATTAGAAACTGCGCTGCAAGGTTTTAAACTGACACATTAAATGGCTGGAGAGTTTCATGAGAGAATCGAAAAGGGAGAGAGAGTGGATGGTCATCTGACAAAACTTGAGCTGAGCGTGCAGTATTTGTAGAGGTATATTTGAAAACCTCCAACCAGACTTCTATCTGTCTTTCAGTCTGGAAGCTCCTCCTGTTTGTCTGTCCTAATGTAATCAATCAGTTCAAAGACGCACAGAGAGCAAAAGCAGAGCAGAGCAGGCCTGCCAGAGAGGGGAGGAGAGAAGCAGCAGCTTTTACCGTAAGTCATGAGTCACTTCAGCCCACAGTACTGGACCTCTGCCATGCTCCCTCTCTCCTGCTTTCTTTCTTTCCTTCTCGCTCAGTCTTTCTAACAGTGCCAGGTCAGGCCCACTGAGGCGCCTAGCCAACTAGCTCGCTCCATATGGCTCCTCCTCCAAAAAAACAGGAAATACTGTGTGGATGGTCAGCAACGCTCAACGCAGAGTAGGAAAATGATGATGAGAGGGAGGCGGAGGAGGAGGAGGAGGAGGAGGAGGAGGAGGAGAGGAGGACTGGATAAACATTTCATTGCCATGGAGACATAAATGCATGCAAACAGCATTAGAGGGGTTGGACCATGCTTAGACACACACGTTGGGTAAAATTTTCTTTTCTTCCCAGACAATGAAAAGTGCCAAGTGCCCTAAAAAGATTTTTTTTGACATAATAAACTTCAAAGAGCATATTATACTTTATTGAAAACGAATAGAAATTAACCTCTTTGTAATAAAACTAGAACTAACTGTATCGTGCAGAGCTCAGGAAGGAGCACGCACACGCACGCACGCACGCACGCACGCACACACGCACACACTCTTATACAGAGTTAGCCAGCTGTGTTTACTCTCCATCCTTTACCCCTGTATTCCTCTATCCCCATTTTTAATTCCCAGCCAGGCAGAGTGAAAATAAACAACAGTCAGCAGCACCTGTAATGCAAGTGCCTTCATACTGCTCGACAGCTAAACCACGCGGTTACAATCACAGTGCCATGCAAAAAGCAAGAGTAGCACAGCTTCCAAGATGACTTGTATGTAAAACTGGCAAAATTACAACGTAAAATCCAAAAAGTATACATAATAAAAACTACTATGTTAGATCTTTGTTAGCTGCCCCTTTTATCCATACAACAATCAGCGGAGTGCAGTGAGAAACATTTTCTTTTACTGGAGCTGGCAGACACTTACACAGATAAAGGGCTCAACCTCGACCAATTTCACAATCAGGCTGAAATTTTGGCCAATTTGGGTGTTGTTTGAAGTGTAGTTTGAAAGGGCTGCAGCAGCTGATCAACTGCCTGAAACATCTGGTTCTTGGATGATGAGCTGGATTTCCAGCATAACTGAAGTTTTGGTCGACTGTTTTGCAGTTTCTGAGCAGTAGCACAGTCTGAGATCCCAGATGCTGCTGTCAAAGCATCAGTGATTAACTGTAGTCAACTTGTTTTAATACTACTGGAGGAGTGTTTTATATGTTGCTGCTTAGACTGTAGACTTTACTGCAGTTATGTAAGTCTTAAATTCTATTCTTTTTTCTTCTTGCTTTTCTTTCACAGTAGAACTGCACAAAGCAAACACTTTTGTGCACTCTGTCAGAACTGGTGATGACACAGTTGTCTTGCTTGATTAAACTTTATTGGAACTGTCTCTGTACAAAAGCTACCAGGGATTCTCTGCTTCTGTTCAGCGTGAGCTTCTACATCATTGCCTGTCAACTCATCGGTATAGTGTGGGCAAGTTGCGGGTTCTTGACGAATGGAAACTTGTAGAGGTAGTTGACACGATGTACAACACAAACTCACAATGTCTGTCGAACTTAAAACTATCCTATTACAATCCCTGAATTAATTTGAATCACACTCTCAGCAAAGTCACATTATTAATGCACTAATGCATTTCAGGCCATGAGTAATATTAAAATAATTCACAACAAGCATCAACAGCAACCCCACTGCTGTATATAAGGGAAATGTTAGAATTTTTCCCAATGTACACTTATGGCCATCTCTTAATTTTAAAAAAAAAAAAAAAAAAGTATGACATAGCAACTCGCCAAGTGAGGCTGACCTGTAGGCAGGCTGGCTGTGGAGGAAGAAGTGCAGGAGGGAGAAGAGTTTACGGCTACTGATGCTGCAGGTTCAGTAGCAGTGGGACGTCCCGTGGTGGTGAGAGGCAGGGTCCCTGTGGGCAGAGGCTGGCCCCTCTTCAACAGCTGTTTGTGCTCCTGCTGGCGGAAGCGAGGGGGCACCTCTCTAGGCGGGTAACGCTGCTGGAGCAGAGTTTGAGGCTGCTGTGCTGTCTGTGGCTGACCTCCGGAGGGGGTGCGCTTGCCATTGCCACTGCTTGGGGGTACAGACGGGACAGCACTGGGGTTGACGGGGGGAAGAGGAGGGGTGGGGTCGAGCTTGGCAGAGTCTGGCACTGTAGAGGTGGGATGGTGGTGGGGAGACAGGTAACAAGAGAGCAGAAATTCAGGATCGGGGAGGTAAAGGAGCATTAGGCAAAGCAGAGTTGCTGGGTGCACACTGGTACCAAATCAATTATTGTCTAATTAGTTAAGAAGTTGCGTTTTTAATGATTGTTTCATTAAAACTGTTGTTATATTTGATTTGACACAAAACAATGATTAAAAAAAAATATATATTTTTGGTTGCTGATCCATATACCTTATAGCACAATCACCAGTACAGTTTTTTTAGAGAGTTGCTGTGGGTGAGCATTTCCTCCTCTACCTCTTTTTAAAAGTCATGGTCACTTTTGGATGAGGAACGTAATGTTAAATTCAGAAAGGCAAATGAGGAGATGTCTAAAAATGCACAAGATTTGCTGTCTCTTTAGGCTCCCTGAAGCTTAACTCTAGGCAGTGGTCAGTCTAAACACATGGCTGCTCTTTGGAGAACCAGAAGACTGTAATAATCTCAGGGTGGTACTGTAATAAAGAGCCAAGACATACAACTCTCACAGTCTGCCATCAAGCCTGGTCACAGATTAGAAGTGATGCGAAGGTCAAGTACGAGATAATGGATTTAGATCTGTGTGCTGCATTATTGTGGGCTACTGTCTCCATCAGGACAGTTCTTTTAAGAGTGCTAAGCACCATCAACATATGATAGTCATGGTTTGTGGCAGGTTAAGGCCCCTTAAATGATCTCCTCTCAGGGCTCTACTGAAGCCGTTAGTCATTAACTGCTTGTACAGCTGCTGAAGCCAAGTTTTCCTGTCCCACTAGCTTTAGTTAACCATAGCAACAGTGTGGTTCTCTTTATGTTCTATGTCTCACTCACTCACTCACTCACTCACTCACTCACTCACTCACTCACTCACTCACTCACTCACTCTCACACTCACTCTCACACTCACACTCTCACACACACACTCTCACACACACACACACACACACACACACACACAGACACACACACACACACCAGGGCATTAACAGCATTCGTGGCTACTGAATCTTAGTAGTTATTGACAACTCTCAAATCTCAAATACGACCAGTTAAGGGGATAACTATCGTAGATGAGACCAATCAAGTGTGATTTGGAACAGCCGAGCCTTTGAATGGCTTGGGCAGACTATTTGCAAATGTGGTCTTATTGGACTAAATGCCTATCTAGCTCGTCTGAGTCTGCTTGTCTTGTCAGAGCTGGGGATACTGTTTGACTGTATTAACAACGCAACTCCCTTTGTGCAAGAATAGCAGGAGTCTTTCCTACTCTGAATACCTTAAATTCTGTTTATATAGAAAATGATTTGATAAATAATCTATGTCTGCTCTGGCAAAATATTCCCACTCTGTTTTAGGAGTCAAGAGTTAGGAGTGTTGGGCCTAATTCAGGCCAAATCAAGTGTTTCGGCAAAAATGCAAGGCTGTCATTTGTTCTAATGTAGGTCGTCTGAGGCGGTGTAGACTGCAGGGGTTCCGAAAAAAAGAAATAAAAAAACCCACAATGGCCATGCCACAGAAAGTTTAAGTAGAGTTAACTTCTGAAGAAACAACCCGATGCCATGCTGAGATGACACATTAGCTGATGGGACAATCAGACTGAGCGAGGCTGAATAACGATGCCATGAGGGAGTACAGAGAAGTTCATTTACATTTTCAAATGGGACAACACTCCCACACCACTGCACGAGCCTGCGGTGTCTCGCCCACTATTTGTGAAAACCCCAACATAAATGCAAATACAGACACAGCCAAACTACAGACACCTAATGATGGTCATTTGATGATTATGAGCCCAATTATCATTATCTTTTTTGCTATATTTTTGGTGTCTCCAAACTCCAGAAGAAAATATCTGGCTCTTTAGCTACTAAATGCTCCACTTTGTTTACCATCTACTTACTGTCTGTGTCTGCCGCTGTTTGTTGCTGAGCTTTGAGCTAAACAATGAGCTGAAACCCACTAACGCTCAGTAAAGCCAGGGGAGCTGCAGATCTGGATGATAATTCTCTGTTTGTTCATTACCACGAGCGATGCCTCGTGTAATCATTTGATAAATATTACTAGAAAATATTGATTTTAAGCACAGCTTTGCATTCAGATCCAAGTGTTGTGAACAAAAAGCTTTAAAGCGTTAAGTCCTCAACAGGCTAATATACTGCAGCTGAATGTGGAAGTTAAGGTTAGAGGTCTATGCTAAGTAAAACAGGATGATCACCTTGAGGTCAAAGAGCCGCTGCTGTGTGAGATGCATTATGGGACATAAAGCACACGGGATAATCGCCTCAGTACATTTGATTACATAATAGAAAGAGCTGGTAAGCCAGACTATAAACAGGATACAAAAAATGTGTTAGAAACCTACACATACCCCATGGGAACAAACCCCAACATCAGCTGATCCAGCATAATGTGCACTCTTACTGGTTATAAAATACAGAGAGGACAGAGGGGAAAAAAAAAACTTGTAAAGCCAGCAACCAAAAGAAAAAAAAAAACCTTTGTGTGGCCTAAATGAGTTATAAAGAGCAGTGCTTCGCCACTGGCTGCCATCCCGAGTGTGTGCAGTGAAGCAATGAATAACTCGCACACATGCGGCCAGCCCGACACACACAAAAACAAAGAGTTATGTAATGCTGAGGCCCACACTGAGGGGAGAGGACAGGATGGTGTCGTAGAATTCACACAGCCCTGACAGACACGTCCTTTCACATGTAACAACCTTCTTTTCCTCCTTTTCCTGTATATATTTATGCCTGTCATGCATGTATGTGGGGTAGGGGGGTAAGGGGAGGGTGGTTTCCTCCATAAATTTAGCCCCCAGTACCTCAGCCTCCCTTATGGGCTACAACCATCGTCTTTATGATCTAATCCAGTTTCACCCGAATCTGTCTGCGTGTCTCCCTCTCCCTGCCGCTCAGGAATCAGGGGGGAAGCTCTGGAGCTTGAGCTCGCCTCTCATCGGATTTCTCTACATCTGCTCCATTTCCTCTCTGTTCTTGTGCTTTATCCCTCCCAACCCTCCTGTGCTCTCCTCTCCTCCTTTCTCCTTCATACAGTGTGATCTGCTCTTATCCTCCTGTCATTATTATTGTATTAGGGTTGGCAGATGACACAATAATTCTCAACCAATTCTCCCGACTGATTTTAAGAGGTGATTTCTGCTTAAAACAGAGGACTTAGTGCTCGTGTCACAATGTATAATAACGGTTATGAGGGCGATCATTATACAGTTGGGACTCTGGTGCGTGACGTAGATTCTTCTGGAAGCTGGGGGAAGGGGGACGCTGGCTGCACGGTCAGCCAATCAGAGGGAAGAGACAAGAAGGGGAGAGGGAGGGAGCAAGAGAGCAAAAGGGAGAGCTGACGCACAGGAGGAAGGGAAGGAGGTAGAGCAGGAAGGGTATGTGATGAAGAGAATGGTGTGTGTGTATGTGTGTGTGTGTAAGACAGTCTCCACCCCCTCGCGCGCTCCACTGTTAGCGCAACTCTCACTGCCTGAAATCAGCTTGAGTTTAAATCCGCTTACAATTAGAACACTATTTGCCTATAGTATGCCACGCTTCGCTGCATTCTTCCTGTCAAAAGAATGACACAAGTCCTGCATGTTTAGCAACATCAAAGTGACTGATGCATTAAAGAAAAATGTTCTCGTAACTGCAATATTGTTAATGATGGAATTCATGGGGGGTAGTAGAAGACAAAAACAAACATTCCTCTTGCATTGACAAGGTGTGGTTTATTAAGCGTTAGTCTCACAAGGCAGTGCTTTGTTTAAAAAAAGTGAGATGGAGTAAAAAGAGATCAGAGCCACTTTCTCTGACAGCCTATTTGCAAAAACACAGTCCTCAGCTGTGTGGGTGCACAGGAGAATTCCCAGTTCATCAAAGATGCACATCAAACCGTGGCCTTGGGGCTGTGTGTGCTTCACGCAGAGGAAGACATCCCATTTTACACTTTAAAAGAGCTCTTAATTTTCTGAGAGAAAAGATGATAGCATGCTCGCCTGACTGTTTAAGACTCAGAGGTTAGAGGAGGTTGTCTGCTAAGATAACAGAGAACTGAAGGTAGTTGGAAGAGAAGAAGTTGCTGAAGATCACTGATGCTTCCTCTCTGTTTCTCTCTTAGGTTAAAGCAGAAAAGCAGGCCACATGACCTTGAAGATGAAGGATTCTTTTGGTTTGTGAATTTGAGCAGGAAGGTCCAATAACAGACATTACATAAAAAACGCATACTTTCATAAGTAGACTGTGCCATGCAAGTACAGTTTAAAGCACCTGTAATTTTTAATTTTACGTCAGTCATGATGCCTTGTATTCACCTGTTGTTAAACAATTACATCAACAGTTGAAAAAAATGAGATACACTAATTTAATTAATTTACACACTCCTTATCATCTTTCCATCATCAGTAACGGTGACTGACAGGCAAAATACACACACCTAGAAAGTGCTGGTCATATGAACTTCTTACAGCATTTCAACATTTAAAAGTTGGGATGCATTTTTCTCTTTGCTGAAAAATGTAATACTGTGCGCAGCATGCCATTTAGCAATTGATACTGGCACAGCTTTAAATTTGGATCTGAGTAGAAGTAATTTGGAGATGGATCACAGCCTATTAGTGCACTTCTACCTTGAGATTTAATAACAGCACCATGCTGACTCTACTTTCCATTCATGGCAGTGGATAGCTTTGCTCTTGGGTGGAGTGTGTACACAGATAGGTGTGCTAAAGTTCTGTTTGTGAGTGATTATGAGCTTTCCACAGCTGAGCCTTTAATCAGCCAAGTTAAGGCCTGAATGAAGCTTTTACAAACTACCTAAAGAACATCTTGCTGCTCTTAACAGTGTTGCTGTGGCTCAGTGTCCATAAAGATGCTTACTTCCTCTCTTGCAAGCAGGTTCATTGGCTTCATCTACTGCCAAGTGACAAATGTGGTCTATTGTTCAATAGAATGTAAGCCCGGCTGAAAATTCTGTGTAAACACTGCGACTGATTAAAGTTTAATGAAATAATAAAATGTGGAGGAATCTATGAGTCCTTCTTAAGTTACCTACACTGACAGAAAATCCACACCAAAACACAATGATGGATCTGTTCCTTTTTTTTCTTCAAGTAAAATGGGGTCTATAGCCATCTCATCCATGAGCTTCAAAAATTTACAATTTTTCCATGATGCATGCTTTATCTTTGGTGCACACTATATCAAGTGTATCATATATCTGGTGTGCTGCCAAAGTGTCAGAACACTACTCTACCTTGTAATTGAAGTAAAAAAAGGAAACATGGAAATGAATCGTGAGCGAGGAAAAGAGGCATGTCTTCAGGGTTCTCCATCTCTTTCCTCTTGTGGGCTTTAAAATGTGAGCAACGAGCCTCACAAGAGAGAAGATTAAAGAGCTTAATTAGAAGTGAATAAATATGACACTGTATTTAAGAGGGAAAACCCTCCCTCACTGCATCACATTCAACACTGACAAAAATGCTACTTAAAAAGCACTTGATGTCTGAAGTAGAGTATAAAAAAGGCCATATATAGGTCAGAGTATTATTAAAAAAGCCGTCTGATATCTGAATAGTGCAATAAAAAAAAAAAAAAATCACACACCTGAGTGGTAGAATATTCCCCAAGTTAACACTTGTTATTATTGCCAAAAACGATCACTCTCATTTATGTATCTAGCCTATTCTCAAAATTTTGAAATGTCCCCATAATAACTAAATGACAGATTAAAGGCAGGCATATGCTGCTGCCCTTAGATGAGAGGTGGAGGACAGAGACAGGCAGCGTCTCTGGACTCACTCCCCTGTCAACGACTTTTTGTGCCAACAGCTGCAGGCAGACCAGAGTCCACTGTGTGTTTTGATTTGGAGGAAGTGATGTGTGAAAGAAAGTGGAACGTCTTGTCCTCCTGACCTGGGCGGCACATGCTGGGCTAACATAATTCAATAAAAAAATGATCAAGACTAAAAAATAAGCTTCAAACAGAAATTGCAAGATGCCACAGCTTTGGGATAATTGTCATACAAAGATGTAGACACACACAGACACACATGCATCTCACAACATGAGATACTCTAATGGTTAAATGTTTTATTTGTTCAAACTTTATAAGTAGGATAATCCCTTTGACCTTTTCCTACAGTCAAGGGATAAAAAATGGTCCATTTGTCAAAAATGTATTTTAGGATACTTCTGTCAAACCACACTAAGCAACCTAACTTCTCCCAAAAAGCCAAATACATCATTCCTCCACTCTTTTTCCAGCCAGCTCCAGAAATTCTAATAGCACACTTTAATTTAAAACTTATAAAACCAATTAAAGTAAAATTAACAAACATTTTTATATCTGGTCTCAAAGAGAAGAAAAATAAAGGTTGTCAATCATTAAGAGACAAAAGACTAACTGAACTCTTAACATCAATGCAAGCTATTTTTGGGTCAGATTGACCAGAAAAAGACAGCATGTCAAAACCAGGTCCACCTGATTGTTGTGTTTCTAATGATTTAAATGACTGAAGAGACAAACTAGACTTAAGAATGATAAGATCATAGGCACAATTAATAGAATAACACTTCACAACTGCCGAAACCAGCAATTAATTCTGTTGCTCTTTCAAATGTGGTTTGACATCACCACCGCTGCATCCATTAAGAATGTACTCTTTGGGATAAGACATGTAAAAGAGGGGGCGACAATGACAAGACGCATACTGGTATAAATTCCCTCTTGAACACACCACAATTTATGACTCTCTAACACAAAGCGCTGGGCGTAATTAAGCGAATGTGAAACGGCAAATTAATCTGTTATGAAATTACTGCCACGGCACTACGTTAGAATAATGTTATCTTTTATTGCACTATTTAAATGTGTGCCTTGATGTGTTTGTACAATATGTTGCATCTCTGCGACAGGGAAAAAATGCAAAGCATGAACGAACCCACAATAGCTCATTAACCCTTAAAAATTAACTCTAGTACAGCTTGATGATTGAAGAAGGCCTCAGCCATGGTATAAAGTTGCTGTCACAGGGCTAATACTTCTTGCTGTTGAGGTTTGACTTAACTTGGATTCGGTTTGTGTAGGAAAAAAAAAATATTCATAACAGACAAGAGTTAGTAGAAGTAGTTTGTAGTACATTGAGGATGACAAATACTTGAGTGCTATGTTGACCCACAAAGGAAAATCAAATTCAGGTAACTGAAAACAAGTTATGCTGTGACATGGTGTTAATTCATCTTGGTGTCATATTATTTGTAGAGACTGCTACTTGATCTGATGTTATGAGTAATGATGACCAGGTAGAAAGGGGAAAGGATGAAATAGAGGCATCTTTTCTGGCACTTTTACATGGTGGATGGTTTGCTCAGGTTTTAAGTGAAGAAACTGCCAAAATACATTGAGTAGAATATGAACTCAATGCACCTGTTTCAACTTTTTTTTAATGAAAATCTTTATATACATGTATTAGTAGCCAAATGACTTGCATAAATATGTACATTGCTCATGGAAATTTATTACAAAGTCACTTCCTGAACAAGTTCATAGTTAGGAGATGGATTTAACAGCAGTTTAGCCTTTGAATTCATGCTATATACAAATATGTACAATCATAAATCCTGTGGTTGGTCTGTTTTGTTTTGGAAACCTCATAATGGATTGTGCCAGAGTCTCACCACACTGAGAGACCCTTCTGTTGACATTTTGTCTTGTATCATCACTCAGAGTTCAACAGACAACTTTTAGACCAGCTCATACAAACTGTAATAACTAAGAGCTCATTTAAACTGAATCAAACAGGTTATGGTGTATAAGCACCCCTGTAGGTATTTTGGTATTTTGGAGGTCAATGTGGAATGTTTGCTAATCAAACTTATAACATTCCCAGTAAGACAGAGCAATCTCTCTAGTAATTGTGAGGAGCAATACAAAACTATGCAAAACTACATGTTTGTGTTTGCACAAGCACGCGGTGTACTTATACTGCTTGTGCTTTCCTGGGACATAAGGCGACTGGTAGAGTGAGAGTGTGTGTGTCAGAGAAGTGAGCCAGTAGAAGTAACCTACAAAGGGCCCCCTCAGCTGTGCCGGCAAACAGGAAACTGCTGTGCATTCTCACAGTTTCACATGGCTCCGTCTGTTTCTTCTGCTCTCCCATGCATTTTTCTAGCCCTCTCAAATAAACCAAACGCATCGTGTTTTAGCCGCCTCCTTACACTATGCACAATTTTAACCACAACATCTTTCCAATCTCTTCCCTTACTGCCCACCTCTGCTCCCTATTCCCTATTGCTGGTCCCAGGGTGGGCCTCTCCGCTAGACTAGACAGGAGGTGGTGTAGTGTTACTATGGTGCTCAGGGTCTTCCTGGAGATCTCCTGTGTATGGATGCCTGTTTATTCAGCCTCCACACAATCCCTGTTCTCCTAATTAGTTCCCTGTGCACTCTTAGTTTTGATTAGTGAGTCTTACTCAATTTCTTATTTTAATGGTCTTTTTTTATGGTGTATAAATATAAAGACGCCAAAAATAAAATAAAAGTCACATCTCTGGCATTACAATAATATTTTTGAATACTCTTTACTTTGAAATCAGTTCTAGAATACTTCAAATAATTAGAATATGTTAAAAATGTGACATTTACATAGGTAAAGATCACAGTAAAATGAGGTTATGGCATGTTGCTGTTGTGAGCAGCAACCAGGAAAATAACTGTGCATATCAGAGCCTGGTTTGAAAATGAGGAGAAAAGCACTGTATATAGGTCAAATTGTGGATGCTGTGAAACAACACAAAACAGATAAAGAGACAAAGAGAATACCAACACAGCTAACTCAGATCACATTCATTAGTGCAGCAAACTGTGAGTGTCTGAGAGTGACTCAGACAAGAGAAATAAGCTGGGCTGGGAGGAGGAGAAGGAAAGGGGGGCACCTCTGTGACATTACTGTCTCATTAACTCATCCTTTAGGGAGAGAGTGGGAGGTCAAGGCACTGACCCTTGATGATGGGGAGTTCACAGTTGCATGCGTTCACAAGAGGAGAACACACGTCAACCCACTTCATTTTTACTGATATAAACAAAAAAAAGCCACTAAACTCACGCAAACACATTTGTCTGAACACAAGCTTAAGACACAAAGACACTCACACTGTAATTAGGTGTGCACTCTCTTGTTGCCATTAAGGCCATGTTGCCAAAGTCAACCAGAAGTTCTAATCAGATTTCGCCCTGCCCATCCCTTGTGAGACATTAAGTCTCTCTCCCATCTGCCTGCTCATCTAGACCAGGAGAGCTGCTCCTGGGCTCATTGGCTCTCCATTGCTGCCTGCTAGCCTCTCTCTGGTCATTACAAGTACTGGCTTAGGGAGACAAAGTGAAGGGTGGGTCTGCAGCCGCCACAGTGCAAGAATTTCATATGTGAAACTTTCATACAGATGTCACCTTTCAGTCAACTTAATTCACCTCTCTTTTTTACATTTTTGTTTTGTGGTTTCCTAGCTCTGTTTTCATCTCCTCTGAGAGTTCTCCTCACTTTCACCCTCCCAGGCATGCCTGAGGAGCCCACAGGGAGGCCTGAGGAGCAGCTGCACCTTTCCCATCCTCCTTATTAGTCTTGTATGGGCACCTGGCCTCCATTTTGGCTCAGGTAGTATGCACCACCTGGCTGCAGCTAATTTTTTCAGGTTGAAATTTTATGATAATACAAACTACTGATTTATGTTCAGATTTCACAGCAGTGAACAGAGCTGGGGAAAAAAGCAATCTTGCACACACTTATCTAACAAATTACAAGGATATGCAATTTAAGACACCCACACAAAAAGCTTCCCTACTATTTAAAACATCGTGTCACAAACTTAAAGTCGATAACTTTGCATGCACAGATTTGTGTTATTGCATGTTCAGCATGTTGCATCACAAAAAACCAAAATGAGATCCATGGTTTAAGCCAAAAAATATACTTCATTAAGTTATTACTATGAAAATCATAAACTAAACAAACAAGTTTAATACAAGTAGCTACAACTCACCTTTGGTTATCTGTTCTGTAGCCTGCAAACAAAGAGAAAAAAAAAATATTAGTGATAGAAAGAAGGCTCAGAATTGCTTATAATGAGCAATAAGCAGCTTTTCCACATGTAAGTCATAATTGTGGGCCTAAGTGTTAATGCAGCATCAACATCTGAGTGGCACTGGCTGGTTCACCAGTTGCACTACAGTGCTGGAAAGACTAGCCCGAGCAATTGGAACATAATGTTCAGGGGCTGGTTTTGCTCATCTATTGAAATGCTAAGAGGTTCATGTTCTATCCTACTGCTCAAGAGGGGGACAGGGTTCACTGGGCTCATAGCTGGAGAGGGAATACAATAGCAAACACAAACGCTTCTCCTATACATTAAGAAACAAACAAAGATTCTTTCACTAGTACTGGTGAGAGGGGTCAAGGATGCATTCAGAGGTATCACTGAGAGCAACAGGCTAACCTGTTGACACTGAAAACTGACCCACTAAAGGAAAAAGTCTGTAAGGAGGAGGGGCAGAGGCTGGGGTCTGTAGGGTCAAGATGAGGATGATGACTTCACTACATAAAGTTCTGGGTTAATGTTTCTGGGTAAACACACATGACAAAATGCACATGGTCAATATGCATGTAATCGATGTGATGTAACTGCAGCAGAGACACATGAACATACTGGAGAGCTGTGCTTGCTTGTGCACCATCTAACATTTACAACACTGGAGATGGTTTTACAGCAGTTTCATTTAAGATTGACTGAGAAAAAGAAAGAAGAAGTATGGGAAGGTTTATGGGCATTTCTTGTTATTGCTGGGGGAAGATGGCCACGCATGAGTCTATGATGGGTGTAAGTATGTCAAATGAGCTCACCTTTTTCTGAGCAGCGTCTTTCTTTTTCTTCTCTTCTTGCTTTTTCTTTTTCTTATCTTCCATCAAATGGTTCTCTTCTTTTTTATGCTTCTTCTCACAGCTACAAACAAAAAGAAAAAGAGACGGTCATTGTTTTTACCCAAGCACCACTGGAGGATTTAACTACTGTGCCACAACAGGTGAACGCCTGTAAAAGGGATTTGTTTACATTTATTTAGCTACACTGTTCATTGGTTACGCTCCAAGGTAAAAATCAGTACTGTCAGCGGCTGCTGTTGTATCATACAAGATTGTGTGCTTAGTGGTAATAAATCCAACAGAAAGAAGAATGTAGGATTGTTTTGCACATGACTCTTACGCAAAATATGACAAACTGTGGCGTTTTACACAACGCAAACTGTGCATCTATGTGCGTTTTAGTTTAGTAGTCTTTGGGGTTGGCTCTGGAAACCATTAGAGAAGCCTTGCAGGTCTAATATAGTGGGGGCCAGTGAGATGAGGCCCCTGTTCTTTAGTCTACACACTCAGATTACAGAAAAATAATATATATTCAGGGTCTCAGATGACTTCATGCACACCTTATGTCTGTTGACAAGGTCTTTACTGCTGATTGGTGGTATTGTAAAACTTCTCTGACCAGTCTTAAGAAGACAAAAAAGAAGAAAGACAAAAAGAGTTCCAAACAGACTGTTTCATGTACAAGTGCATCCTGCTGAGAGCTAGTCTCTCCCGATCATAATTTTTGAGAGAGAAAAATGAATATATAAAAGCTAGAAGCTGGGATATTTTTAATGGACTGATGATAGATGAATAGGCCCAAAAAAATATACAAAACTGGAATTAAGTTCCTTGAACCTTAAATGTGAAGTTGTGCATTTAACCATCAGCCTTCTCTCCTGCCATGCCTGTGCTGCTGCAGGCGACAGCGGTGTGCACCATTGCCTGGCAACAAGCGCTCCCGAGGCCCCGGTGAGCAGTCAGGTGGAGACAGACAGCGCCCTTAAGCACTGTGTTAAAGTCAGTTTGGTTGTTGAGGTTCAGTAATGGAAATGGAAAAACAACAGGAAAGAAAATTTTGACAAGCATAAAAAACAAAGCACAAATCTGAGCTTGTCATAACACAAACAAACAAAACAAAACAAAAATAAACACAACAACTCTATCCTGACTGAGTTTCCTTGAACTTGATAGAAAATACAACAAGTTCAACCAAAAATGTTCAAGACATTCATAGAAAGTTAGAAAACAATAACCACTATGGTGAATTTAACTAAGTTTATACTCTTGGTTGTGTTGTCATTTCAGAGATTTGTGTGATGTTTTACAGTAAACATAATTCAATCAGCATAACATGCAGTGATGGATTACTATGGGTAAATGTTGGGAATGTCTGACTAGCAATAGCTGTTCTCGAGCAATCAGTATTTTCTGTATCACAAGTCAACATAGCAAAACTTTTTAGCTGAGAATGATTAATACAAACTCTAACCTAAGTTTAAAGTTGGATATAGTAATCCACTGTTGTTTTCTATGATGCTGAAATGAGTATGAATGGTATTGAAAGACAGTGACTGGTTTAAGTAGTGGTATAAGTAATCAGCATGTGCCAGTGCAGTGTAGTTTCTTGTCAATCCATGTAAATATGTGAATACCTCAGATGACATCAATCTGACATCAATCATCAATCAAATCTCTGTGAGTAATAATAATATATTACTCCTGGTGCACACTCATTGTATATTCATGAGCATTCTGTGTATGGTATAACATTACCAACCTGACTGAAACTTCCAGGTTATGTGTTATGCATTCTTCAAAAAGTGACAATAAACAAGACATCAGTCTTGCATCATGGTAATAATACACATATGCGGTGGACTGTGTCGATACTAGTTTGTCCAATATGATCTTACATAGTATGTTGCAATGCTTAATCATAGCAATTTCTGCCACTGTTTACCAGGGGGCCATGGTCACCTCTGCTCTCTGACTGAAGGACTAGCATACAACACCACAGGGAAGCCTCCCATTCACTGTAAAGCTCAGGCCCAATTGTATTCCTTAATCTGTTCTTTGACAATGAAAAACTTACGCAGTCCGGTAATCAGGACTCAAACAAGAGCACTATATCTAATTTTTTTCAAAGGGGGACACCCATGCATTCTGCTCTCCATGCATGTTATGTTACACTATGAGTAGAAAGTCTGTATCATTTCAAATGGCCAGTTAATGAGTGATGTACAAATCACACAGTCAAAGACACAAACAGCTACATAATCAAATAGGCAACGAGAAACTCAAACCCAGAAACTTGACTTGTGTTCCTAAATTACATTGTTGATGATGAACTGAATCCAGCTATGGCAAAACATTTTTTAATACATTTCTTATTGAGATACATTAGATGTGATTAAGTTAGCATCCAAACAACAGTAAATGCGGCTGTTCTAAATTAACTATACATTAGATTGGACTTAAGTTGATTTCTTAACAAAAATTTCTCATTAATCCAATCTTACTGCCAAAAATCAAAACATCCATTCAATTGAAAATCATTAAGAGGTCTTAATAGAAATTTTAAAAAATCAACCGAAGTATCAAACAACAATCTCTCTATCACAAGTTACTCAGCACAGTTAAATGAGGCGCACCAAATGTTTTGCCCAGATTTTAATGTTTTCACTTCGATAACTAGAATTTGTCTAAATATAAACTTTTGAAACCACTGCCAACAAATATAAACACTGACAAATTAGCTCTATATTATTTTTAGATAATAGCACTCACTCACACAGTTGGCTTCCTGGCTGCTGTAGCTCTAAAATGTTTGCAGAATCTGAAAACTGAATTCAGCCAATTCTTTAACACTTTAGGCCAAGTGGAGGCCAGATTGAATGCCTGAGACTGGGTTATTGGAATTTGCTTCAACACAAGAACATACCGCCTCTATACACTTATCAACCAATTAACACTTATTTTTACCTCCAAAATGCTGGATATGGAACCTGCTGGTACAGCTGCCATGCTAAATATAGCTGGTGCTGCTCCTTTCAAAGGCATCAGAGGGGCTTGTGTCATGTAGGATCAGAGGATCAGAGAGATGCTCCTGTTAATGTGAGCTGCTGTCGGCCTCCAATCCGGATGAAGAGAGTGAGTGCCGAGCAAAGTGTCAAAATGATTTCAGTTTAAGAAACATTTAGTCCCTGAGCAGGACAGAGAGCCTCTCTCAACGAGGGCTGCTGTTTCATTTCCAGACATCTGCTTAACACGGTCAGATGAGTATCACTTGGACTCAGAGTGCTGACTGATAGCGAGATGGGGAAAATGCAGTAATGACACCTCCTGCCCATTTGGATGCTGCAGCACCTCTGACAATACAATGGCGTCATTTGGGTTGGCACAAAAAAAAAAAAACAGATTCCCCCATACATTTAGGGATGGAAATTGAGAACCGTTTCTAAATGTTAGATCAATTGGAATCGAATGACTCTAAACTCATCATTTCCTTCTATCGATATCAGAATGTTTTTATAACAAAGCTACTTTGGAAAACTGTGACATCATACTAAAATGTCTCTGCTGCTGCACTTTACAAAGGAGTCATGGTAAAGAGGAACAAATGGTCCAAACCTTCCTTTTTCGAAGAAAGATGGCAATAGTGTTAGTTCTAAATGTCTTTGACATGATCATCTCATGTAAGGGTGGACACACAAGCAATATGCTGAAACATTTTTGTGCAACATGGGCTGAAACTGCTGGAATGCTGCGTATTTCACACCGCACACCAGTGTCACTGCCTCCAAACCAAGCATCATGTCCATTACCGAGGGCAAATACCCTAGATTATTCTAACATTAGTTCCTGCAAAGGCTTTGCACATTTTTCAAATGTTGCACAAATATTCTCCCATTTCATCCATTTTGAATGATGACTGACAGATTTCTACCACGGCTAGCTCTGAGACTACAGCAAGCTCAAATCAGGTTGCATTGACGCTGAAAACCTGTGTGAGACCTCTTCTTCTCTGCGCAAAACAATTAATCAGGAATTGATAGAGATTAAGACCGATAAGCAGAGTCAATAATGGCATTGTTATCAATAACTTCTTATCAATTTCCATCCCTACATATATTACTCATTCCAAGAGCGTTTTATCAAAAGTAGACAAGTGCATTAATAATGATAACATAATGCTCATTATATATACTGATAAAATTATACAGAGGAGGCTACAACAATGCTACTTTTGTTCAATGTGTACTCATAACGGCAGGCTCATCTATATCATGAGCAGCTGTTCGTGATATGGAAGCACAGCTCGTGTCAATATGAAGGACGTAGGTCAATGAGCTCAGCTCTGTTGTGGAATTACACCCTCCTGTCAGAACAACAGGATTAGAGCTCGGTGTCCCTCTTAAAACCAGACACTCACTCTGCTGACAAAGGAAAGCAAAAGGAAGACAAAAATACACGGTTGGACTGGGAAGAGACCAAGGACAGCTTTAAAAAAGCAGTTGTAAAATTTGTGAAAAACTGAGTGGAGACAAGGAGGAATTAAAGCTAATGTGTGCAAGGTGAACTATGGATGTGTAAATGCCTGGCTGCCCCACATTGGAGCAATAGTGATGAGGGGGCTACAACTGATGGGGCTGGTTTGTGTGCATGTGTATGAGATGGGGGAAGGGGTGCTAGACGGCAGTCGCTGGGCACAGAGCCAGGAATGCCATCGCTGCAAGCCAAACAAGAGCACGGCAAGCCCTTGGGAGAACACTCGCTAGAAACCACAGCAGCCGCCACTGCTATGGCAGCATGTGCAGCCCCCTCTGCTCTTCTGCACAATCGCACTTTAGGGCAACTGTGAAAAATATCGGATATGCCACAGTGTTCTGCAGGTTTTTCAATGCACAACAAAAACAAAACAAAACAGAAGGCATAACAAAAAGCAAAAGACCAAGTTACTCAATACTAGCCTTTAAATTGTGCGAGGGTTTAGAAACTGCTGGGTAAGCATTGACAAAGCCCTTGTGCTCTGCAAAGAGGATTGCACTCTCTAAAGTACTTGAAGCTATTCTCAGTGTGGTCAAGTTAATGCTTTCTGACCCGGCCTGACGACAAGGAAAAGAGAAACTTATGCTGTACTCCTGGCACTCTGAACTGGCCCTAAAATAACTTGTATGGACACACTCCAAAAGCACTGCCTCCAGTCCCAATGTCAGCTGTCTGCTTTAAAAGTAATGGAAATAATTTCACAAGCCTGGCTGACACTTTACTGGTCCAAAAGATCAAAGAATATCCCCAACAAATACCTTATTAAACTCCAATCACTTAGCTTTTCTCATAATGTCTGCATTATACCTCATAAATTGGAAAAAAAGCCTCTACATGAAGTACTTACATTCAAGGGGAAGCTCACATAACCCTGAGCAACAGGAAGACTGTCTGTGTGCTGCTGAGCAGCATTCAAAGCAGCAATTGCCTAAAAATACTGCCAACAGGTGTACAATAATGGGGATAGGTCATGATTTTCATATTTTCAAACAGTGATTTGATTTTTTTAAAAAGTGAATATTTTATGTGGCTATTATCTTGTCTAAAAAATATACTTTCTCTTGTTTTTCCAGCATCTGCTCCTGTTTGCAATAGCAATATTACTATTGCATCTTCTTTTCTGAATGAGGGTGGCAGTAAAACATTTGGTGCAGCACTGTGAGGTTGACTGGATGCCAGTTTACAAACAGGACAGACATGCAGAAACAACTACAGCCATCAAAAACTTTTGTGTTGAAGTGTGTCAAAAAACTGAACAAAATGAGCTTAATCGCAGCCGTCCTCGTGAAGCTGGTTTATTACAATTCAACAACAACTTTGCACAGTCATGGGAGGCAAAGCATCCAGCAGGTGAAGGGCACTGAAGAAGCTGAGTTTGATTATATGGGTTCAAAACAAACAATGGTCCTCATCTCAAACATGATAGTTATAATATGTTTCACTATCTAATCAAGAAAAAACATTACTGTAAAACTGAATAAACTATATGATGATAGTGCAACTGAGCTTCATACTTGGTTGACACTTGACAGTGTTGAAACAGATCTCTGACCACAGATTGATGGAAGAGTGCCTACAACTGGATCTCAAATAAAGGTTACCTGTCATTATACACACAACTAGAGAACAAGGAGTGCCATTCTGCAGACCAAAGAAAGCCACATACTGCTAAAGACATGGCAATTGGACCTTCCTCTGATCTCTTTCACACTTTCTATATGTGTGTGCATTCATTTGTGCATGAGGGAGTCCTCAATTTTCGAACAATGCCTGAGTAGTTCCCAGCGACAAGGCTTGAACACCCAATGCCTTTACAAATTATAACTACGGAGCCCTCAAAAACTAACACAGGATAAATTGAAACAACATTTGAGAAAACAACTGGCTTCAAAAAATGTCAGAACAGAAAATTGTTTCTTTGACAGCTATTAAATGCTTTTAACAGAATGCAAGCTCATCATTTCCACTGAAGACTCCAGCTAAGCATCTGATCACTGACACCAAATAACCTGCCAAACCAAATGACACAATCTGGCAAAATGCCCCCCAGCCCTCAATCCAGCGCTAAGAAAAAAGCCATTGAGAATGTAGAACTGAAGGTTAGTCGATGACCTAAGCCTTATAGTAATCACAGTATTTAGTGGCCTGTTTTTGTTATCAAGCCCTCTTTGGCGCCTCCCTTTGAATACACACTGCCTTTTTCAGAGGCTTGGGTGCTGACTGGGGCCCCTGACCCGGCAGGGATAGAAAATACCCCCACCCCCTTCTCTTCTCCACCACCATCTCTTCATCCCTTGCCAGGTCCAGGCCCAGTTTGAGACTCTCAACACATTAGTAAAACCGGCTGGCAACAAAGCTTACGTCAGCCTGCCTTCTACATGCATCAGGGTGCTGGCATTCCCCGTTTGTACACACTGCCTTCTCCATTAGCACTGCGTGTCAAGCTGCAGCAGGAGCTGGGCAATGATGGTCGTCTCTATGGTGAGGGGAAAACAGGAAGGAAGTAATCACTGATGCATCATATCTCAAGGATTACACTCTCTGATGCACAAATCATGGACTAACTTGTTAAATTTCCAAGAGACACAATTCAAATAAATTATTTATCACGTTGGAGCGATGAAACGTATGAGACAGATGTCTCCGTCTCTAATCTGCTTAGTATTTGCTGCATAGAAAATAGCCACTTCAAAATTTTTTTTTAATAAAGACCGGCAAGTACCAAGCTACTTACTCTACAGCTGAATGGAGAAGGATGCAGAGGCAATAGCTGCTCTTAGCAAATGAAAGCAACCGTGTGCGGACAGGAGTACAGTGATTAAACTCGGCTTGCTAATGCGTTTACAGTTAATCAGGTGATGCGTATTGGATCCAGGTAGCTCTCCCTGCAGCATGGAGCATGTTTGGTGAGAATGAGCTGCAACAATACCTATGTCAGCTCACCTACACACCGATGAAACAGCAAGCTTTCAACCAATGCCCACGAAGCTACTACAAACACGACAACTCAAGACGCAATAACACAGGGTGCCCTTGGATCATTTGAACTGTGAAGCCACTGTGCTGGTTAGGCCGACTAGTCGAAGTTACTGTTGAGCCACTAACGACAAAATCTTTCAAATCAGTGCTACGGTTAGCATAGCATGCACTAACTATCAGTAAGGACCCATATGTCACCGGCAACTGCCACACACAGCACTCGCAGCGAAGAAAACATTGATGTCAAAGTGGGCTGAGCTAAAAATATTTTCGTTCTCATCACAGCTGCCATATTTCACGTCTAAATTCCGCATATTTCCGCAAGTGGAAAGCGACTAGGTGCAAAAATGTCGTGCTAATCGCCCGAAAGGGATTAATAAATCCTACCATGAAGCGTTCAGGAGGTTCTCGTTGGCGGCGGAGCCTCTGCAGCCATTTTGTAGTAACTGACCGGAGCAGCAGCTCGAGACAGTTGAATCGGTGGTAACGGGGGGAGGGAGGTGGAGCCTCGCTTGTCCACGTGACCTTTAATAACAAAACAAACTGGTCCCACTTCCCAATGCTCCACCCCCGGCGTTTCCATGACAACTGCAGTCCCTCCATCACTCCTCGCTCTGCACTGATGCGCTCGAGCTTTCAGCTGGGTGCCCTCGTGCCTCCCCTTTCCTTATCATAGGCCTTTATAGCCAAAGATGGACGTAAGCAGGTATACGAGTCTAATTACACGTGAAAAGTAAATTGTTGTACGAACATTGTAGCAACTGAGCCCTTAGATAGTGCAACATGCAACCCGTGCCATTTTTTTACACCAATAGAGGGCACAATTTCTACTATAAACCAATGTCAACGTTTTTCTCCACAATGTGCTGCTGTTATAGTGTCATTTTTAATTTGAAATTTTGATTTTAAATAACAGACAATCAAATACATTACTTAAGTACTATACTTCAGTTCTACAGTATCAGTGCCATGCCTATGTATTTCCATTTTAAGTTACGCTTTACTCAAATGCATGTAATAAAGTGACAACCATAAATACTTATAACAATTCAGATTTTTCTTGAGAATTGAGAATTCTTGAGAATCCTAATAAATAATCAGTGTCTACTCCGGGCCACTTGTCATTTTTAAGATGTCTATAAGTGGCTAAAGTCAGATTTACCCTTTCAACTTCTGAGATAGTTTAAATAAAAAAATGACGAAAATGTGCAATGTTTCACAATCAGAGAAGATCAGAGATTCTAAAATACTAATATAAATCACTGTAGTAGAAGGTTGTCTTTTTTTCTATTGGCCTTCTCCACCATTAATCAATTTCCAACCCCCGAGATTCATTGTGGGACCCTTTGCTGGGGGCTCAGCCCCTTGGTTGGCAACTGCTGGTCTAAACTACCTAACTCATAAAATATTTATATATAGCTCCACCCTTACCAGCTACAACAGTAAAATGCTGCTTAAGCACTGATACATCAGTATTAACAACTCTATTACAATCACATATGGGAATATACCAGTCACAGGGGAGGTTTTTATGCAGAACAAGTACTTTAACTTTTAATTTCTTTCCTATAGTTTTCTACTAATTACTTTAGTAGAATTTAAAATGAAGGACTTTACTTGTAGTCAAATATTTAGATATTGTTTATTGCTACTTAAAGTAAAGAACCAAATTGTTTTCACCACTAAGTTTAACTGGCAGGTTGTGAAAGCCCTTGTAACAGTTTTAATACCATTTAGTTGCTTTATTCACTTAATCCTTTTAGGGTCATGATTGGCTGGTTGTTCTCCCAGCCAGCAGGCACGTAGACACCTTGGACATGTCAACAGTGTATAAATATATGGAGAGATTGAGCAAACAGAGGGAGTTCATATGACGAATAAGAACTGTACGTGGTGGTAAAGAGGATTTATGTAGCCAAGGTTCTGTCAGTATTTCAATGCACCTTGAAGTTGCTTGACATTTTCCAGGATCCATAGTTTTCATGTAAGCTTTTAGTGTTTACTCTGTACTTACAGTACATGTAGTGCACATCTATCCTTGCTGGAAATGGATCCCTACTCAATCATAAGGATCAAAATCAGTATTGTTAGTATTATCTTCACATATGTTCAATGTGAATATTATCTATAAATCTACAAATTTGTAATTTGTCATGTAAAATCGATCATTTGAGAAATAGTTTAGAGAAGTGACTTTTTTGTATTTTTGCATGGACTCCAAACAGGCAACCAATGTATATATTACTGGTTGTAAAGCTTTGCTATATCCATCATATTCGGGGTTACAGTAATGGCACCATAATTACATCTCACAAGTTTATGTTTCATTTCAAGGGCGATATAATGGATTTATGTATGGAATAATGTATAAAGAAAGAGGTTGCAACAGCCTCAACTCACTAAATTCAAGTGTATTTTCAATAGGCTACTTAAATGAGTCACTTCTGCATGTCAATATCTTGGTCAATGTGACATGAGAAGTTCCCCCTGTGCATGGCTTAGTGGAGACCTTATCTCCATTATAGAAGTGAGGAGAAACCGATAGGACTGGAGTGCTTGCCAGGCCAATATGTCACCACTCAATGAGCTACACCTGGTGTTGAATAAATACCCTTGTCTGGATCTCATTATCAGACACTGAAGTCCACTCTGAATGAGACTCCGGTGGCATCTAATGGGGAAATGAATCTGGAAACATCAAATGGTGAGCACCCACTAGAAATAACTCTGAATCTGATTACAAAGCAGGGTGATCACCACCGTGTGCTCGCAATTACAAAGCCATCTGTACTCGGTGTCAGGGGCATATGGATTATGGTGTCACCCACATCTGGATAACCGCAGCGATATGCATTATAGTGACGGAGGCAAAACACAATTATTCAGTCTACAAGATGATGGAGTGCAGGGGGATAAGTGTGTAGAGAGGAAAGGAGTGGAGGCACTAATCACCCAACGAGGTGATGAATTTCTGTGCATCATGACAGTGGATATAAATAATCTATTACCTGTTTCTTTTCAATTTTCATGTGTGTGATATTTCTGTGTAAACCTCTGACCACATGATGGTGATACCCTCCTCTTTTTATACTATTCATAATTTTAAAAGATTTATTTAATCATATTCTGATCCTGCATCTCTTACATTTGAGCTGGCTGTGTAACAAACATTCAGAGATGAGCAGAGTGCCTTGCTTAGGGTTTACTGAGAAAATTTAATTTGATTATTGCCTGTCTTAAAATTTAGCTTGTTGTGTGAATTAATGTAGATAAAGTAATTAGAGATAATGAATCTGAGACACTTTCCTAGAAACAGAATCTGCAGGAGCGACTCACTGTAGTGTGACAAGAAGTTCATCCTCTTGACAGCAGTGCTCGGTGGTAGGCTGGTTAGAACATTGTTGGGAACCCTTCTGCGTCTTCAGCAGATATCACTGGGTCACATGTGAAGAAAGATTTCAACTGTGGGCTCTCCTCAACAACAACCATCTTGAGCTGGTCTGAGCTGCTACTGCAATTTCCCTCAAGGCTTCCAAGCTGATCTTTTGCAAGAAATAGTGCTCTGATGTTGCTGGGAAACCATGATAGGCAGCTTCCATTGGGATACGGCTGCTTGCTTCCTTTGACAAGAGCCTTATCGATCAGATCCTGGTAGTCAGTCCTTTACAGTTGGTGGGAGATGGCTAGCCTGTCCTCCCAGGGTATTGCAAGTTGAACTAAGATGTTTTTTTGTCCTCCTGGATCACAGAACCATGTCTGGTCTGAGTGGGGTCACTGCCACCTCCTTTGGGAAGACGAGTCCCTTTTTCAGATCAGCTTGCATCTCTCAGTCGGATGCCTGATGTAAAATGAAGGGGGGGGTCTTGGCAGTGGTTCCTGCCACAGGAGCCTTTTCACCTTCTCTTTGGAAGTTGACAGGTTTAGATGGTGATGCCTGATGTTTGCTGCCTTTGGCCCTCTAGAGTTCTCCAGACTTTCGGATCCACTTCCTCTCCTAATGCTTCAAGCAGGCAGAGCGGAGTGGTAAGGGGCACTGTGGTCGGCCCCCCTGGCCTTATTGGTCACCAACTGACAACAGGTACTATCAAAAATAAACTCAGATGTAGCTCTTTGGGTAGAAGCAGAAGCTTTGCATTAATGCAGTTACTCCTTGCACTCAGACTTGGCTTGGCGACATTTCACATTCTTGAGTAATCCACCACAGATGCTGCATCTTCTTTTAGTTATACCTTCCTGTCTTGCTGAATCCAAACTCACAGTCCTTGCACCATTGTGGGGGTCTTTGGCTGTGTGATCCGTCCTAAACAGAAGATTATCCTCCACTCCTCCGCGGTCCGCCTGAGGGGATTCTCTGCTTGGTATTGTAGCTTGTGCAGTGCTCCTGGTTGCCTTAACACTGTTGCATGTCATTATTCTGAGCTGTTTTCCATTCTTTCATGGATGTCACAGCAGTGCAGACGAAATAAATATCAGATGCTTTGCTAGAAGCAGATGTGCAATATATGTAGTTATACTTTGTAGTTCACTTAATTACTTTTTAACTATTTCAACTTAAGAGGAAAATAAAACCACTTACTGCTGTCCTCATTTTGTCTCATTTTATGCAGCTTTATAAATGCTGGTCTTGCTAAATGGTTTATTGTCCACCTTCACTTGAATACAGCTGACACCAGCATGGCTTCATATGTCACATAATATGTTTTTGTAATATCTGTAACAATCCTGATACTGTTTTGCAAAGAAAGGCCAAACGGACATTTTAAAGACCATGTTTCTGATGTGTACATGGATTGAGTATCAGGCCCTGATATTAAATGTCAGAAAGATAGATTTGTGATGCAGATATTTGGTGACTTCGGGCTTGTTCAACAACCGTTTGTAGGATAGGATTGACACATTAACCACAAAGCATTTAAAGAACCTTTCTAAATTAATGCTTAATTGTGTATAAGACATTATAAGCTAAGATGTTTGGATTCAAGACATCCGTCTTTGTCATCTCCACTGTGGATGTTAACAGCATTGATCAGTGCATGCAGCCAGTCAATGCGAAAACTGAGATATTCAATTATGACCCCAGCAAGCTGACTTCTGTGGCAGAGGGTAAAGTTCATTGGTCGGATTGTTACCATATCAACCTGCCCCTGTGAGGAGTGCAGGGGGGTTAATCAAAGTGCTGTTTTATACCACGGAGGAGGCGAGTCCGGGAGAACTCCTGAGAGACGGTTTGTATTGATTCAGTTAATGGTAAGACCTGAGATGAAAACTTATGACATACACACAGTATAAATAGGTGAACATGCTGTCTTTATGACATAATGCTTTTTAAGACTGCATATTCGTAACTTTAACTCAAAAGATTAAAAAAAATCAGCATACTCTTTGCTAAAGTCTGCAACATTTTCCATGTTAACTGTTACTATGTTGATGTACAAAAATATTGTAAATGCAAATTTGAGCAGTTTGTACAGTACTGAAATATTTCTTATATTATTACTGTATACTATTACTTAATTATACTAATGATTATTCTGTAGCTTTTGCAGTGGTTTACATACACAACATATAATAATGTCATGAAATATGATGCACTGTTAAAGGTAAGACTAAGAATGACTGTAGAAAAGTCAAAGTTTGCCTTTACAACAGTGAAATTAAACAGTGAAAAAAAAATTGATTAATAAGTTTTAAAAAAATCCAATTACACACCATATGTAACATAACATTCACAGGAGCCCATTGGTTCAAATTCGGAGTACTTTTAGTTTTAATGCCTTAGATGACATTTTAAATGCAGTGGTTATTATCTTGTAGTGGTTTATTTTGTATTGACATACGTGCATTTCTCTTTCAAAACAGGAAAGCACTTTGATAAAGAAAAGGGAGTGTTAATAAAACAGTAATATGAATATAAGATGAACAAAATAATGCTCCATTAGTAAAAGATCTTAAATTTTAAACATGTACAATAATTTGCCAGATGTGTGTAAAATATTCACTTTGTAGACAAAGCAAACATTCCTACAGAGGCTACATCTCCTCTCCCTCGTTGCCAATATTGATGCATTATTACTGTATTTGAGCAGTCGTATGACAACCACTGGAGGCTCCATGACTCCAAGCTAGATCTTAGATCTTATGTTTGAAGTGTAGTGAGACAGCAGGTGACAGTGTATCTGCTTGAAGCGTGGCCGTCAGAGTGAGTAAATGATGACATTGCTTATGTCAGTGTCTCTGCAAACTGAGGGGAGTCCATGGAGCCCATCAGCATAAGTCTGATGTGTTTCAGGACAAGTTTGTGTGTTTCAGTGCTAAAAACTTGGCTTCATGCTCATCCAAAATTTGTTTGAAACACATAAACGCAGTGATTTTTTTTAACCCATCCCTTGGCACAGCAGATTTTTCCTCCTATAGTCCAGAAGTGGGAGAGTGATCTAATGCAGGGGCATTTTCTCACAGAGACTGGGGAAATGTTGGTGTTAGAAAGAGGAGCTGAGGCAAATGATAAATGGAAAGCAATGATAATCCACAATGGCCAGACATTACAAGCATGAAAAATATTTCTCCTTCACACCCTAAAGGCAAAGAACCATTCATTTATTCCATATATAACCATAAATCATCAGCAACAACAACAACAACAATAATTGTACGCAAGGCCTCCACTAAACCTCATTCAAACAATAAAAAACAACCACAAATGGAGCTATTAATAGACTAAGGCTCTGTTTTTCATGTGGCAGTCATTTTACCATGTCTGCCACTGATGTTTAAGTTCCAAATAAGAGAAGACTTGATTAGTTTGAGTGATACATCATCATACTTCACCTCATAGATTATGCAGTAATAGAAAGAGAGATAAGTGATGGTGCTGTGCAGCTAATCAGACGTGAGCTGTGTGGGTGGGCAACGGCCTCCATACAGACTGCGTTGCGTTTACAGAGCAGCACTCAGCGCTAATCAGATTTATGGCATACATAAACATAATTGTGTGCCTTTATGGATTCAATAGAACAATTAGGCTCCGGCAAACATTAATTTGCCGTCTCAGTGCTGTTTTAAGCTTGATATCTCCACTCTTTCTACTTCTTCGCTTCATGAGTAAAGCGCCTCCCATTTTCCACTTAAAGCATGAACATTACATTTTCTTATGTAAACTCAGTTAAGCACATATGTAAGAAGACAAACACACACAGACATATGAAGCACATCGATCACTCCCACAGAGAGAAGACATTGGGGAGGGAGATGTAATGCAGTAATATGCAATAAAAGCTTGTCTGTCATCCTTCAAATCAGTGCGTCCCATTGCTGACCGCACCTGCCAAGGTCACAATGCTGTTTGGGGTGGGTGGGGGGTGGGGGGTTGTGGAGAGTGTCGAACGTGCTACAGTGCTAAAAGTGCCCCCCCCCCAAACAGCTATGATTGTTTCTATTTTCAGTTGAGACGAGATTAAAGTCCTTGGGGGCAGAGATATCAATCTGTTGCAACATAATGAGTCTTTTCTAGTGAGCAAATAGACACTTGGGCCAACAATGGCCATGGTCGATATTTTCCTGCCACTCATGATTAGATGCACAGAAGGCAGGAGAAACACAGAGACAAATAGGCGCAGAAAGATAGAGAGAGAGAGAGAGAGAATGAGAGGGGAAGGCCAGTCTTTCACTAGAAACAAAGAAATGGAAGATTTAAACTTATTTCAGTAAAGAACAGCTCCACACTGAACACTGAACCTCTGTAAGCTGAGTAGTTTCAATACAATAAGGAAACAATGACATGTACACTGCTTATCTTAAGCTTGTGCTTTAATTCTATTGGGAGCACAAATGGATGAAATAATACTGTAATAGTAATAGTTGTGATACACACACACACACAGACACACAGAAACACACATGCACCATCCTCCTCTCCCCACAGCGTCCATGTGTCAGAGTGATGAATGTCTCTTTCCTGTCAGTGACCTCCAAGGTCAGCAGTAGTGGGGCAAATGCAGCCTAGCTGCCTCATTTCCCCGGCAGCCACAGCAAGGTAACAGCTCAGGCATAATTCACCATCGCTTGGCCACAGCTCTAATCGCAAATGTAATCAAACTGGCTGGGGTGCTACAGGCTCTGCAGCGCTGGTCTGGACTAGAGCAGGGTGGGTTGGGCTGAAAGGAGAATTTGTGTGACTGTTTTTGAAGCTGGAGCATGCAGTCTGTATACATGTCCACGTCTCTGATGCATCACGTTTACGGTGATCTACATAAAGTCTTTATTGCACCACATCATGCTACAGAGCATTGCACTTACATTACTGTCAAGTCCACCATCTGCCTAGACGGCAGACCACGATTCAGCGGTGTGTTGGCATACGTGAACGGATGAGCACATAGTGGACTCACTCCATGCTTCACTACACACACGTGGTTGCACCAAAGAGAAAAGAAGAGCTTATTAATTAAAAATGCAATACAAACATGCAGAGTGAGGAGCTGATTGGTCACAAACTCTGGGAGCATAAAGTAAAACTCCATATGCCAGGTGCCAAAAGACCCATTTGTTCCATTCCGTCATGTGTGCCACCTCTGCCATGGGACGTGCTTGTAAATTATACATAAGTATGTCATTACGCACTGAAGCCAATGACAGAGGCCTAATGAAAATGGGCAGCCTCGCCGTCTGCAGCATCCCCTCACTGGAGAGATCCTATCTAGGCCACAGCATCAATCTTCCTGTCAGCACCGCAGCAACCACTATCTTTGCCTCGCCATCATAAACAGATATATTATTCATGAATTAGCATTATTGTCCACTTAATTATTCAGTAGGTCCTAATCATCCGGCAGATAATCTATTCCAGGTCGTGGGAAATTAGATAAGGAAATATAACATGGTTTCAAGGGTCTCACCGTCTTGAGTAGAGCATAGAGTGTTTTCTGCTTGAGTGGGTATGAATTTATGAGAGGTGAAGTGTGTGTGGAAAGTGTGTTTTGGGAGGATTTTTTTTCAATATTGGTGAAAAAAATGGGATGAAAGAAGGGATAAAGCAGATGAGAGAAAGAGCCAAACAAGCCTGAGATGTATATAGATTAATGGAACAATAAGATGTGATTTTACAAGGATGATAAATTACAATTAGCACCCTGAGGACTGTGGACGCCTCAGTTGTAATGAGAGCATTAATTTCAGAAATCTTCTGTCAATAAAGGTAAAGACTGTCCTTAAGGCAAAACAAAGATAAACACTTACTAATGATAATTAACATAATGATAGTTGCACATACACTGTTGCATTTTGAACTAAGCACACACACAAAAGGAAAAAGAAAATCATCTTTGTGTTATTAAACCCCAACCGTCATTATTTCTCCATGTGCTTCTCTTTTATAGTACATTCACCTCTGGCTAAATGCTCTCTAACCTGTCACCTCATCTTCCCTTCCTGCGCCCATCTACCTTGTCCTCTCTCTCCCTCCTTGTTTTCTAGTCCAAGCACATACACCACAGAGGGCAATGAATCATTCATAGCAGCACATAAAGCCCTCGGCCTTCTCCCCAGAGAGAGAGAGAGAGAGAGAGAGAGAGAGAGAGAGAGAGAGAGAGAGAGAGACAGAGAGTGAGAGAGAGAGAGAGCCAGACAGAAAGACAGTGCGACAAGCAGAGACGGAAGAGAGAGAGAAAGAGAGGAGGCTCGTACAGGAGACATGAGAAATGAAATGGGTTGAGATAGAAGACAATGCTATGTGATACACTCAATAGATGTATCAATTTAAAGCATGATACGTGGAGGTTGGTTAAAATATTTGACAATCTAATGGATATCATATGAACAACTTTCACACATCATCATTTTATGTATGTATTTATTAATATGTCAAATTAAAGGCCTTTTTGTTAAAAGACGTGTCTACGGTCTATTCTTGCATACATGCAGTAAACATGAAGCAGGTATGAAACTGTTTGAACTCTGAGCTGCAGCCTTGATAGAGTCAAAGCTGGACCGAATGAGGCTAAAGCCAATACAAGTACACGATAGAGATGTTTCAGAGAAGTTTTTGTCTGGTATACCGTCTCATTGCAACATTATGTAAAAGCACAACAGGTTAAACAGATCACTTTTTTACTGTATAAGGACGTGAGTCCACCAAAAACTTATTCTCAATAATTTAATTTTAATGCAAATATAGAGTGTGAGAATAAAGTCAGCATTATGATGCATTTTGAACATTACAGTGCTAATTTCTTTTTAAAAAATTATATAAGTCTTTTTGAAATTTCCTATCACAATTACCTAGTTGTTGACAATCTCCCTATTTCAGCCATTTGTCCAGTAGTTTAAGCTACCCGCTCAGACTTTCTTGCTTGCCTGTAAACTTATTTTTACACTTGTTCAAATGCGACACACGAGTCACAGCTAATTTATGTGCATTTGAATGCTAGTGTATGTTTTTTTTTTATTTTTAAAATTTTTTCAAAGGCTAAGCTACTACTACAATCCCTCCACATACCTCCCAGAAACTGCAGAATTAAACCCCTGGGGTGAAAGTAGCCCTTGTTGTGACTCACTTGTGTAGAAGACAAAAAACTACGCTTTTTCAAGGATCTTGGAATATTCTTAAAAAAAATACTATTGTCTTAAACACTTGTTTCTGAAACCTACAGACATTTATAATAATTGAGATGAAATATGAACATAAAGTGATTTCTAAATAGATCAAATAATACTGAGCAGCAACATGACAATAATGGTCTCGAGCCACAGAAAGACTACAGAAATCATTTCTGGCATGGAACGGCCCAGTGTGTACAGTAGCATCTGTTCATCGCAGCCTAAGGATATCCATTCCTATAACTCTGGTCAGTAGACCTACGGCTAGTAATACACTTACTGTCCCCTGAGACCACCCCATGTGGTGCAGCAGAGGGGCTGAAACAAACACACAAAGACGCAGTGACAGAAGCGAACACGTGGTGGAAGAGAGCAGTCTTGATTTCAGTTAAAAAGCGAAGCTGTCCTTGTGTCTGTGATAATATCAGCAGCAGGAGAGTCGAGTTGAAGGTTGAGAGGCGGACAGGAGTGCATGAAGCATGTTAAAGTCCCAATTCTTTCATCAGCTCTGTATGGATTTTCCATTTCCCCTGTGTGAAAAGCGCTCCACTCTCCTCTTTCTCTCCTCATATTCTCCCATTCTCCTCTTCACCTTTCCTCTCTTACCCTTACTTACCTATCAAAACAGTAAAAATAAAATAGCCTGTTTGGCTTGCATTATTACATTCGCAGCTACGCCAGCTCATTTCCCTTGGGGGAACTTAATCAGTGAAATCAGTTGCTGCGTTGTTCGTTTGCAATGCTCTTGAATCACAATTGGACACCGTTAAAAACCACTAAAGATCGATTTCGGAGAGCACAAAATACTCTAAATCTGCAAAATTAAAAGACCCTTTTAAGAAGTGCTCTGCAGCAGATCATAGATCTCTTTATGGCCTCTTAAGATATTAGGCTGACTTATAGCCTGCCACAGCGGAGAAAACACAGATATTGATTTCACAAGCATTTTGGATTTGATATGTGAATTCACTGGCATATTAGAGAATGAGAGAATGAGCAGGTTATCCATCACATAAGCCGTAATATCAGAGCACTTTATTTTTGTCAAAGGCTGACAAAGACTTCTGCAAACTGGTTGTTCACACACCCACTGAATGGCCATTTAATCAGGAGGAAAACCCAGCAGCCTGTGTGACGAGCACAGTCAGATGAGTGCTGGAAAGTACCAGAGAGTTGCAAGGGAAAAAGACAGCGACGAGTTGTTTGTAAATCTGTTGGTACAGGCAAGCACAAGCATGCAACAGAAGAGCACATGAGCTTTAGTAACGATGGCCTGCGCACCAAATGCACCGAAATCACAGATCTGAATTTGCAATTGTTTCTGCCGTTGTTCTTTACTCACTGAGTGCTCAAACTCTCAACGCTCAAAGGCTAAAACATGACAAACCTCACAAATATGAGTGGAGTAACAAGTGTTGTTGAGTCTTCAACTATCTCCTATCTTCTGCAAAAACTTATTTTTCCATCTTTAGTCTCTTTCTGTAATGCATTCACTCAGCAGGGCCTCGCTCTGCTCCTCTCCTGTCTACTTCTCTCTTGTATACAAACGCCTTTAATGTCTTCACTGGGAGTCTGACGGCACTATGTGTGTGTGTGTTTGATATATATGTGTGTATTAGTTCCACTGTTTTCTTGACAAGCTCGAAAGCTCCTAATTGCTTCACTACAGCTTGAGCTGCTGGGACAGACCCTCTATCTCTCACTACCTCTCATCCTGTTTTTACTCTCCTCAATGAAGAGGGAGAGAAGAGAGAGGCGGAGACAGAGACAGAGAGATGAAACGAGGGGGTTAAAGAGAGAGAATGTGGAGACAGATGTAATGTGAGAGAGACAGTAATGAGAATCACCTATGTATGAGAATCTGGGAGAAGAACGAGCAAAAAGTGAGACGATAGAGAACAAAGAACAGGTCGATACTGAAATGCACACTTATAGGAAAAGCTGTCTTCCTTTCTCCAAAGTCACATACCTGAGACACTTTGCTATTACTACATTCATTTTCATTGCAGCCCGAAAGAAAATTTTAAATCCGTTTATTAATTTGTCGTCTGGGCATGCAATGTGGCTTTATCATGTGAACAGCACAAAGGAAAAGAGAAATCATTATTATCACCTGGAGGAACCACGAATATCAGCAAGTTGATTACTCACTCAGCTCATATAATTCCCCGCAATAAGCTCATAAAGTTAAAATGTTTAATACATTAACACTTTTATTGAAGGGAACATAAAAAAAAGAGGTACTAGTGTGGTAGATGCATCCGAGTGTGACGGCTGTTGTTAAAATGTGCTTTTGTCCAGCTTGTCGGCTCGTAGTTACAAGCCCAGTTGGAGTTAGGTATTAGAAGAGGGTCTCACTATTTACCTTAATAAAACGGGCAGTAAGAAAATCCCCTGTGTTCTCTTGTTAGCTTTTAGGAGAAGGCAGTCGGCTAGACAGCTTGGCCCAAGGGGCGCAGCTAACTCACTCAGCTAAGCCCCCCTCCCCACTTCTGGTTGCCATAGAAATAACAGGAAGGAGATGCAGAACCTACCAAATGGAAAATTTCAATTGCTGCAGATATGTATGTAGATATAGGTATTGAGTGAGGGGGATCCGGGTGGGGGTCTGGCAGAGAGAGGAGAGGCTGAGTAGATGCTGACGTTCCCACCTTTATTTAAATGAAACCTGGACACGGCTCGCATCTGTCTCTATTTCTGTCCCCTGTCATTGACAGAGACAAACATAGTCAGTGAATTAATGCGGGTTACACAGTAGTGATCAGGTGCTGAGTGTGAAAAGTGAGAGGTGTCAGAGAAGTGGGGGGTTTCTAAAGCAGCATAGAGGAGTTAACTCCCCCCTATAATCCACATATTGATCCCTCTTCTCGACCCGAGCCAAGATCAATACGGGCAATAAAACCAAACCCAGTAGCCTCTCTGGGGAACTGTGACAGAGCCTCAGGCGAGATGTGTGTGCATGTGCACATAAATCTCTCTGTTTGTCAGCAGCGGACTGTGTGAGCTGATGGTGTGTGTGTGTGTGTGTGTGTGTGTGTTTGTGTGTGTGTTCTCCAACACACATCAGTCAACTGGACAGTCCTCGGCGGCTGTCATGTGTGCTTCCCTCTCGGGACACTCTGAACATTCAACACGACAAAACAGTCAGTGTGCTGCATAAATGATCAGACAGCTGCTGAGGCTTCAACCAAAGAGAAGCTGTAGCACAACATATGCTATCATCCCCCTTTCACATACACATCGTGCATGAATGTATAATTGCACAGATGCATTTACTCTCTAAAAGCGTTCCATACGGGCAAACACACACAGACATGTACAGACACAGACACTTTGAGACACACTAACACTCACGGGCGAGTAATACAAATACAGCAAATTCCAAACCTTCTTATATCCCTTATTCACTATCAGTCGCAGAAAATGTTGATACCCCTGTTACATTTGACAGAGACAATCGGCCATAAACTGGACAAGCAAACACACATGGATCATGTGCTTTAGCACACACACAATAAACAGATGAAGTCATGCATGCAGCAATATAAAAAATCTGGTAAAGTCTTAATATACATTAGGCTATTCACATTAACACACAAACACACAATCACACACACACACATGTACAGATTCAAATAGCACTGAGCACAGAAAAGCAATTTTCCTAACCCTAAATAAAACTATGAATTAACTATGAAATTATAGTGAGGAGGATGTTTATAATTCACTATACATCACAGGGTTTGTTATTGTTGCTACCCCCATCCCCTCGGTAATCATCATTACTTTTATTGTGGCTGTTAGCGTAGCATCATTAGCATACTGTATTGCAGTGGGTGAGGGGAGACCTGAGGTGGATTGTGATGCTCACATTATTGTCATCTTGGGCCAAAACTATTATTACCCAGGCAACACAATTATGCAATTTTGCATCTTTTAATATCTGTTGGAAATAACTTCAATCAAATTCATGAGGTGTGTGAGGTGCACTGGCAGAGTATTTTATATTTATGGAAATCAGCCCATGAAAATCCCATTTCTGTGATTAGACATCTCCCAGGCAGCAGTTAATGCTATTAGCAGCCAATATTATGCATCATTTGTATGTGAAAGTCTATACAGTATTTTTTTGGTTTTGTTTTTTTTTTCCTGGGGATGGTTTTGCAATAAACACAATACACAAGACTTAAGCATATGCTTGTAAACAGTAATGAAATTTGACCTGATGGTGGTCTCCTGGCCATCCACGCTGATCGTCAGAAGTAGCAACTGCAGCAGAAAGAGAGGAGGAGAAAGAAGATAAAGGCAGAGGAAAGTAACCAAAAAGAAGGATGAGAGGATGAATCAAACAGCAGGATGACAACTAAAAAGATGGAAATTTTGAAGGAGAGAAAAGCATAGGAAACGGATGTGGGAAAAATAAAACCTTAAAATCAGACAGATGGGCAGACAGACTGAGACACAGGAGCTGTAATATTAAAGAGTAGCAGAGTGTTGAGCTGGGCAGACGAGCCAAGCCTGTGATAACTTGACAAATCCCAGTGCTTGTGCTCTTGAGAGGATTGAGCTTCATTAACAGATAAAGAGTGGAGGAGACAGAGAAGAAGAGAGAAGGGGAGGCGACGGGAGACGGCTTCGCTCTTTGTTCCACAGCTTTAACTTATTTCGCTGTTATCTGCTTCAGGGAGCTTTATTTGATGACGTGACCTTTAAGTTGCTGGAACATGAGTTGACAATGAGTACAAGTTTCCGACAGTATGTTGATGCGTCTTTCATCTCTCACTAGGATGCTCTCTTATCACATCCCCTCCTGCAGTGGAAAGGATAAATAAAGGTGTGCGTGCATGTGTGTGTGTGTGTGTGTGAGAGAGAGAGAGAGAGAAAATTTAAATGTGTCAAAGAAGTTAATATGCTGTATTAACAAATAGCACACTTTACAAACTGCACACTTGATCTGTTGCTAAATTAAAGCCCAAGTGGCATTAAAACACACTCAGTCAATTCAATCAATTTAAAGTAGATAAAAAAAAGAAATCAACTTGAGGATTAAAGGAGCTGCTTGCAATTTTGTCTAATATTCTTACAGCTATTCCCTCCTGTTTGTTCAGACAGAAGATGAATCTGTATTAGAGGGGGTATGATTGCATAAAAAGTCAATGGAGAGACATGAGAATAAGTGAATAAACCCAAAGATGTAGGAATGACGTCAAAACAAGTCTCTGTGAGTTTTAGATGTTTTATCTGAAGTGAAAACTGAGCAAGAGTGAAAAAGGAACTGGAAAAAAACCTAAAAGGAATTAAAAGAAATAACTAGGTAACTTCTGTTTTGCCAGAAATGGTCCTGGCACCAGAGTGAAATGTTAGACCTGCACTGTTCTTTTATTTACACCACAGATTTGATGTATTTGTATGCTTCATACATATCCAAACCTGACCCCGCACATCAAAATAGCATAGTTCAACTTAAGTGTTTGTGGCAGCTAAACCAGGTATTTTACCAAACTTAACCGCAGAATAGTGACAACTTAAAAGTGAAGATTGAAACATAAAGTTTCATTATCAAGGAATGTGAAATTTCAATGCAACCTTGGTTTGCAAAAACATAGAAATGAATTCTTCCAATTGTGATGTCAGATGCTGGGTTGAACATAAACACATGCTCACTGCTGTTGACATCTAGCTAGTAGCTAACATTAACATAATTAATTTTTTTTTATTTATATCAGCTGTGAAATAACAACCAGGAGTCAAATTTACACAAATGATGCGAGGTGAAAAGTTCCTATGCGGCTCTCTGAACACACTGTAAGGTTACAGCCTGCAGCCAGTTAGCATAGCACAAAGACTGAACGCAGGTGGGATTTGCCTGTCTCTGTCTAACACTGGCTCTCAACACTAACAAAGCAACGTCGGAGAATCACAGAATTTCCTAGTCTTTCTTGAGGAGAAATATCTTTTTTACACTTTGGTTTTTGTAAGAATTGATCAAACAAACTAATAGAGCTCTACAGGAGCTGGAGGTGGATATTCATGTTAAATAGGGCAGTATTTACACTAAGCTAAGGTACTCTAGCCATCTGCTAACTGTAGTTCAATGAAAAAATATGAGTGGTATTAATTTTCTCATCCAGGTCAATGCAAGTGGGCAAAACAGCATATTTTCCTAAATGTGCAACCCTTCCTCTAAGAGAGAAAATTTAAACAATGGGTTTATGGGTCAATATGAGGCCCTTTTCACCTCATCAATCCCAGACTTCCCTGTTAATCCCTGGAGAGGTCAGAGGTCAGGGCTTCAGACAGACCAGCCCAGACATGACCCCTGACATTTTTAACCTTCACACAACTGCTGATCAGTAACCAAATTGGCTGGCAGGCAACCTTTGAGCACCTCCAACAGAAAAGTTCGTCCCATTTTGCATCATTAATACGATGATACTGGTAGGAGTCGAACAGTATGTACTGTGTTAGCTTACTGGTTGAAAAATGCTTTGAATACAGTTCCCAGCTTTTTGCACTATTTTAAGCTCTAGACTGAGTAGTAAAATAAAGGAGACTGTGTTATCTTTACATCATCACACACAGTTTTGTTTGGATGAAGCCCCGAGTCTTTGCTGTAAGCTGCCAACTTTCAAATTTGCTTTGATTATGTTTTTTTCCATTAAAGATGAAAACCTGATAATACTTTTCAGTAAAGAAACAAAATGTGTGTATATGCAATTATAGAGCGTGCTTTTATTATCACAGAGTGATAGGTAGGTAGGGTGTGAAGAGGATGATGAACAGGGGTGTTATTTATAAACCACAGATCGATAACCATTAAAATTTTAATTTCGATGCAATAGGGGCTAGCCTGTGTGTTTGTGAATGTGTGTGAAAAGTCAATGGGGGAGAGAGTGAGGATGAAAGAGGACAAGAGGGGGAAAATTTCGACCATGATTCCGTTTGGACATTATTTGTAAATGCGCACAAACACACACACACACACACACACATTGAACTTGTGTTCATTTTCAGCACTGCACATCCCTTCGTTCCAATGATGAATGGATGCTAAGGTTTTCCTTTCAAATCGATTCCCTCTCAGGTGATTGAATGAGATTTCCTAAGAGAGATTTAAATTGATATCATGACCTTTTGTGAGAAAAACTGGAGTAAAACATGTTGCCTGTTGTAAAGACAGCACATGCTCCTTGTTTCTAAACTTATTTACCTTTTTATATCCAGAATCTCAAATATCCTCAGCATCTATATTCTTGTAATATCTTTTTCTCTCTCTGTACTTGCTAATAAATTGGAAACACCAAAGGTTTTCTGAGCACAGATGGTAATACAGGTTTGTTTTGACCACAATAGTGTGAGAGGAAGACTGAGGAGCAACTCTTTATTTCCATTTCTCTAAGTTATTCAGAGACTATGTGGACTAAAACAACATTATTTTGAAAATATATCTATCTTTTATCTGTCTGCTAATTACTCATAACCATTTTAAGATGATTAAGTATGAAATATCATTCACAATGCTTATGTAACTGAAATTATTTAAATTAATATTTAGTTTGACTTTTCTCACAAGATATGTAGGCATTAAAGTATACATAAGAATGAAACAGTATTTTTTTTTTATTTGTTAAAGCCACAGAATTTTTATTTTAATATGAATTGACTACCTCACTGTACCTCACATTACCTCACAATGACTTTAATATGTTATACAAATAATAATGTGTGGTCTGTTGTCCATATGGCTGCCTTGTGTTTGGACAGGTGCAACAATTTGTTGTTACCATCCCCACTGTCAACCATGACAGAACAACGCAAACACACTGACCTTGATATATGCAAACCATGTGACTAAGAGGTAAACAAAACAATGATTTAAACTTATGACATTCACCTCAGCTGTACTTTGTAGTTTATGCTAATTGCCGAATGCTAAACTTGGACCCTGAAGTTAGAGTTTAGCTCAGGGCGCTGCTTTGCTTATGTACAGCCTCACAGAGCTGCTATCATGGCTAGTTTAAAAAACAAAACAAAGGACAGAATGTCTTATTATTGACCTGGACAATCTACTTCCAGAGGTCATTTCTTTGCTCAAGAGCCCCCCCCCATGTATCTTCCTCCATTAAGCCTCCAATCAGGCTGCTGTGATCCTCTGTGCTCTGTCTAAGTCCTAATGTACTGAGGCCTGGGTGGGCAGTGAGTTAATTGCCATTTTGTTTGGCACCACGACAGAGACTGAATGCAAAACAGGGCAGTTTCCCTGGTAACCCAGATTAAATACAATGTGTGACAGGTAACAGATGTTTGATGGTTGATTGTGTTAGTTGGGTGAAATGTCATTGTGTGGGACGTCAATTTTTTCCCAGCGAGCTCTGAGATGTCTGGAAAACACCTAGCAGTCGCAGTTCTGAAACCTGATATTGACTGAGGAAGCTGCGGTTTGGTCACAGCTCTGCCTGTAGACAGACAGTAATCATGGTGAGTTACACTTCATCTCTCTCTCGCTCTCATTCTCTCCCTGATCAAACATTAACTCCACGGGGAGTCATAGACACACACTGAGAACACCTGTACTCCTCACCACACAATCACAGCAGTCTGTGCATGTGTGTGTGTGTGTGTTTGTGTGTGTATGCTTGCATGGATGTTGAGCAGCATCTGCTTCTGAAACCAGGAGAGTGAGAGAAACACGCAGACGATGGCGATGCATCGCAGAAATACGAAGCAAACACAAAGGATGAGCCCATCCAGATATCAGAGAGGACAAACTCACAAGCACACCGTCCGCTGACACCTCGCCGGGAATGAATCTGTGCCTGGCTGAGTCCAGGCATCAACTGGGGATGGAGAGGGGATTACAGCCGAACGGCCTATTCTTCTCTCTACAGCAGCCGGCCAGACAGCCAGCCGGCTCGCTGAGATGAGCTCTATTCACCATTCCTATCTCGTAGCTGCAGCCCTGCAGGCTCATCCATCTCCATTTCCCACTCCCTGTCGCTGTGTCTCCAGCACCAGCTCAGCCTTAATCAATCTAATTACCAACCGCAGAATGGACCCCAGACCCATCTACCTGTCTGCTAAACCTTCCAGACGTTCTGACCGCCTTTGCTTCAAACACCCCCCCCCTGTAGAGCTTGATTAAAAAGCATCTTGATTATTTGATGGTTTACAGTGAAAACAAGAGGCAATAAATGGGGAATGACAGCGAAGTTTATAGCCTCCTCACTTCGGAAGTGGAAGCAACATTCATATGTTCAGAATTAGAATTAGAATTAGAATTAGAATGCTTTTATTGTCATCATACACAATGTACAACGAAATTTAAAAGTTGTTGCAT